>JAGFNQ010004957.1:85311-188303 GCA_024364735.1 Boesenbergia rotunda
CAAAAAACAAGAACAAATTGAAACCTTACACAACAATTAAATAATAGCAATAAAAGTTTGGAGGAAGCCAAAAGTGAGACGGCATCAGCCATCAGTGCCAAGGATCAAATTATTGCTCAGAAAGAAACAATAATTGCAGAGAAGGAGTCCCAGCTGAAACAAAAAGATGACATCATTGTTGAAAAGGATAAAATAATTGGTGACAAAGTTTCGCAACTTAAACAACAAGAGGAGCAAAATGATAAAAGGATAGCTGTAAGAGAGGCTATCATACTTCAGTCTAACCAAAAAATCAAACAGCTGCATGAACAATTGCAAAGCAAAGGGTCAGATGAAGGTGAGCCACTTGCAAAAAAAAGGAAAATAACTCAGGTCAGACAAACCTACCAGGCCAAAGGCAAGGGCAAACAAGTTGTTCAGGAGGAGGATGAGGATAAAGATGAAGATGAAGATGAAGAGCAAGATGACGAGCCTCCTGCCCCATCAATGTCAGATACTACAACGCAAACAACAAAATCTGTGGCCTCCACCCAAACTAACATATCTGAACATCACGTAGCTAAAGCTAAAGAATTTCAAAAGGTGAAAAGCAAAATCCTGAAGAATTCCAAGACATTTTTTAAGAAGACTAAAGATGCAGAGATTGCTGAAACATTATTAAAGCTTAGTAAATTAAAGTGAGTTAGTTGCTATTGCGTTTGGAAAAATATTGTAAAACATTGATGATTATTGACATTCATTAATAAAATTTAATCATTCACATTGTTATTAAGTTGCTTATCTTATTTGCATGTAGGTATGAGTTGAAACCAGTATGGTCCAATGGGACCTTTACATTAGATATGCTATCTTTTTTGACAATATTTGATTGGAATGACTACACCACGGGGGATTGCATCAATACATACTGGACTATTCTTGGAAATGAAGCAAAAGCGTGTAACTCACCACACCAGCCCTCCATATTCTGTGGGGTGGGGTTTCATGTAAATCAATTAGCTACTTGTTTTGTTGTTCTTTTCTATGATTTAGTCCACTGACACTTCCTTTTAATAACCATAGGAACTTTTTGAGGCGATTCACGCTCAGGCTTTTGAACAAACTATTGCTACTGATACGGATAAGCCAATTAGATATATCATTTGTCCTCTAAATAATGCAGATGATCATTGGCATCTAATGATTATTGACCTCGTGGAAGGTAGTATCCATCATTATAATTCTCTCAGCGCCACAGAAGGGTACACTGCCAACTTTGAAAAAACTGTAAGTTTTCTATTTCATAGATATACCTCAACAAAAAGTTTCATACCAATTATCCAATATAATTGTTAGTAATGTCATATCTGTGTAGGTGGCGTTTTTTAAAAATTTGACCTGGTCTTATTACAAGACATGGAATAAAGGATTGCCTTCCATAGCTGGGACAGAGTTTAATACAATTGTTGTAGAAGGACCCACCCAAAGCAGATCGTAAGAGAATGTTTATTTTTGTTAAAAAAAACAATTGATTTCACGGTTGGATTTATAAGATGACAACAATGTGAATATTGGTTTTTCAGGTCGGATTGTGCATTTTTCATTATGCGGTATGCAGAAAGTTTAGTTTTTCAAAGATCTACAGATTTTAGCCAAACGCAAATGAAAAAGTATCGATTTCAGGTGGGCTATAAAATAATAAGAGACAAGTGCTGGAAGCTAAATCTGTAAATAGTATTTTTGTTGATACTATGCATATGTAATTGTGATCACAAACATTGTATATTTGTAATTATACAATCAATGTACTCCTTTTCAAATCAATGAAGCTTCGGATTATTGTTTTTGTCTCATATATGATCTGTAATCTGTAATTGTTGTCGAACCCATCAGTAATATTGAACCTTGCTTTTGCTAGAATCATTTGCATTCAGGACCACAGTGGGACTGAAACAAAAGCATTTTAGGAAACCCACTTAGGGCCTCAAACAAAATGATTCAGTTGTATAATGTAAGTTTGATGACAAACAATATATGTTTGTAGTTATAATGTATGTAAACCATTTTGATACACCAATGGAGCATGAATTTCGATCCTTGTTATTGTGTAATCTCTAATCTATAATCTGTCCTCTTGTCGATACTATAAGTAATATTGAAATAAGATTATTCAGGCCTATAAGTAATTTGATACCCTAATTTTAAATCACAGCCCACGTTGAGCCTGAAATGAGATTATTTCAGGCCCCGCTGGGCCTGAAATAATATCATTTCAGGCCCAGCGTGGGCCTGAAATAATCTCCTTTCAGGTCCACTCTGGGCCTGAAATAATTCCATTTCAGGCCCAAGATGGGCCTGAAACAATAATGTTCAGGCCCAAGCAGGGCCTGACACAATAATCTCATTTCAGATTTCAAATAACTCAATAATAGAATGATTAAATATTTTATATAAATATACATGTTGTGAAATTATTTCTAATATTAAACAAAAAAGAAAGTACCTACATAGACATTGCATACCATAATTTAATTCTTATCCACATCATTACCTCATATTTTCAGAATTTGGCACACCAGGAGATTTGTTTCATGGACCTATGATATTTTGATTTCTCAAAACTCATTAACAGTAATTAGAGTTTAGATAGCTAGGAGATGGTATTTTTGGTCTCCAAACATAGTCCTAATGATTATCAATTACGTGTTAATATAGTATCAGTTGGCACAGAACAATGAATCAACAAAGCAAACAAACAGAGGGTCTCAAATGACAGATATTCACAAACCATAGGACTTCAGGACTTCAAGAACTGAAATAACATTATTGTGGGTTTCAAAATCCGAAAACTTCACAACTGCTCAATTCTGCTTACATAAATTTACACAAGAAGAAATGTATCATAATATTGAAATACTTCTTCAAGTCACAACATTAACAACAACTAGTTTTTTGACAATACTATAGTTGTACAATATACAAAATATATACATTCAGTTATCCTACATACAAAATTTAAACTTCAATCAGAATATTGGGTCACTACATATACCAATTAACTCAAGACCTTGGGGCTGGCGGCATTCAACATGTCCTTTTATTATGACCAAGTTGTTTGCACCGGCTGCATTTTAGTTTGACCTTGCCATTGTGTCTGGACTCTATCCGTGCCTTCTTCCGTCTACCAGGCTGCACAAGGCTACGGGGACATAGAACTGTAATGTCGTTTGCTCCAGTAGGCCAAAACTGCTTGCTTCTACAAGGGAAAATACAATCCATGTAAACCCACTTCCAAGTTTCAAAATAAAAATAATGCTCACAATATGGGAGTGTATCCATGTTCCTGTGAATGATTACGACAATAGCATGTGAGCAAGGAAGTCCTAAAATTTGAAACTTCCCACAATGACAAAACTTTTTTTCCAAATCAACAATGTATGAAGTGCCCCATGTTTCTACTTCCATTTCTGATTGAGAGTAAGGGTGAACCTTATAAGCTCTTGCTTTCTCTCTCCTTGAATCCATTTCTTTTGTAGCATAAGGTGTCAAAGCAAGATGTCATTTGGAGACTTCCTCTCTACGGTTATAGAACCATTGAGCAACTTTTCTTCTTGTATTATCAATTAACCTGTTTATGGGAAGCTCACGTGTAGACTTGAACAAAGCATTTAAGCTCTCCACACAATTCGTGGTAAGCATTCTGTACCTTCTCCCTGTAAAGTGTGCATTTGCCTACCTTTTAGGGTCAATGTTGTGAAGCCACTTATGGGCAACTGGATGTTTTTCAAGAATTGTCTGCATTATCATATCATATTGGAGTGTTGTGTTGGCTCGTGCTGCTGCCCAAAACAAACCTACAGCAGCTCTACTTCCAGTATCAGTTACCATATTACAACACATGTGGTGGCAACAAAAGGCATGATGCGTGTTTGGGTAGACTTTTCTAACTGCTAATATAATGCCCCAATGTCTATCTGATACTATGGTGATTGAGTGATCATCGACACCAAAGAACCTCTTTGTATGCTCCAAAAACCACTCCCATGCAGACCCACATTCAACTTCAGCTATTGCGAAGGCAACTGGAAGAACATTGTCATTACCATCAATCGTCGTTGCAATCAACATTACTCCCGGATACTTTCCTCTTAGGTGTGTGACATCAATTCCGATAAGTCTACGCAAATAAGACCTGAACACCCTTCGGCAAGCACCAAAAGCCCAAAAACACCGCTGAAACTGATTGTCACCATTCCTGCATAGTGCCACATACGTTTCAGGATCTCTAGCTCTTAACTCACGCAGATATTGTGGAAGATCTCTGTAAGCCTCATCATAATCTCCAACAACCTTTTTCAATGCTTTCTCCCTATCTATGTATGCTTTTCTGTATGATATGGTCACTCCAAATCTAGCTTTAATATCTGATATAATCATACTGGGTTTGTATTGGTCATTATGAAGAAATTGCTCTTCAATAAAAGAAGAAACAAATGATGAAGAGCATGCATGATGATCAGCACTTTCCCTAATAGTTCCACATTGGTGTTCCTTTATATATTTTATAACAGTGAACTCTACTTCCCCCCTTGCTACTACTCTCCATGTACATGGTTGGTTGAAGCACACTGCTTTAACTCTATTTTTTCGGGTGTCAACTGGGTTATATCTCATATGCTTAACCATGGAATGTTTGACAAGTGCATTCTTGAATTCTTCTCTAGATGGAAATATCTGCCCCACAAAAAATTTATGCCCATCTCTTGCCTCTACTTCTCCAATTGGCCCAGCAAGCAATCGAGAATTTAAAATATAAGGATCTTCAGCTAATGGAAACTCCTCCTCTAAGTCACTGTACTCATCTGGGGGAAATTCATATTGCTCAATCTGCATATCATCGGCTTAGAATTCTAGTACACTTGTAATGAATTCTAATTCATCTGCATTCCGGATTTCAATTCCTTCATCCCCACTCCAGGTTGGCTCAAAGAATTCAACAACTCTTGTAGAAGAATTCAAACCCTCACCTTCAATATTAGTTGCTTCTTCATTTAGATCAATTGTCAAATTCCTTGTAATTTCTGATCCATTCCCCGTGACAGCATTATCATCAAGAGTATTCCATATCTCGGATAGAATTTCGTCAACAACATTATCATCCCTGAAAAATAAATTACAATTACATTTTGTAAACTTTGAAAATCATAATCAAGGACCTAGGAAGGCCTGAGGGTCTGAAATCATTATATTTCAGGCCCTGTGAGGGCCTGAAATATTTTTATTTCAGGCCCTCATAGGGCCTAAAATCATTTGATTTCAGGCCCTCACAGGGCTTGAAATCAGTATATTTCAGGCCCTGTGAGGGCCTGAAATCTTTTGATTTCAGGCCCTCACTGGGCCTGAAATCAGTATATTTCAGGCCCTCACTGGGCCTGAATTATATTGATTCAGGGCCTCCCAGGCCCTCAAATCCAATGATTTCATCCCCTGTAAGGGTCTGAACTCTTTTCATTTCAGGCCCTGGAAGAACCTGAATTCCTTTTATTTCAGGCCCTGGAAGAACCTGAATTCCTTTTATTTCAGGCCCTCCTAGTGCCTGAAAACAACATATTTCAGTCCCTCCTAGGGCCTGAAATCTAATGATATCATGCATTCACAGGGACTGAGCTCCTTTAATTTCTAGCCCTTCTAGGGTCTGATATGGTAATATATCACCCCTAGGTCGAATTCAAGCATTTATTTATCTTAAGTTTAACAAATTTCAGAGAGCCCTTATTATGTAATGCATATCATCCTTAGATTCTTCCAAACATAAAAATTTTAGCAAGAGTTGATAAGTATAAAACTAGGTCTGATACCATATCAAAGATGACAATCATACGTACATTACTATTTGTATTTGTTACCAATCTGTTGCTTGCTTTTTCTCCTTCAACACCTATCTTCTTCAGCTGCCTTGATGAATTAAGTTGTGCAAGGTCCAAATATATACGTACCCTCATGATGATTCGACTTGTGCTGTGACGACCCCTAAACTTCTCTCCCTTAAAGCGGACGTCACTTTTACTTAACCTTAACTTTACCTTATTCTTAGCTTAGGTTAAAACTATTTGACTTCCCTAACTTGCTCTGAATTTTTTTTTCTTTTTTAAAAAAAACTTTCATTTTATTTGCTTTGCAAGGATTTGACCCCTAAACCTCTTAGTTGTAAAACTGAAGCACTAACCATCTGCCCTACAACACTTTCTTTTCAATGGTACCAGTCGACTGCTAGATAGCCAGTCGACTGGTGTCAGCCACAGAAACTTTCTGTGCCCGGCACCAGTCGACTGGCCTCTTGGCAGTAAACTGGTGCATCGAACAGAAGGTTCTGTTCGATAGGGCAGTCGACTAGTATCTGAACCAGTCGACTGGTACGCCTGAAAACTGCAGTTTCAGACTTGGGAACTCCTTTCAAGGGTCCACCATTCACACACTTCCAATGCATATAATGAAACAACTCCAAATCTAAACTCCATACTAGTTTTATAAGCATCTTAACAACTCAAAACGAATCCAATAACTTGAAATTAGGATTTCTACGAAATTTAACAAACTTATCAAAACCCATGCAATTTCTACTAACTTTGTACCCAACTTTGACTCCATGTAAAGTTTAAATAAGGTGATCACATCCTACCAATCCAAAACATCAACCATGAGTTTCTATAAATCAAAACGTCTCTAAGACTTATCCCAAAGATCTCTTCCACGGTTCCGCCGCCACTGAACATCAATGCAAGTCCCGTTCGCCTCCATAGCTTATGCTTTTTCTTTACCTTTATCTGCAATAGAAGGAAATGCAACTAATAAGCGAATTGCTTAGTAAGTAAATCCTAACTCACAAATCCATGTTATCGATAATAAACATGCTCATTTCAAAGAATGCTTGCTTCAAAATACATGCACTTGGAAATATTTGCACATGGAAACTTTCATACACCTATCATGCTCAATCATGCTTGAAAACATTTACTTGCATCAAAACACTTGCAAACTTAACATGCTCATGCTTTCTTTTGAGACTTGATACTTATACATTTTCATACTTTAAAACATTAACTTCTTTGCTCTTGCTCTTTAACATGCTTGTAACATAACCATGTTAACATACATAACAAAAACATGCACTTAAGAAAATTGAAACACTTACATATACTCATATACTTCAAAATAATAATCAACTTTCTCAGGCCTTGACACTGTACCATGGTATCAATGTACCAATACGCGCATCCCTAATAGGTTTCGGGGTAGCTAGCCACCGCACTCTATTAGAGCTTCCTTCTAACTTTCTGTGGGCCTCTCATTTGCCCGGTACATGTCACTTTACAAAAGTAAAATACTTTCTTACTCAATATGCTTATACTTATCAAGCTATCTTTCTTTTTGCATAAATTTTGCACTACAAACTTTACCTTTCTTACTTGGAACTTTCATCGAGCACCTTGCGTGCCCTTAACCCAAAACTCATTTTTGGGACTTTTCAAGAACTTGGTCTTATCATACTTAGATCACACATACAAACCTACTCAAATTCAAGTTCTATGATAAGAACATATATTCTTTAGAAACTTAAATCACACAATAAGACAATATTCTCAAAGTATGCACTTAGATCACAAAATTACGGTTCTACAACGAGAATCTACATATGAAACTACTTCTATTGCAGGTGAGTGATTTACTTATCCTTTTTCTTGAGGAAAACTCACTAAGTATTTCGAAAAAACCTAGCATAGGACTCCTCTTCTGTTCCTTGCGAGGAAACTCCACTCCTTGGCCCTAGGGAAGAAGCCTAGGTTCTCCACTCAAGAGGAAGAAAAAGGAGGAAGAAAACCCTTGTTTTCGCAGCCTCCCAACTCCTGTTCGCGCAGCCTCTAAATGCCCTAATGGGGTCTTAATGCAACTTAAGTGGAAGTTGAAACATCTCTTCATGAAAAGGACTTATTTACCTATAACATTAATTCGCTTCATCCTTTTCTGTGCTTGATACCCCCAACCTATTGGTTAGCCCAACTCGCTTAAGGGCTTGCTTTGCCCTGTGGTCGCGGGATCAAACCCCGCCCGACCCCCCTTTTTTTCTTTTTATTTTAATTCGAAAAAAATGCTAGAAAATTCAGAAAAATTCCTAATAATTCACGAAAATTATTGGGTGTTACAATCCTCCCTACCTTATAAAAAGTTCGTCCTTGAACTTAGAACAGCTCTGGATACCTTTGCCTCATGCTATCTTCTGATTCCCAAGTTGCCTCTTCATACTTCTGATTCAGCCATAAGACTTTTACTAGTGGTATCACTTTGTTCCTCAACTTCTTATCTGCTCGATCTATTATCTGAATAGGTCGACTTTCATAACTGAGATCTTCTTAAACTTGTACCATCTGTGGCTCAATCACTTGGTTGGCATCTGGGATATGCTTCTTTAGCATTGAGACATGGAACACATTGTGTATTGCTGACATCTCTGAAGGTAGTTCCAACTCATAAGCTACTTTGCCAACTCTTTTCGTCACTAGGTAGGGTTCTATGTATCGAGGACTTAGCTTGCCTTTCTTGCCGAATCTCATTACACCCTTCATAGGTGCTACCTTGAGGAAAACTGTATCCCCAACTTCAAACTCTAACGGTCTACGGCGTACATCGGTATAACTCTTCTGCCTACTCTGAGCAGCTTCTATTCTCTGGCTGATGCTCTTTATAGATTCTGTGGTATCATCTATAAGGTCAGTCTGAGACCCCATTTCTTTCTTCTCACTACCTTCATACCAACAGAGGGGAGATCTACACTTCCTACCATAAAGATCTTCATAGGGTGTCATACCAATAGTGGCTTGGTAACTGTTGTTGTAGGCAAACTCAGCTAAACATAAATATTTGCACCAACTGCCTTTGAAATCTAATGCACAAGCTTTGAGCATATCTTCTAGAATTTGATTCACTCTCTCTGTCTGTCCATCAGTCTGGGGATGGAAAGCTGTGCTAAACTTCAGTTTGGTGCCTAGCACTGTCTGCACGCACTCCCAAAAGTGTGAAGTGAAACGACCATCTCTATTAGAGATAATGGTCTTCGGGACTCCGTGTAGTCGGATCACTTCCTGTACATATAGCTGGGCTAATCTTTCAATCGAATAAGACACTTTGATTGCCAAGAAGTGGGCAGACTTGGTCAATCTGTCTACTATTACCCAAATAGTGTCACAGCCATTAGTTGTCTTTGGTAGACCAACTATGAAATTCATGGCTATGTCTTCCCATTTCCACTCTGGAATCTGAATGGGCTGTAGGACACCTCCTGGTCTCTAGTGTTCTGCTTTAACTCTCTAACATGTCAGATAGGTGTTGACATACTTAGCTATGTCTCTTTTCATTCCGGACCACCAAAATCTTCTTTTCAAGTCCTAGTACATCTTAGTGGAACCAGGGTGTATTGAGTAGGGAGTTCTATGAGCTTCTTCAAGAATCTTCTTTCTCAGCTCTTCACTATTGGGGATACATAAACGGTCACCATAATAGAGTATCCCACTGTCAGATACTCTAAACTCTTTACTTTCTCCTTCTTGTATCTCTTGCTTGATCCTTTGGATATCAGAATCCTCAGCTTGCTCTTTCTGTATATCTTCAAGCAAGGTTGACTCTAGTGTCAATAGAGCTAACTGCCCATAAATGATCTCAACTCCATAATCTACTATTTCCTTCTGTAATGGTGGTGATAGTGATGACAAGGACATCAAAGTGGCACATATCTTTCTACTTAGTGCATCTGCTACTTTATTTGCCTTACTAGGGTGGTAAAGGATCTCACAGTCATAATCCTTCACTAACTCAAGCCACCTTCGCTGTCTCATATTGAGGTCTTTCTGAGTGAAGAAATATTTCAGACTCTGGTGATCTATATAAATCTTGCACTGCACTCCATACAGGTAATGTCTCCATATTTTTAAAGCGAAGACTACAGCTGCCAACTCTAGATCATGAGTGGGGTAATTCTTTTCATAATCCTTGAGTTGCCTGGAAGCATAAGCTATGACTTTGCCTTCTTGCATAAGTACGGCTCCAAGTCCTAGCTTTGATGCATCACTGTATATATCAAAGCTCTTATCACCTTCGGGTACTGTAAGAATAGGAGCGCTTGTCAGTCTCTTCTTCAACTCAAGGAAACTCTGCTCACAGTCTTCAGTCCACTCATACTTCTTATTCTTTCTGGTAAGGGTTGTAAGTGGAGAAGCTATCTTTGAAAAGTCTCCTACAAACCTTCTGTAGTACACTGCTAAACCCAGAAAACTTCTGATCTCACTAACATTCGTTGGTCGACTCCAGTTACTAACTGCTTCAATCTTGGCTGGGTCTACTATAATGCCTTCTTTGGAAATGATGTGGCCTAGAAAGGCCACCTGGTCAAGCCAAAACTCACACTTTGAGAATTTGGCGTACAACTCCCTCTGATGTAAGGTCTGCAACACTATCTTCAGGTGTTCGTCATGTTCTTCCTGAGTCTTTGAATACACTAGGATATCATCAATGAAGACAATGACGAACTTGTCAAGAAAATCCTTGAACACTCGATTCATTAGATCCATAAACGTCGCAGGAGCGTTTGTCACTCCAAAGGGCATGACCACAAACTCGTAGTGCCCATATTTTGTACTGAAAGCAGTCCTTGGCACATCACTCTCCTTCACTTTGAGTTGATGGTAACCTGATCGCAGATCTATTTTGGAGAACACCGTGGCTCCCTTCATCTGATTGAATAAATCATCTATCCTTGGCAAGGGATATCTGTTCTTGATAGTTACCTTATTCAAGGCTCGATAATCTATGCACATTCGCATGGATCCATCTTTCTTCTTGATGAACAACACAGGAGCTCCCCAGGGTGAATGACTAGGGCGGATGAAACCCTTGTCGAGCAGCTCTTGTAACTGTTCTTGCAACTCTTTCAGTTCTGCTGGTGCCATGCAATAGGGTGCCTTTGAAATTGCGTTGGTTCCTGGAACCAACTCAATTTCAAATTCAATTTCTCGATGGGAGGGAGTCCTGGTAACTCTTCAGGAAACACCTCCGGATAGTCACAGACTACCCTCACTTCCTCTTTCTTTAATCCTTCTCTTTGACTTGCATCTACTATATGAGCTAAATAACCAGAACATCCATTATCTAACATCTTGTGAGCTTGTAGGTTGGAAAGAAACCTTTTTGTCTTTCTCTTTGAGTCTACGACAAACTCGAATGGAAGTTCTGCTTCTGGTGTGAACTTTACTTTTCTTTTGCGGCATTCAATAGAGGCACTGTACTTGCTCAAGAAATCCATCCCTAAAACGATATCATAATCCTTCATCTCAAGGACTACTAAATCACTATAGAGTTCTCGGTTGGAAATCCGAATTAATATAGCTCTTAGCCACTGAGTAGATGTCATGACCTCTCCCGAAGGTAAGGTTGTTAAGAACTTCATCGTTCAACATTTCTGGTGGCCTTTATACTGTTTAAGTAGTGCTCAGTGATCAAAGTACTACTTATCAATTCTTCGGAGGTTTGCGGCCTCTTAACACCGCTGGCCACATTTATCACTATCTCAGGCCTTAACATCTTGAGCATTAGCCTGACTCTCTCTTTTTTTTTGTGCTAACTAGCTCTGGGCACAGATGCTCTAACCGATTAAACTTCTTCACTGCTTCATCCACAGATAAGTCTCCTTGTCTGAACTCCGTGAATTCATCGTAATGCTTGTTGGTTACTCGCATGTGAAAATATTCTTCGAAGAACTCAGTCTCAAAGTCGGCCCATGTCATCTGGCTAATATTTCTCTTGGCCTTGACTCTCTCCCACCACATTCTAGCATCTCCCGTAAGGCAGAAAGATGCACACTTTCTTTTCTCTACCTCAGACCAGTCCAGTAGCTCTACTATGCTTTCCCAAATTTTTTGAACCATGCTTGAGCATCCCATGGTTCGCTTGTGCCTGAGAAGTTCCCTAGCTTTAGTTTCTGCCACTAGATGAGGTATGCTTCTTGCCTTACCCCCCTTGTCGGGACTACAGAGGTAACCGATGGGTCTTCGGTCACCACTGGTGCCACTACATTCGCCACTGGCGCCACTGGAGGGGTAGCAGGGGTGGCCTGCTGATTAGCCATCAAGGTGGCAATGACT
Organism: Boesenbergia rotunda; assembly: GCA_024364735.1. Taxonomy (NCBI): domain Eukaryota; kingdom Viridiplantae; phylum Streptophyta; class Magnoliopsida; order Zingiberales; family Zingiberaceae; genus Boesenbergia; species Boesenbergia rotunda. The sequence continues at coordinate 97,479 of JAGFNQ010004957.1, forward strand.
TGCTGCTGTTCAGCAAGTTGCCTCTGAAGCTGGGCCACCACCCCTTGAAGGTCTGATGGTGGTACTGACTCCGTTGACTCCTGTTCTCTAGGAGCTTGCTCCTCATTTCGGACAATTCTGGGGCGTCCTCTTGCCATTCTCTTACTCTATAGTGTAAGGAAAATAAAAGCTCATTATCTCTTACTAACTTATTTCATTATCTCCATGCACATATTAGCATATAATAATACTAACATACTTCCTTATCATCATGCACTTACTGATACTAGCAGTCAATAATGAAAAGCATACAAAACTACAATATATGAACTTCTTACTTGGCAGGCGGCAGGATTGATGCTAGATGTCAGTGTGGTGGAAGGGTGGAAACCTGCTCTGATACCACTCTGTGACGACCCCTTAACTTCTCTCCCTTAAAGCGGACGTCACTTTTACTTAACCTTAACATTACCTTATTCTTAGCCTTAGGTTACAACTACTTGACTTCCCTTAACTTGCTCTGAATTTTTTTTTCTTTTTTAAAAAAAAACTTTCATTTTATTTGCTTTGCAAGGATTTGACCCCTAGACCTCTTAGTTGTAAAACTGAAGCACTAACCATCAGCCACAGAAACTTTCTGTGCCCGGCACCAGTCGACTAGCCTCTTGGCAGTCGACTGGTGCATCGAACAGAAGGTTCTGTTTGATAGGGCAGTCGACTGGTATCTGAACCAGTCGACTGGCACGCCTGAAAACTGCAGTTTCAGACCTGGGAACTCCTTTCAAGGGTCCACCATTCACACACTTCCAATGCATATAATGAAACAACTCCAAATCTAAACTCCATACTAGTTTTATAAGCATCTTAACAACTCAAAACGAATCCAATAACTTGAAATTAGGATTTCTATGAAATTTAACAAACTTATCAAAACTCATGCAATCTCTACTAACTTTGTACCCAACTTTGACTCCATGTAAAGTTTAAATAAGGTGATCACATCCTACCAATCCAAAACATCAACCATGAGTTTCTATAAATCAAAACGTCTCTAAGACTTATCCCAAAGATCTCTTCCACGGTTCCGCCGCCACTGAACATCAATGCAAGTCCCGTCCGCCTCCATAGCTTATGCTTTTTCTTTACCTTTATCTACAATAGAAGGAAATGCAACTAATAAGCGAATTGCTTAGTAAGTAAATCCTAACTCACAAATCTATGTTATCGATAATAAACATGCTCATTTCAAAGAATGCTTGCTTCAAAATACATGCACTTGGAAATATTTGCACATGGGAACTTTCATACACTTATCATGCTCAATCAGCTTGAAAACATTTACTTGCATCAAAACACTTGCAAACTTAACATGCTCATGCTTTCTTTTGAGACTTGATACTTATACATTTCCATACTTTAAAACATTAACTTCTTTGCTCTTGCTCTTTAACATGCTTGTAACATAACCATGTTAACATACATAACAAAAACATGCACTTAAGAAAATTGAAACACTTACATATACTCATATACTTCAAAATAACAATCAACTTTCTCAGGCCTTGACACTGTACCATGGTATCAATGTACCAATGCGCGCATCCCTAATAGGTTTCGGGGTAGCTAGCCACCGCACCCTATTAGAGCTTCCTTCTAATTTTTTGTGGGCCTCTCATTTGCCCGGTATATGTCACTTTACAAAAGTAAAATACTTTCTTACTCAATATGCTTATACTTATCAAGCTATCTTTCTTTTTGCATAAATTTTGCACAACAAACTTTACCTTTCTTATTTGAAACTTTCATCGAGCACCTTGCGTGCCCTTAACCCAAAACTCATTTTTGGGACTTTTCAAGAACTTGGTCTTATCATACTTAGATCACACATACAAACCTACTCAAATTCAAGTTCTATGATAAGAACATATATTCTTTAGAAACTTAAATCACACAATAAGACAATATTCTCAAAGTATGCACTTAGATCACAAAATTACGGTTCTACAACGAGAATCTACATACGAAACTACTTCTATTGCAGGTGAGTGATTTATTTACCCTTTTTCTTGAGGAAAACTCACTAAGTATTTCGAAAAAACCTAGCATAGGACTCCTCTTCTCTTCCTTGCGAGGAAACTCCACTCCTCGGCCCTAGGGAAGAAGCCCTAGGTTCTCCACTCAAGAGGAAGAAAAAGGAGGAAGAAAACCCTTGTTTTCGCAGCCTCCCAACTCCTATTCGCGCAGCCTCCAAAAGCCCTAATGGGGTCTTAATACAACTTAAGTGGAAGTTAAAACATCTCTTCATGAAAAGGACTTACTTACCTATAACATTAATTCGCTTCATCCTTTTTTGTGCTTGATACCCCTAACTTATTGGTTAGCCTAACTTGCTTAAGGGCTTGCTTTGCCTTGTGGTCACGGGATCAAACCCTGCCCGACCCCTCTTTTTTTTCTTTTTATTTTAATTCGAAAAAAATGTTAGAAAATTTAGAAAAATTCCTAATAATTCACAAAAATTATTGGGTGTTACATGTGCAAAGTAGTAATATATATATAGTCTGATAAAATTTTCACTACCTGTCCATCCGAACCACAAATTCTTATTTTACTTCAAAAGTGGTTCGGATATCTCGAAAATGTGATCAAAAAATGTATTTTGTGGTGGGAAGGGTATATTAGGTAGTTCACTTTAAGCCGTGTGCTCTTTGGTAAAATAGAAAGCATGGAGCGCCCTTTGGTAATTTTCGATTGTTACGTATGCCCTTTGATAAATTGTCGAAGAAACTATCCGAAGGTAAAAAAATCTTATGAATCATATTACAGAACTATAAATTGTAAGTGTATGACATAGTCGATTAATATATTATTAGTATTAAATTGTATGTGCATACATAGCCGATTAATATATTTTTAGTATCCAACAAAATCGAAGTATTATTATAATATAATATTAATTAGTGTGAATTAGATATAATATTCATAGTATATAAAAAAATTAATCAAGTTGATATGATCTAGATCGATTAGTGTGATTCCATAAAAATTTCTTATCGATTGTCAGGATAATGCTCGCGATGATAAATTGAAATGTGCTCGCGATGAGCGGTCTTGGAGTCTAACATCCCACGATTACGCATCATATTTAGAGGAAAAGTTACTATAAAATTTGCAATGACTAGAGATTGAACCACGTGTGTTTGGGAGACAACTAATTATCCTTACGTTGCGCCTTAGCCGGGGGCTGGTAGCAGACGAACATGGGGTGACTGACCCGGTCCCATGAAAATTTCTCACCGGTCACCAGGATAAATCGGAAAGCACTCACAGTGGGCGGACTAGAAGACTCCTAGGGTTCGCGTCTCATTTGGAGGAAAAATTTCTATAAAATACGCCGTAGCTAGGGATCGAACCATAAATACTTCAGATAATGACTAATTACCCTACCGCTATATCATATCCACGAGGATTAAAATGTTCATATTATAACAACTATAATTCATAGCTGCTATAACTCAATTTATTGGCTCCTAAAGTTTGACATATATGGTAAGTAGTATTCTCTCCAAATTCGAATCCCAGATATTTCATCAGTCATAGGCATTCTGTCTTGCAATTATCACTTGTGTTGTTGTTGAACTTCTCTTCATATAATATGAGACTATTACAGGGGTCGTTAATGTGACACCGTGAACCCGTAATTATTATAATAACATTAAAAAAATAATTTCAAGATGAGACATTCATTCATAGCACGTCCGTCTCCTAATCGATTCACTAATAAGGCACATGTATTTAATACAGGCGTCTGAACAAAGCATTGGATACAGGCACCCCGAGTCCTAGCGGTGTGCGGCATGCGACGTTCGACGTGCAATCTCCAGTGTATATATATATATATATATATATTCCTTCCGGCGTGCGGCGTGCGACGTGCAATCTCCAGTGTGTATATATATATATATATATATATATATATATATATATATATATATATATATATATTATATATATATATATATATATAGCGGTGTGCGGCGTGCGACATGCGACGTGCAATCTCCCGTGTGTATATATATATATATATATATATATATAAATTTGATCTCCTGCGGACCGCGCTGTGCAGACCGCGTGCGCGACAACGTCTGGTCGGTCCCCGTGACCGATCAGCAACCTGCTGATCGGCAACGCCGCCCTTCCCCATGAGCCTGATCGGTCACCGAGGGGATCGGAGTGTACCCGACGGGTTCACCCGTACCCCCTAGGGTTCATCGTACCCCCCTTGGGTAGAGTTTTGTTCAGGAGCGACGGCCGAAGGCCGCCGGTGGACTCGCTGATCATCGCCGGTGAGTTGGGGCACGAGAGCGCAACGCCGCATCCGTGACCGATCAGGGAAGTCCCTGATCGGTCACGCAGTGCGGTCCGCAGGAGATCAAAACTATACACACACACAAATGCTATGCTGCGGACCGCGCCCTGCGGACCGCGTGCGCGACAACTGTCGTGACCGATCAGGCACTTGCCTGATCGGCCACCGAGGGCTCAGGAGCGTCCCCGACGGGTTCACCCGTACCCCGACAACTTCACCGTACCTCCTAGGGTTCACCGCACCCCCCCCCCGGGTTATAGTTTTGTTCGAGGGCGGCGGCCTTCGGCTGCCGTTGGTGTCGAGGAGTCACCGGTCAGAGAAGTCCCTGATCGGTCACGCAGGCCCCATCCGCACGGGGTCCGCAACGCACGGTCCGCAACGTATCATTCTTATATATATATATATATATATATATATATATATATATATATATATATATATATATATATATATATATATATATATATATATATCAAACTTCATGAAAAAAAACTTATATATAGCAAACTTCGTGAAAAAAAAAACTTAATGTACGTACAATCTTCGTAATTAATTTCTTACGGAAAGAAGGAGAAATAAAGGAGAGTAGAAGGCAAATCCTTAATGTTATTCAAATATGTTATGGCTGAATCAGATCGAGAGAACACGAGCATCATCAGGAGAATTGGAGGGAAGCATCCAATCTCCATAATTCCATCAATCCCGGTTAATTTAGTCATCGAAACCGTCAGCGCCGTCGTCGCGCGGCGACAATGCCCGGGTCCTGGACGAGTCGCAGCGGAGCCGCAGCAGTTCAGCGCCGGTGGGCGAATCGGCGTCGGAGCCCTCATCGAAATTGAGCGCGTAGCTGAGGGCGTCGTACCTGAACTCGGACGAGTGGCGCCGGCGGTGCTTTCCCCCGCCGAAGCAGAAACGCGCCTTGGAATGGAATAGTCGTGGCGGACGCGGGCGAGGCGATTCCGCCCGCTCTTGGCCGCCGTCGCCCGCGTCGGAGCGAAAGCAGGAGGCGAGGCTACGGCCGTGGTGGTGCTTGCGTTTTGGACATGACGTAGGCGGCGGCGAGATGCACGGCGGCCGGTGATCGTAATCCATTTTTTTAAAATTAAAATTCGCAAATTAGCACTGCGATTACACTAAACTGACTCAGAATTTCGATTTAAGGGGGAAAAAAGGATTAGCTGGCATAACAAATTATGTTTAATTTAAACTGAAATTGAGGGGAGCCGCTAATTGAAGTTGCTCGTTGTTTTGGAATTCGATCATTGAGCAATGCATTCATAATGAGTGCAACAACAATTAACTTAATTTATAAAATATGAATATCTTCAAATTAAGAAAATTTAAATTTGAGCGGATGAGCATGGCCATTTCTGTGGGGCCCAAGGGCGGTCGGTCGTCAGCGTAACCGATACCAAATTCGGTTATTTTTGGACGGCCGAATCGGACGGTACCCTCCCTTCCCGCCATTGTCAGTTTGCGCTCCCCTCCTCCTCCTCCAACCGGCGGCCTTTAAAAGGATCGCGGCCCTCACTTACTGGTAAGGGTCTTCCTTGTCGACGTCCGCATCCACTTCTTCTCTGGATGCTCGGGTTCCCCTAAAGGTGAAACTTTGGTGATTTTTCTTCCTTGATGGATCTTGAGTTTATTGATGCCTGTAGATACATCATATATGTTCCTCTTCTCTATCGATCTATGCCTCTCCGTCATCATTGTGAATGATCTCAATGATGTCCTGGCCAATAGCACTGAGTGGTGCCTTAGATGTTTTCCTTATATCTCCTCCAATATTTCATTTTTAAAAATTGGATTTCATGTTCTTATCCTCTTCTCTGAGATGCTTAACTTGTCTCTCTTGTGTTTCATTTTATCTTTATGTGCTTTATAGATTCATAAAGTAATAAGATAATGTGACATGGTTTATGAGTAGTTCATCTTGCTTATGTGCTTCATTGTAGGCATTTGGTAAACACCTATTCCTATACTTACAGGGATGGAGAAGTTTTTGAACTCAACAAATAGAGTGACTGTAGAATCAAAGGAAGGAACAAGAAGACAATTAACTGGTACAACAATTGCTGGAGGTCCACTATTTGCTTCTGACAGTCATAGGAAATCTCTTCCTGCCTACTTAAGAACTCCTAAAGGCTCTTGTCATGATTATTGCAAGTATGGAATCAGGAATGTCATTGAAGATGATAGTAAAGGTTCCTCTATTGATAGTTTGGGTGAAGAAATGCAGCATAAAGATCCACATCAAGTGAATAACTTGGATTTAGAAGAGACAAGAAATAGACATGCTCGTACGAAGCCACTGTTGAATGTAGATAAACTGAATGTCATTAAGAAGAAAGAATCTGTCAACTTCGAAAGAATTGCAACTGTGAAGCATGCAATTGCTTGTGTATCTTCCAAAGGTAAAGGTAATCAGGTTAGAGAAATGGACAATGAGAATTTGAAATGTGAGAGTGGATGTAAGTCTGAATGTCAACCAAAGGAACCTGCTTTCCCCCAAAAGAAAACATATTCTCCTGGCAAACGCAACATGCTTAAGAAGACACCTACAAAGGGCAGAGCTAAATCTAATGAAAATTGCAGATTTAAGCTAAGGGCTTCTTTGCCATCCAATAGGATTGATACTGTCACTTATCTTGCAAAGGCGAACACAACTACGGTAAGGATTGAATCTCAACCTGCTATCAAGAGCTCAAATAGTTCTGGCAATGAAGCACATGTGAGAAGGAATATTAGTGGTATGGCAAGAATGGTAGAAAAGGAATCAGTGAAATTGCAAATGCCTTCTCATTCATACGAACATGCTGACAATAATGAGTCATATTTGGAGGCAATGATCAAGGACCAAAAATTTAGCATGGTGAGACCTGATGAAGAAAACAAGGAGGGTAAAACAACTTCTGCTATTCAGCCAAAATTCAATTGCGACTCTGATGGTCTTAAACCAGGATCGAAAAATGAGAATCATGCTTTTGTTTCTCTAACTCAGATATCATGGAAGTTGGAGGGCATTCAAGATTCTTCACAGGTTGAATCCCCAGAACCAGAATGTTTTGACTTCTCTTTAGCCGAGCTAAGTTCCCCAATGGATGAGGAGAATTATTCAAAGTGCATAGAGCAGGAATCTAGCAATGACTGGTCGACCCATTCATTGGCATATGATGAAGAAACTGAGGAATCACATTCTGCAATTACTGAATTAACTGAACTAGAGGATGAAACTGAGGAAGTGGAAACTAGCAGTGACACCATAATCGACGAATCAGATTCTGCAATCAGCGAATTCAGTGAAGTGGAGGGAATCAAAAGTGGCACAGATACCGAAACTTCAATGATCAGAGAAAGGAGGTTGAAGGAAACTGCCAGTGTCCATCCTGAAGAAAATCTTTCTGTACCTCACATGTTGACGTTCAGAAGAAGCATTCCGAATAAGATCGAGAGTGGTGATTGTGGTCAAGCTGTTAGGAAAGACTTCCGACAAATGCAAACGGTGGAAGTTCCAAACGATCTTGATCCTGAAGCAGCAGCAGTTGTGCTAAGGCATCAAGATGTTCAGGAAAAGAGAGACCTGCTTGGTCTATTCAATAATGTGATAGAAGAAACCGCAAGCAAACATGGCGAGAACAGAAACAGAAAAGTGCAGGCATTGGTGAGGGCATTTGAGACGGTGATCTCTCTCCATTCTCCGAGATAAGAAAATAGCATTTGCAATTTAATTCATTTGCTGGTGTCTCTCCTTTATCAACAGAATTAGTTCTTAACGATAGGCGACTTGGTGCTTTCTGAAGCCTAATAACTAGTAAACATGGCTCTTATAAAGTCAAGTGTATATGAAGTTGGTAAGTTTAGCTGAGGTGCAGCTTGGTCTTGAGGCTGTAGTCTGGTAGCCGGTTTACTGCCAGCTGAATATATGCTAATGCATGTAAACTGACATGGATAATTGATAATATTTAATATGGACTGTTTGTCTGAGCGTTTATGTTTGGATTTGGCATTCATTTTTAGGAGCTTTATGGCCTGGATTTACTCCTTTAACAACTTTATTTTTCCTTACAAGTACTTGAGAAATTATACATTTTCCTTCAAGTCAAAACGCTAACAAATAACAAGTTACCAGACCTAGTTGTTTCCTTGACGCAACAGCAGCAGTTTTTCATATGCTGAAATTGTACGGTCATGCCACCGCCAAGTACATCGATGCTTAACTGCAGCAGATACAATTTTCAACTGAAACATCATAACATAACAAGAAGACACATTAATTTCAAAGAAACAACCATTATTAGAAAGTTTACTGCCCGAGTCAATAAAATCTCTCCCAATATTTTACACTGCTATAAATTTGACCAAGAGTTTCCAGAAATTTCCACATCAGAATGATTCATGATTGAAAAAAAAGACTTCTTTTTCAATCAAAGAGGTTGGCTGATATCTCCACATCGCCCTTAGGATTTGCAATTCAGATGCTCTTAGCAAAATCATAATTACTACCCAGCAGTTTATTCGGAGGAGAAACAAGCCAAGCACTTGAATTTTGTTGTTTCAATTATCTGAAGAATCGGTGATCATCATTATCGCATTGAATAATACTGCCCACCTTTACCATTTTCACTATGGCTCGCTATAAATTTTCTCAGCTTCGGTAGAAGTTTCATGATACACCTTTTTGCCACAGATCACATCTAAATCTCCAGCATTATTAGATGTTTCTAAGCCAGAAACAATTGGGTCTATGTTGCAATAACCACAAGAGCAGGGTTTATTCCCTTGACATGGTTTAGGGAGCAGGTGAAGCTTCTGATAGAAGATTAAATAGCAACCAATCAGTATATTAAACATCCATGAGCTAACATCATATTAAAAATAATTGGTTAAGATTAAGTAATAGAAAGAAGCATGAAATTGGAATTATTAAAGAGCACAATCCTTAAAATTTTGGTCTAAAGAGCAATGGAGAGAGATTCTCCAACTGAACAGTGCATTATTTCCTAAGTGGATACAAGGTTCGAGGCTTACGTGATGTTTAGCTAGAATTTGATGTTACAACAATGGCTTGTGCAGCAGCATAGTCATTCAGGGATTCAAGCCAGTCTTACTCTAAGGCCTCGGTTTACAGAAACAGAGGGATTCAATATTTTGCAAACAAGAAAAATCATTTCAGAGCAAAACCTTGTATATAACAGCAATCACAAGGATGCTCATGATAAACATCTACTACTTCCTACTCTCCTCTTTTATATGCTAACCTCACTTCCCAATTTCCTTGAGAAACGTTCTCCTTGCTTCACATGATCTCATTCTGCTCCTATTTTCCTTGCCTTTCTATGATATCATCATTTCCCCTTTCCCCCATTGCTCCTATTCCACAGACTTCCTTTTTCTCGTCATTTCCTTTATTCACCTACCTGGAGATTATTGAGGACATCTGAGAATAGCATTAGATTTGTTCATGTTCATATTTCCCCACCCCCAACATTAATAAACCCGGCTCACAAACAATCTTAAAAGACTCTAGGTTTGCCTCCGTATATATCTTTTTTTAAAAAAACACGATCTTAACAACATCAGCGAGCAGAAATAATAATCATGCACCAACCTGAAGTTTGGATCATATTTACAAATTAACCCTGCTTATTTTAAACTACAGCTCTTAGAAACATCACTTTTAAAAGGAAGAAAGTAATAATTCAATTCTAATTTCGAGCTAAATATCCTCCAAGGATTTAAGCATATAACCAAGAGAGCTTCAAGTATCAGATTTGAATAGATAATTCACTAGTGATTTAGATGACTATGGATCAGATTAGAAAACATCTTTGCTTCTAATAGGAAAGCTGCCAACATGGAAGCTCCAAGATACCATGTGAGCAAATACTCTTTCATTGGGTTTTGTACTTACTTTCTTTCCCAACCAAACTTTCTCAGTTCTTAGTGACGATAACAACCACAATAGAGCTTACAACGAATTTGGAAAATAAATGTAAATCATTTTTGTTTATGAAAATAGTATTTTAAGCAGAAAAAAAAATCAAAGGCAGTTGATTAAATTAACATTATATAACCAAACTTATTAGACCTCCAGCGCCCTCTTTAATTTGCTAATTTCAGTGGACTGCTTCATAGCAAGTTCATTTACTTCCTGGAAACGCCTCATGGCTGTAGCAGATCTTTCTTGCTCATTCTGCACCTACATACTCATATAATAAGAAAAGAGGAAAAATTAGAATAATTTGTAAGTAGGAGAAACACAAAACTAAACATACAAAAAATTGTTCTTTCTCGGTCTGAAGTATACCTGCAACTCTAAATCTTCAACTCTCCTGATAGATGCTTCTTCAACAAAAGCTCGACGTTTGGATTCTTCTTCAAGCATGACTGTGAACTGATATCTCAATTCAGCCATTTCTTGAGTAAGATCTTCTGCTTCTTCATTGGCCTTGAGCTTAACTTCCTTTAGCTCTTCCTAGAAATCAAACCAAAAATGCATCGAGAAAGAATTTGCAAGGTGTCAAAAAGGGCAATTAACTGACCATCAGACCTTGAGCTGCTTAACTAGAAGTCCAGACTCATGGATCTGTTTAGCCATTTTCTCTATCTCATCCTTCACAATTTCATCTTGAGATGTTGCAGTTTGCTTAGCAATGGATGGCACTACATTCCCTGAGGAAGGACTTCATAATAGCATTTTTGTTACTAAAGCTCAAGGGTTGAAAAAATTGGAAATCTAGCATGTTTCTGACTGACATTTACAAAATCTAGCATAGGGTAGTATTTTGAAAGCAAAAAAAAAAAAAAACTAAACAGAATATAAAAAAATGTAAAATAGTATTCAAAACTGTCCCTCAAGTGACCACAAACAATTACAGTCTACAGGTCATGCTGGAAAATTCCCATCCCCGATCGCCTCAGTACATGCATGGCACATACGGATGCATATTAAGCAGTGCATGGCTGCATGCATCAACCTACAGTTGGTAAAGCAATACAATCTCCTTATCATATGACAGGCATGCCAAGATCATGTTATGAGGCCAAAAAATTAGCCTATCATGCATGCACCTCTGACATGCTTCAATGTGGATTGCAACAATGCTTCATCCAATTCACCAGGTAACAACATTTGTGCGTAAACAAAAGTGTAGTCAAGAGTTGACAATACAACAACAACAACAACAACAACAACCAAGCCTTATCCCATTAGGTGGGGTCGGCTGAGTCAAGAGTTGACAATAAAGTTAAAATTGCAATTGCTTTGCACCAAAAATGGGGGAAATGACTAGGATACAGTACAATCTCAACTTCCACATGCATACCTAGTTATAAAACTATCTAACTCAGGAGTTCATTTGATGACATATTGATTTATTGTTAATTAAAGTGAAGTTGGTGTAGGAGCTGCAGAGATTTTGCGCAATATAAATCAACTGAACTTATATAAAAGGGAAAGCATAAAAAGGTAAGAAAAAAATTAAAAAAAAAAGAGAGGAAATATCCCTTAGTCAGAACAAATGACAACGGATCAGGGAAAAAACATTTTATTAGATTTATAAACTCACAAGGCTGTGATATAAATAAATTGGCTCTCAATGAGATCTAAATCTGTTCCCAGAAAACATCGCTGTAAGGAACAGAAAAAATTGCATGTTTCTAAGTGTAACATCTATTAAATAGAAATATAGTGATGGCAGAGCAGCAGGCATCTTCTATTTAGATGTTTAAAATCACAGCGTGTGGCATAAATGTCTTAGAGTCTTCAAGGGTACAAACAAATCTTCTAGGTTGTCATTTTTAAGCACGTACCATGTTCTAGTGATACAATACAGAAATTCAGCAATCTCTTGCATGGGCTTTAGAAACCCTAGTAATAATCCCATATGCAAAATAGAAGGTTTAGAAGTTCCATGAAAAACATATAGGAGAAATTGCTAACTAACGAAGCAGAAGCATTGATGTAATAACCTTACTGTAATACCTCAAATGCTTGTCAAGTTTAACATCATTGGGATACTGGTTAGCATTTTCATGGAATAATATCATCCTCTCTCGTAGAACGGTGTTCTCATCTTCCAGATAACTAATTACGTGTTGCTTCTCCTTGAGTTGAATTTGTAATGTCACAAAACATTCATCCATTCTTGTTTTCTCTTCAGCTAGTTGTTTCCCTAGCCTTTCATCTTCAACATATCTCTGTTCTAAAGCAGTAATCTCAAGTTTCAAACTCTCAACTTCACATTGTAAATCCAAAATCACTGCCTCGTGATTCTCTCTTTGCATGTCAGACTTTATCAGCTCCTCCTTTGTATTTTTCAACTCCCTCATTAATCTCAAACACTGAGAATCTGCTTGCACTAATTCATTGCTAACTATCTTTAGCTTATCATTTAACTTTTCAGCTCCTGCAAGCTTTAGTTGAAGACTCTGAACTTGCTCAGCCATAAAATTTGCTTCAACATTCTGCAAATTCAATTGATCCTGCAAATATTCTGTGTGGTTTTTAGTTAATGTTATGAGTGAGTATTGAAGTGCTATTAGGCAAAATCAGGCACACAGTTTGTATAAACTACTACCAAAAGGTAGATTGAATTATAATAAGTAGCTTAAAGTAAATGGTATTTTGAGCACACCTAGCCATAATCAAGATGACCTCCTAGCATAAAACAATATGATGATAAATACTTTAAAAATTGATAAATTACAAAAATCTACCTATCTCTTGATAGCAATTCCTCAATTCCCTCTCCACTTCCTCGATACGCATCCTATCCTAGCTACAGGCAGACACTCCAATTTCATCCAGCTCTGGCTGCAGTAACAACACTCTTTCTTTAAATTTCTTCAATGTGCTCACCATACTCATCTTAGAAATTCAAGGGCCATCTGGAATATACTGCATACAATAGAGAACACTAAAAAACACTTGTGATATTGACACACCTAGATAGAAGTTTTGTAAACACAATAAAAACTTGGAGCGAAAGAGAAAATCTAAAAATGAAAAAGAGTTAACTTTTGAGAAAACTCAACATCATAAAATGCCAATTTAATAATCCTGCTACTGAACAAATAGAATGCCAAACAAGTTAATCATGCATACATACGCATAAACTTCTAATTGTGCCTTAGCATGAATGATCAATTAAATACTAACAGATGGCAAAGGAAATGGGAAGATTTCTAATGAAAAGAAAAAATATATATATAAACATGAAAGTAACTGAGTAAAATAGACTCAAATGGCATTTAATTACTAAAATTGTCACAAAATAGAGCAGAACTATTCAAAAGACGTAATTTAACTACCAAGATGTAAAATACGAAGAGTTCTTTTTAATAAAAAAACAAAACCACCAAATTAGCAGACACCGAATTCGTCGAGAAATAATAAATACATAAGATGGCATAAAACTCGCTTGATCTGCTAACGCTATAAACAACAATTTCACATCCACCGAATTAGCAGACATTCAAGCGCGTCAAAAGGAACAGACTTCCTTCTAGCACGAAAGTTAAGCCCTAGCGGCAAACACTTGCAACCAACGCTTGGGGCAAACCGAAAAAGGAAAACCTATGTCATGGATGTCTAAAACACAAGAGAAGGAACAGACGACGCACCCAACCCTAGTCCAAAACAAGAACTCATCGAATTGACTGGACGGAAGAGGGGGAGAGGAACCAAACCCCAGGAGAAGCAGATCGCGCTAGGATATCCTCTGAATAAATCAAAATAAAGACGAAGCAAACAACGCGCTTAATTAGGAGGCGGAATCTCGAAGCCCGTCGGATCGAAGCAACTGGGGTTCTTCGCCGGAGAGACGAGAAGGATGAAGCAACGAGTGTTCACTTTGGGTGAGTTTATTATTTAGAAAATTTAGACCGGATCAACTGGTTCGAGAGGTTTAATTAGGAATACCATCCGGTTCAATCTGGTTGTGATTAGGAAGGTAGTGTAACGGATTCAAATATATCGAATATTTATTCTCATATCTATACAAAGGATTAGATATCTTTTATATCGATAAATTTTTATATTTTTGCTAAATTATTATTATTATTATTATTATTATAAAAAACATATCAGAAGTACTATTACATTAAATATATATATATAATTTTAAAAAATTAAATATCTAGATAATCTATTTTTAAAAAACTTAATATATATATATATATATATAACATATTATTTAATCAAGTATTCAAGTCGGATATCGAATATTAATAATTTTTTCATACTCTCCTTTATTCAAGTTAGATATCAGATTCTTCATTAGATTCAGAGGAAATTATCATCCCTAGTCATGTTTAGCTGAGCGCATAAATCCCGTGATACAAGAGGGTGAAGAGCCTAACTCAAAGCTAGCACAAAAAAAATAAACACGAACATTATTAATTTAGACAATGATTAACTATTAAAATTTAATCTCTAAATCTCATGATGATAATATCTCATGTCCTAATTAGGATTATAAATGAGCCTAGTCGAATTTTAGAAGGTTCAAACTTATTTGATAAGGTAATCGAGTCAAATCGAGCCGAACTTAAAATTAACTAAGCTTTTAAAATGATGGTTGAAGCTTGGCTTGGTTTACTTTTTATGAGCTTGAGCTTGTTAGAAGTTTGACTCGAGCTTGTTTGTTTAGATATTATGAAGTTCTTAATTTAAACTTGGTTTGAGCTTGATTCGTTTAGATATTATCAAGGTGTCAATTCAATCTTATTTCATTGTTTTAACCTTTTACTTGTTTGGTTGATTATTAAGTTTGATAATTCAAATTTATTTGTTTAATTTCTTATTGAGCATGTTGATAAAATTTTTACTTGTTTGATTAGTTGATTAGTTATTAAGTTTGATAATTCAAACTTATTTGTTTAATTTTTATTTAGTATATTGATAAAATTTTTATTATAAACATAATTCGTGAATATTATTTTTAAGCATTATTCATGAACATTATTCACCAATATTAACAAAACGGATTCAAATTTATTTATTTAGTTTAATCAGTCGATGTTTAAATTTATTTATTTAATTGATCTTGCTAAACATTATATTTATTCACGGAACATTCATTTATAACTCTAGCACTATCACTCTATCCCCTATTTCACAAATGATGTTACAAGATGATAAAAGATGATTCGCTCGTCTCCATAAATTCGTCCTAGGCTAACTTGGAAGAGATAAATTACGAGGCTATTAATCTGAATGCTGTAGCTAATACATGGGAAAAATATACATACTAACTTTATCAAATTTTGACCTCAAATTTTAAAATAATTAATATCTTATCTGCTAATGAACAGTCCATCACACGGGACACATAAATGACATTACAAGGTGACAAAAGGTGATTCGCTCGCTCTTAGTATCTCCGTCAATCCGTCTCAAGATCAACACAGAGAAGATAAATTATAGAATTATTAACTCAGATATCATGATTAATACAGGAGAAAGACATGAGGACTTTACTAAATTTTAATTTCTAATTTTTAAAACAATAATACTCGCATTTTAACTATAAATCCATCGCACAATAAATGATTTTCAAGAATCATGGCAAGGCGTTACTTCCAGTGGCGAATCCGATGGCTCATATCGGACACCGGGCCCCACTTGAGTGCTAGCCGTTACTAGTCGCCGAAACATCGCTCGCGCAGTCCTGCAACTTCTTTTTCAAGAAGTCGCCGTCATTCGTTCTTCTAGATCATCGTCGCCGCCCTTTTCTCGACCTCCTTCCTTCCTCCACCGGTTTATCCTGCAATGGCGACTCCTTCGAAGAAACTGCAGCGTTCCGGATCTCGGGTCTCGGATGTCCTGAAGGTTTCGGAGAACAATGATCCTAACATCCCCTTTTCATCACCTCTTTCTTCTCATAAATCGCCGAGATCAACGGCGATTTGGTCATCCCAATCGAACAAATCCGCCTCCAGAACCTCCGGTCGCATCGTCGCACTGCCGCCTCCGCCTGAGGCCGCAAGGAAGTTCATCGTCGTCAAGAAGGGATCGAGGAGGGTAGGGGACGGGTTGGATTTCGAGAGATGCCGAAAAGAAGCCTATGAGGCCCTTCGAGCGTCGCAGGAGGAGTTTTTCAGGAAAGGTTGTCCTTCCATAGCCGCCGTAGTTGCAAACCCCGCAATCGGCGATGTTGAAGGATCTATAGATAGAACCGAGAAGGGTGGAATGGACGGGATGAGGGAGATCTTGGATAGTGATATTGAAAATCCATTGTACGGAACAGAGGATAAAAATATGAGAAACTTGGTGGAGGAGGCTATGAACATAATACCGGAGCCTGAGTCTGGCCGCGTGAAGAATTTGGTTAAAGCGTTCGAGAGCCTCCTTTCAATTTCAAATGACGATGAAGCTGAGAAATGCGTGTATAGGAACCTGAATCCATTCAATTGTCCAGTGCTAGGACTGCAGCAATCATCCACGACTGTGGCTGCTGAAACTTCTTCTGCTTATGTTTTATCCTCTGCAGAGTTTTTACCTCATGGAGAACTTCCAAGAGACTCAAAATTGTGCTCTTTGATAGATAGCAGCGATCAAAGGTTAGAACTCTTACCTTGTCGAAACTTGTTGTTTCCCACCTTATTATAATATCATTTATATAATATCTCGGTGAACATTCAATGAACACTATTCACATAACGATGCTAGGTTGAGCTTGGGGAGAAGGACTTGCAATGTAGGAAGAAAAAAACGTATTGTAAGATTTTGTACTGTGTGACAGCGATATTAGAGAACTGTTCTTGGAGTTTTGTTTTAGGAGTTTTGTAATGAGAATGATATCTCCTTGACAGAGTTCTGATTCTCTTAGGAGCTGGAATAAGATGTTAAAAGTGACAAGCCAACATCCTTTCAAGCTTAGGACCGAGGTACATTGTTAATCTATTTAATTAGCAAGGAATAGATATTTTACTGATCAAAGGAAATGCAGTTAGGTTTGTTATCCTTGGAACCAGGCACAAAGTATTCACTCATCTATCAGGCTTTGTCTAGGAATTTAATTTTGTACTACATATTTAAAGATAAGAGATAGAAATAGAAGCATTTTAAGATGGCTGTTCTTAATTTTAATATCCCATTTAATACAACACCATCTAGTAGATTTGCTTATTTCTTTGATTTTTGGTGATATTAGTTCAGTTAAGCTTCATATTGAATGATTTATTTTGATGTTTCTAGCAAAGAGGAAGGATTAAAGAAGAACAATTTATCAAGAATGTGAAAGAAATGTTGATGAAAGAGGAGAAACAACGCATACCTATTGCCCAAGGTCTTCCATGGACCACAGATGAACCAGAGGTGATGATCTTCAAGTTTCATGAAAATGTTTATCTGTTTCTTTGAAGTGATCCTTGTATAAATACTAATTTTGTTTCTTACTATTTATTATTCTTTAATAACATAAACTGATGGGTTTTCGGAGAAATCTTATTGCAGAAATAAGAAAATTCTCTTTTAGAAATCCGTGACTATGTTTTGATTTGAGATTTCATCAGTCAAATTACTTTGTGGCATGCAATTATAGTATAGCCCAGTTACCCATATTATCATATACTTGATAGTTTAAAGTTGCTGCATCTCCAACTGAAGATATTTGTTCAAAGTTGAATATTATTATATGTGACGCTAATAAATTTGATATATGAGTTTATTCTTAGAACATTTCCCTTATTCTAACAACTGTCCATTGCAGTTAAGTATAGCCTTCTTGTAATATTGTTGAAGTTAGTTGCTAACCACAATCTTCCAAGGGTAACACAAAATTTCTTTGTTATATTTACCAAAATCATACTAGTAACTCAACACCAAACTAGCTTGTATTCCGTTATATTCATTTATACTGTTCTAGCTTAAACAAGAAAATTTACAGAACAGTTCTAAAAAATCAAAAAGTTTGTATTCCACTACCTTGCTATATAAGCACCCACTTCTCCCTCATCTCACTAAAAAATGTCCCTTTAGGAAAACTTTTAAATAGCTGAAATTGGTGTGAAGATCGTTTACACTTGGCAAGGCCAATCATATAGTGCAATAGAAATGAAACAAAATTATAACATGCTCCCTTTCAACAAGCTGTTATATATGCACATTGGTTCAATTGGAACATGGTTATTTTCCTACAACTTTTTATCAAAATTAGCAGATGGTAGATGCTTGCAATTTTAGTTATTATCTTAGCTAATAGTTTGAATAGAGCATGACATGTGCCGAGAAAGAAGATATTAGGCATGCATTCAATGAACTTGGTCTATATATATATATATATATATGCGTTCATCATGTTATAGCTTTGGGCAAGATGTTTCAGAGTATATAAATATTCTTCATTATGATTTGTGATTTTTTTATGGAAGTTATGATAAGAAAAATGTTAAGAAGAGAGGGAAATATTTTATTTAGCAGAGTAATCAGTTTCATTTTTTTCTTTTCTTTTTTCCTTTTGACTAACTTGTGCTAAAGTTGAACAATTCTTGAAAAAGAAGCACTGATATGATACTTAACTGCATTATAGGTTTGATCATTAACCATTTGTATAATTTGCTTTTGTTAATCTCCAAATCAGTAGTCTTCAATTCTGTGCTGCTGCCATGGGGTCTCTCCTTTTGCTAACCTATGGTATTATTGATATATTGTTTAGCACTTGCTGAAGCCTCCTGCCAAAGAAAGCACTGAGCCTCTAGACATTGTTTTGCACAGCGATGTTCGAGCAGTAGAAAGGGCTGAATTTGATAATGTTGTAAGCTTTGTAGACTTTATCATCTAGAAAACTCTTTAGCACAACTGCAGTATAGTGCTAAAGTCAATCTATAGTAGAAACCTGCATCATTTTGCCCTGCATCATTTTGCCTATGATTGACTTTTACACTTTTGCCAGGTAGCCAAACGGATGAACCTTGCTGAACAGCTAAGATTAAAAAGGGAGATGCAGCAGAAGGTATGTTTATCTTTATCTTTTGTGAGTTGCTTTCTAATATTCAAGTCAGTTTATGTTTTATCTGTACACTTAAATTATTCTTGCAGTTGGAGGAAGAAGAAGAAATACGGAGGCTCAGAAGAGAACTTGTGCCTAAAGCTCAGCCAATGCCATACTTCGATCGACCCTTTGTCCCTAAAAGGTACGTTTTCTGCAGAACCTATCCATTCCTTTTGCTAACAGCGTATGCAGTTTGTAAGGCATGTTTCCCAATCAACATCCCTCTTATCTATTGGCATTGGCTTGTTGAATCTAGTAGTATGTATTTTAATTATGTTGTTTGTTGCAAAGTTTCATCCAATTAAATTCTTATTTCCACACTTTACTGAACTCTGCAACACTTGCTCTCATTTCTTTTGTAGTTTGATCGACGTTGAAGTGATGAAAAAAATCTAAAAGGAATTTTGTGGTCTCTCCCAGATCTATTGTACGATATCCACAACCATGGGTCAACTGACTAGTCTGAAGTTAATGAATGATATATCATTATCGACCACAACTCCAAACAATTTATTCCCTACTATTTCACGAAGAGAGTGCTTTTAGAATTTTTCACTTAAGAAAAAGAATTAATATGCTTACTCTTTGACACAGAATAGAGCTAATACCTAAATTATTCTTATCCGAACGCATGTGTATTGGGAATTAGAAAGAATTTAAGAGCCACATAGAGAAACAACAATGGGAAATGTAATTAAAATAAAAAAGTAATTATTGGAGGGTAGAAGTGGAATAATTTTACTTGTCTTGGTATATGAGAATGACAAATAATATGAAATAAATTTTTCTCCGAAAGGACTCCCTTTGTGAAATTTGGGATCACTATTTATCCCCCGTTGAAGTTTATGCTAGGAAATCTTAAATTACTTTTTCATACAATAAAACTGAAATCTTCTTGGTCTCTCTATCCATTATACCTAATTTATAATTGTTTCAAGTTTTCGTAGATTTGGTGATACTACAAGGCCCATCTCAACAGGGGCCCAATCTTGTAAAGTTGATAGAAATTGATAAATGCTGTTATCATCCCTATTGTTGGTGTCAAAGCCATGATAGTTCCAAACTACTCTAACATGATAAATGATGTTACCATCGTTATTTATAAACTCTATACAAAGATAATATCACTAGTAGTATTAAGATCAATTAAGTTACTTTATATTACAGGAACTAAAACTTTTCAGGACCTCGCCTTTGATTTTACTTGTTATAAATTCATTGATTATATTTGAACAGTTGACATGTTCATACCATTAGCAAGTTAATGGACAATAATCCTACCTAAATCGTTCATTTCTTTAGATTTAATTTTCTTAATTGTTGATAATATTAGCTTAACTTCAGGTTGTATTTTAATGTTATGAAAGGTCAATGAAACCTCAAACAATCCCAAAGGAGCCAAGATTTCATATCCGCCCAAGAAAATATTCATGGTAAGTTATGCTTTCCTGCTAACTTCTTTTAATTTGCTACTATGTTAGCTTTTCCTTTCATCTAAATGCATGAAAAATATGATTCCTGTTAAATACCTTGATGACTTATTTTATCGTTCTTTGCTTATTGATTAGCTCTTGTGCTTCCCTATTTGAATGCCGAGGGCACTGATTGGTCTGTTGATACCTTGAGAGCTGGAAATACAACATATGTTGTTTCATCCTTACCTTTCAATATTCCCGGTTCCTTCCGTAGGAGATTGGGTCGCAATTAACTGTGAAGAAGTCCTTCAAGAGTGCCAAATTGTGAATTTACTGTAACACTGTATATAGCAATTATTTCAAGTTTTACTTTTGGAACCAGAGAAAAGGTTGGCCCTTGGAAATTTTTGCGAGTTAAATGTAGTAATCTGAAAAGAAGGGAAATTAAACATTTCAATTTCCTAATCTTTCTTCTGCCGTTTGCCTGTAAGAAGAAGCACTATTTTTTGCACCCAGGATTTGTTGGTTCCACTTGTGTTCAATGAGCACAAAAGTAAAAGAAGCTGGGACTTTATCTTCCCTGTGCTTCTGTATTCTAATTTTTATCGAAATTAATCACGCCGTTGAAGTTAGCAAGTTACCCAAATCTGTATCCGCTTATCTAAACCACATAGAGCTATTGGTGGAAAAAAAAAACGAAACGCTGATCCTCAGTGTCTTCGTTAATTCGTCTTAGGACTAATACGGAGGAGGTAAATCACGATGACTGAGAAAGTATTAGGTTGGGGGAGAGGGAGGAGGAATTTTTACACAGAACGTAAAGATTTATGTCTCATCAGCTCCGTGGCTCGAATCTAAAATTTTTAATGATAATCTATCAATTTTTAATCATCTTAGCTATGCCAGTGGGGTCGGATAGAGCTATTGGTGATCACATATCTACTTGTTCTAAAACATTTGAGTTTAGGAATTGGAAAATAAATTGGCATGGACTAGTCGGATACTGTCATTTTCTATAGTTCTTCATGGAAAAAATTCTGTCCACTCTTTAACCACTTTATATAAAATAAATGTACATAATCTCGTCGTTTACGTAAGAAGTAATTCAGATATTTAATTTTTACTATCTGAATATCGTAAAGGCAATTGATGATTTAATTTCACAGAAATTTTTTATCTGTCATCAATGAAATTTTTTTATCAGCCTTTAAATAAATGGAAAAGTGTAAATGGGTCCTAATAGATAGTCAGTGTCATGAGTTTTTTAAACTTTTCAAATATATCTTGGATGTGATTTAAACATTCATTACTTAAAACGTCGGTCTCGAAGCCCGGACAAGAACCAATTAACTGCTAATAGTTGTGTGTGATGTGATCACATGTTAGAGAGGATATAAGATTACGTTTGGTATGAAATAATCAGTTAATTAAAGTATTATAATTTAAATTATAAGATAAGCAACATATAATTTGAATAATATTACAAGCTCAATTATATTATAAAAATTATATTATAAATTTAATTATATTATAAATTTAATTATATTATAAATAGGATTATATTATAATTAATCAAACGTAACCTAAATGTATTTGGATGTGAGATAATTTTTATTTGAGCGAAAGATATAAAGCAAAATCTATCCAAATTGTTTTATTTGAACGGTTTGATTAAAAAAAGGATTGTTTTACATTAATGTGATATAAAATCTCATGATTAAAAAATAACTTGTAAAATCAATTTATTTTGGATTTTAAAGAAAATAATAAAGTCAATGCTTTATGTAATCTAAGTTAAAAAATATATATAGTTTTTTAATGAGTAATGTACATAATAAATTTATTGAAATGTCAAAAAAAAAACTACTTTTTTATTTATTATAAAACAACATCCTATCGATCGTACACGAAATTATAATTATCCTTTCGGAATAGACTAATGACTAATATATAAGATATTATCATCATAAAATTTGAAAATTAAATCCTGACAAAATTAGATGTCTATCCTCCCTTATGCACTAGTCATTACCTGGGCTAGTAGCTCCCATAATTTACTTCCTCCATATTGACTCTGGGATGAATTGACGAAAATACTGAAGACGAATTGTCTTTTGTCACCCGACGAAATCATGATTTATTGAACAATTATAAAAAAAAAAAAGAATAAGAGCTGCAGGATAGATTCACCATGAACAGATAAATGGAGCCACAAAATATAATAGCTAAAGACTGACCCATACATATATCAAAAGGAACTTGATAAACTGAAATTGTCCTGGTAACAGATTATTCAATTCACTATCTAATACACAATGAATGGAATTCAAAGTTCTCAGTTACTTTAAAGATGTGGCAATAAGAACGTAAGACAGAAGGTACTTAACAGATAAACCTTAGAAACAATTGGATTAAGTGTGTTACTTAATACATAACTGAATTCAAGCAATTTGTTTATAGGATATTAAAGACAAGGCATGCTCTGTAGTCTTTTATGAAGGTCAGGTTCAATTAAATCTCATCGACACTGTTGCAGATGGCTAAGCTTTGCACCTATCCAGCATCTGATCAGGACAACAAATTCAATTGCTATGTTACATGGCCTGGTTCTTTTTATTGTCCTTGACAAGTGAAATAAGACATCTGGAGACTGCACATCCTGCCTTATACTCAGACACGCGATTGAGCTTTTGCTAACTCGATTCGAAGGGGAAACTTGAACACGACTGATGACATTATGAATTCATGGTTAGATTCACTGCCAGCATACCGAAGTGTATCTATCGTATTGCCCATTCAAAGTTGGGATCGGTGCTAAATCTTCAGTTTGTTAAGTAGTCCATCGTGCTTGCGATGCTTTATATGGTCACGGAGATCTAACAATCGACCGCAAGAATGCGAGAATGCTGCACATCTTCAAATGCCATCTTTATCTCATTTGCCTGCGGCTTGAATTCCATTGTTCAATTCCTGGTGCATGGTGAAAATAAGATTACTGCAACTTCAAATGCCAATGGATTGGTGAAGTCGATAAATTGTGCAGAAAATTCTGAGAATTATTAGAAACTGAAAGAAACAAGGAATACCTTACCTTGATTCAGAAATGAGGATTCTGGAGCTGAAGCAGAGAAATTCCCAGATAGGGTCTGATCAATTGGAACTTTTGGCGCATCGGAGGAATCATTATACTCCATGTCTAAAAATACTCTGGATACTGGTTCTACATTCCAGGATGCCTGTGGATCACAGTAAAAGTCAACTTCATCTTAGAAAACTAAGCTCACTGCTAACAATCTAGTGAACTAATGAGCATATACGGTCAAACAACTTATCCGCTAAAAGCCAATTGCGAACACTAAAAATCAAATAGCAGTTCTATAGATCATCATCCTCATCAAGTAGTTTGATTTTTCACAATTATTTGGGGATGACTACCAACATGGATCTTATCCACCATAGACATGTTTTTTAGAGGTTGTATCATTAAGAATATTCAAATAAAAAGTACAATGCTGCTAAAAAAACTGGCAATAGAATTCCAGTTCATGAAACATTACATATGAAGAAACCTCAAAATTGAAAAATAGAGATAATGAACACGGGCGTCTATCTATCTACATTGAATGGAGTTGAAACTATTATAGATAAGTTTTAGTTGGAATGAACACAATCAACACAACTTCCACTTAAGGAACTGTATACTTGGGAAAAGTATCCACGTGGGAGAATTTTATCACTGCACCAAACCCACAAAAGTCACCTGTCAATGCCACAAAGTAGAACATCAATCTAACACTAAATTATTATTAGTGCATCTTAAATCAATCATATAATCCATCTCAAAGAAGTTGAAGATCAACTTCAAGACAAACACTGTAAAATACGACAATTCAAAAATTCGGACCAGAAAATTTTTCGAGATTTTTTCGAATAGAGTCTAGGGTTTCCGGCCCTACGGAATGGGCCAAGGGGCTGTATTGTAAAAATATAAAACTAATCAAGGGCTTTTCTGCAAAAGTCTCTCCCCCTTTTATTATAACTTCTCCTCAGTTCTCGGCCTCGTGCCCTAGCCGCAGACGAGCCATCTCCCTCCCCTCGCGAAGCCACAGTCGGCGCACACCCGACGCTTGCCCTAAACCACAATCGGCCGACATCTTCTTCTTCCTCCCCTTCGCGCGGGCCCTAGCCGTAGGCGCGCCGCTCCTTCGTCCGTTGTCTTCTCTCCCTCGCGTGACCTAGTCGCCAGGGAAGCCCACGCCGACCCTCTCCTCATTCTTCTCCGCGAGCCTAGCCTGCAGCCAAACGTCGGCTTCCCTTTCCCTTCCAGATCGCCGAGAGCTCTAGAAAACTCTGCCATCGCTTCTTAGCATCCCTACATTTCGAGCGATCGTTGGCAAGGTATGGAGGCATGCGATAGGGCAATTGGGAGTAGCGAGTGTTGTACATGAGATCACTTCATCTGGGTAAGCTCTTGGTGCTTTGAATCTCGACCTTGTCTTCTATTGGGATTTATTCTTGTTACCTGTAGGATGTGTGAATCTTGAAGAAATGCTCTATTTTTGAAGGTTGATGGTTGCTTCCAGGTTTGCCGTGAGCTACTAGGTGGGTGTGGTTCTGCCCTCTGCCGTAAGGCTTGGATACACAGATGGGATTGTGGAAGGGTGGAATGATACGGTAAGTAACTAAGGATTAGTTTTTTTGATCTTGGTTTTGTTGTGTGGGTTGCACTTTGGATTGATTGGGAGAAGCTCTAGTATTGTGGTTTAAATCAGTGGCATTGAATCAATTTCCTGTATAGGCTGTTTATGATTTTGTTCACGGAGTTCTTCGGTTTTACTGCCTTGGTGATTCGTTAATTTGAATTGATTTCGAATGGCCGCTGTAGTTGTTGACTTTATAATTGTGATAAATTCTGATTAGATAGCTGCTTATGGAATTCAATATGAATAATAGGATTAGGCGGTTTAGCTATGGAATTTTTGGTATTGGTTGATGAAGTGTGTTAGCTGTGTATGGTTTATTGTTTACTCGGCGTGTGAGTTTGTTCTGTGAACATAACTAGGTTTGAGAACTAGCCCAGCTTGTTACTGTGAAATCTTTTCCCTGGGTGTTGCTTTAATGAATACGATTTCAGTTTGTAATTGTGTTGTGAGGTTTTTGGATTAGCTGAGGGGGGGGGGGGGGGGGGATTGATACATTGGTTTGGATTAATTAGTAAATTCTTGGTTTAATTGGAATCATTATGGATATGTTTGTATGGTTTTGATTTGGAAGTTAATCGGTATAGGTTTGATTTCCCTAACCTTGTATTATTTGAATGTTGCCACGTGGTGATCTGTGGAGGCAAAGATCAATTTGTAATGGAAGGATTTGTTAATTGATGGAGTTAAGCTTCTGTTGTTGATCTGTGTTATGGGATTAGGTTAATGGAGATTAAACCTAATAATTTAAGTTTGAGGCATTGGAGTGTGGGATAATTAAGACCTACTCATTTATTGTAGTTAAATAAATAAAACGAGATAATTAGGACGATCCTAATTATTTGAGACAGTTTGTTTAGCTATAAATTTCATATTATGGTAGCTAAACGTTATGCCTTTGATACAGGGCATTGATTGGAGTTAGCATTTCTAATTATCAGCCGGGAGACTCTTTCTGATACGAGCATCTTACGATGGAGGCGGGTACCCTTTGACTTATCTATTTTGATATTGTCATTTTGTTATGCATAGAATGTTATAGATAGCAGTAAGATCCTACGCTATCCCTGGTTATTATGTTTGATCGGGATATTGTGGTTTACCCCTGTTTATTAGGTCAGTTCTGGATACTTGTTGTTTATCCTTGAGTTATTATGCTGTTAGTTCCATACAGTCTCTAGTATTGTCATCTCTACATGTATGCTTAGATATCGTAGGGTATCTCTTGCATTTGACCTTGAGGGATCTGTATTTCAGTTCAGTATACCTTGTAGGATACCTGTATTTCCTGTTATAGGATTTCAGACTGAGACTTAGCATACTGAGGACTTGGGAGGGAGGTATGTGTATCTATCATACACCATCCTTGCACTGTTGCATGCCGGCGATCAGCGACTCCCTTGTGGTTGAGCCTAATCGTTTTCCGGTACATGATATGCACGCACGGCCACTCATGGGTTAGTGGATACCGTAGATGTGTGCATTTGCCCTGTATTGCTCCGTTCGGCCACTATGAGGAGGGTGAGCGCGGGCGTGGTAGCAGCCAGGGGTCCCTTCTCGTACTGAGCCACGAGGAGATGAGAGCGGAACTCCCCCATTACTTGGGGTAGAGGGGTGGTCCTTCGTCAGCATCCTGTCCACTCGGTCACTCAGGAGCAGTGATGGCAGGGTGTACAGTTGTCAGAGCCCTACCCGTTCAGACGTCCCTATGACAGGTGTACGATGATTCTGTCTGGTGTCAGGGGTGACACATGTCATTGCACCATGTGCATATTTTGCATTGTGCATTGTTTGCTGCACTTATTTGCTGCACTTGTTTGACATCGCATATACTGGAGACTTGTTATCTGAGACTATATGCCTATTTGTCTTCTTTTGGTATTTCTTACCCTCTATACAGGTTAGATGGATTTCAGGTATATATCTACTTAGGTATGTTCAGTACTAGTCTTTCCCTACTGTTGCTATGAGACTGTAGTAGCTGAACCCTTATTGTTGGTATAACCTTCTATGCATATCTGTTGGGTATTCGCTGAGTTATGGACTCACCCCGTTGCCATATATGTTTATCTCAGGTTGATGTCTGCGAGGAGATCCCGAGCCGCCAGTCCCTAGCTCCAGAGGAGCTCCGCTTGGTTTTATTTTATGTTTGTTTTGCTTATGGACCCTGTAGTATTTTCCTATGCTTCCGTTGTGGTGTTTTGAACATGTATTCATGTTTAATTCGATAGTATTGTACTTTTGAGTCCTATGTTGGACTTCGATTGGTTTTGGTTTTGTTCCTGCCCCCTTGCAGCTCAGGTGAGTTCGGATTTGGTTTTTCGATAGTTATAATCATATAACTGTTGTTTCTGCTTATATCTGAGGCCTGTGGCCATTTAAACTGCATGGATTGTTATATATATTGTGTGTGTGTAAATTGTCCGCCGGACAGGGGAGGTGCTGTCCGATTTTCTATTGGATCAGCGGCTCTTGGGTCTCGGGGCGTGACAATTTATTTTGGTATCAGAGCGTAGGTTTCGATGCCTACGTGTTTTACGGGATTTTCGGGGTTTATCTGATACCAATTATTTTTGGTATTTTTGGTATCAAGCCCAGGATGCGGGATACCATCGATTCGTGAATTTCTCGGAATTTAAATCTGACACTGAACTGGAGGTGTCGGAGCTCGGGTTTGATGTTATTCATCCGAGTACATTACGGATTTTTTTAAAGCCGTGGTTGCGATACGACGGCAATTTGGGGACTTGGCAGCAACAGGACTTCTCCAGGCGGCAAAAGGTATATCTTTCTAATACTATCTTAGCTTTAATGCTCAGTATTAGATTTTGGATGGGTTAGACTATCCCAGCTTGGTGGGATCATATATTCATGCTGGATGAATAGAGATATGTAGACTTGGGTTAGTTGGATTGACATTTGTCAATCTATCCTATTCGTGATCGTTCATGTGAGCGATTAGTGACATATTGCGGATGAGATCATAGAGCAGAGAATGTTCATTCTCTAGTAGCCCCGGTTGTTGAATCGGATAGCCAAGGTCGAATATGTCGACAATCTATTGGAGGTTTATTCTTTTGATCCTTCTAGACCTTACTATTTATAGTATGTGTTCTAGCTATTGTTAGCTAAGCGAGAACTAGGGATTGCTTATTGTTGTTGGCTCGATCAGCTTAGGATCGACTTACCCTAGTTCAAGGAGTTTCAGACAGTTGGGTCGTTCGTGCCTAGTTAGGTGACCTGGAAGGCACGTGTATAGTGCATGACCTATTTTAATGTAGAAGGGTAGCATGAGCTACATATTATTATCGTTAGTGGATTGTTACATCCTATTCCCTGATAACTTTGACCATGAATCACCTGTACCATGTTGATGACCTAGAGGGTACAGCTTGATTGGTGACTTAGGCCGATACAGAAAAGTGTGAAGCTAGTTGCTTGACACTTATGGGTTACCGCTCGTACTTGGTTGAATAACTAAAAAGGTATATACGGACTTATGATTTGCGTGGAGGCAAATCACTTATAAGACTAGGTCACCTCTAGTTAGATATTATTGCGGACAACCTGTGGAAAAATAAAGGAATTGCTTTATGAGTATGTTGAGATACTCCTGAGAGATAGCATGTCTCTATCTCCTTGTTATGGAGTAGGACCTTAGAGGGTTTTGACCATAGAGTGGAGGAATTAGACTGTAATGGATTACGAAGCGATGGTCGGTGTGATTTGCTAGTTGCTACTCTATGCTATGAGGGATCTTGACTCATAGATTGGGTGTAGATTGTTGGATAATCTCGATGGTGCATCGGGATGTACGATCCGCTAGGGTGCGGAGGATGTGGAGTTAGCTGTATCCTTATCTTCGGTGAGATGTTGGACGTTAATCAGGAGGTCAAAGATGACCATTGGTTTTTGGTTAATATACTCCCATAGTGGACCTACTAGTTGAACGGATGATAAGGTTGTTATCATCGTGGACTTTCTCGTTGGTGTTGAGAGGTTGATTGAGATTGACGAATCTCTATAATATGTTGTGTTTTGGGAATTCTATTAAGTGATATGGACCTGTCAGATTTGTAGTTTGGTGATGGATCATTTAGTGCATATATGATCTTTTTGTGGATGGAGTTGGAACTCAGAGGTTTCTGAACCTTGAGCGAAGGAATCAGAGAATATTGGGTTACGAGCCGATGGTTGGTCGACTCGTTCATTGCACGAGATTCTATGAGAGATTTTGACTCATAGATTGAGTGTTCGTGGTTTGATAATCTCGATGGTACGTCGAGATGTGCGATCCATTATGGTATCGAGAGGTGGATTGAGATTGATGAATCTCTATGATACGTTGTACTTTGAGGATTCTATTAGTGGACATGGACCTATCGGATTGTAGCTTTTTGATAGATCATTAAACGGATAAATGATCTTTTGGTGGTTGATTATTTAGGAAGTCTGTTATTGATAGCAGCATATGGTACGACATATTGGCATAATCTTTAAATTATAGGTTATTTTTGATGGTTATTGGAGGATATATATAACATATATATGACTTGTGATGTTTGGAGGATGTTACTTCTTGTGGATACTCGGGTGCTGCATGGACTTGATATTTTATATTTGAGTATCGGAGTATAGATTGCGTCAGTGATCTTAGGATGGAGTGCCCTAGATAGGTGTGATGATTGAATGATTGATCGGGTGTGTCTGGTTATTAAATGATAACCTCTGGATTGATATATCCAGTTGCTCCGTAGCAGTGTAACCTTAGGGTATCAGCCGAAGTGATTACTCACGATGTACAGAAATGTTGGCTGCTAGTTGTGTGCTGTATGAGGAATGAGGAAATTTGGGGACCAAATTTTTATTAGTGGGGGAGAATGTAAAATACAGCAATTCGAAAATTCGGACCAGAAAAATTTTCGAGATTTTTCCGAATAGAGTCTAGGGTTTCCGGCCCTACGGAATGGGCCAAGGGGCTGTATTGTAAAAACATAAAACTAATCAAGGGCTTTTCTGCAAAAGTCTCTCCCCCTTTTATGATAACTCTCCTCAGTTCTCGGCCTCGTGCCCTAGCCGCAGACGAGCCATCTCCCTCCCCTCGCAAAGCCACAGTCGGCGCACACCCGACGCTTGCCCTAAATCACAATCGGCCGACATCTTCTTCTTCCTCCCCTTCGCGCGGGCCCTAGCCGTAGGCGCGCCGCTCCTTCGTCCGTTGTCTTCTCTCCCTCGCGTGACCTAGTCGCCAGGGAAGCCCACGCCGACCCTCTCCTCATTCTTCTCCGCGAGCCTAGCCTGCAGCCAAACGTCGGCTTCCCTTTCCCTTCCAGATCGCCGAGAGCTCCAGAAAACTCTGCCATCGCTTCTTAGCATCCCTACATTTCGAGCGATCGTTGGCAAGGTATGGAGGCATGCGATAGGGCAATTGGGAGTAGCGAGTGTTGTACATGAGATCACTTCATCTAGGTAAGCTCTTGGTGCTTTGAATCTCGACCTTGTCTTCTATTGGGATTTATTCTTGTTACCTGTAGGATGTGTGAATCTTGAAGAAATGCTCTATTTTTGAAGGTTGATGGTTGCTTCCAGGTTTGCCGTGAGCTACTAGGTGGGTGTGGTTCTGCCCTCTGCCGTAAGGCTTGGATACACAGATGGGATTGTGGAAGGGTGGAATGATACGGTAAGTAACTAAGGATTAGTTTTTTTTGATCTTGGTTTTGTTGTGTGGGTTGCACTTTGGATTGATTGGGAGAAGCTCTAGTATTGTGGTTTAAATCAGTGGCATTGAATCAATTTCCTGTATAGGCTGTTTATGATTTTGTTCACGGAGTTCTTCGGTTTTACTGCCTTGGTGATTCGTTAATTTGAATTGATTTCGAATGGCCGCTGTAGTTGTTGACTTTATAATTGTGATAAATTCTGATTAGATAGCTGCTTATGGAATTCAATATGAATAGTAGGATTGATGTGAGGGATGTGTGATTTGTTGGCCATGATGGATTAAAGCTATGAGGCTTTGAATTGGATTGGTGTTGTATTCTGATTTCTATTTAGATGATAGTTCTTGATGGTTGATTTGAGATTAGGATTTATGTTTGATCCGGTGATGTGGCAGTGTTGTTCACCGATAATGCTCTGTTTGTGTTGTTCTAAAGATGTTATTGGATTGGAGATCGTATTTGATTTTTAGTGTAATGATCGGTTCTAAGTTTGAGCTCCCGTTACTGTTTTGTTTCGGAATCCACAGATTTGGATCTGATTTAGCATAATGAGCTCTATTTCTAACTTGTAACTGGAATAGAATTTGTTCAGATCTGCAGGTTGAGCTTTAGGGTGGTATCGTGATGTGGTTTTGGTTTTCTTAGATTGGTTTTTTGGGTTGGATCAGTTTGATAGAATCTATAAGAATTGGATGAGGTTGTAAGCTTTAAATTGGTTATGTAATCAGTAAGAATTGTTTGCTAGATTGATTTCGAAGGGAGTTTGGTGTAGATGAACTCTTGGGCTTGATTGGAGTTGTTAACTTTGGGAAATTCTGCCCTATCTTGAAGCTGTGCCGTGGGCTTTAATTGATTGGTGTTTGCTGTAAGTTTTCACTTGAGGTGGTCATTTTTCCTTGTGTTCCTTCATGAGTTGTATCAATAAACATCTCTAGTGTGTTTGGATGAGAATTTGGGTTCTGGATGGTTGTTTTGATTTGATCTGCCTCTACTGTGAGTTTCCGATTTGGGGTTGGTGAGTATGGTTCAGCTGTGTAAGTCAATTGACTTTGGTAATTGGAGAATGAATTGTTCTCATGGGATCGGAGTGAGTGGATTTGTCTCTGTTAGGGAAATCCATGTCGGACTTGGTGATCACTTGGGTTAAGCCGGGATAAACCCTAACTTGGGTCACGATTCAACCTAAACAGAAATTAATCACTAATTAGGGTTAATTAGTGACAATCACCTTTAGAATGGTGATAATTGGGTTTGTATCATGTTTATCTAGTTATCAGTCGATTTGGTAATTAATGAGCTATATCCTTTGATACAGGACGTTGATTGGTTCGGACGTATAGACGCGGAGGTTCTTTCTTGGACCCAGACTCCACGTTGAAGGCGGGTACCCTTTGACTTATCTATTTTGATATTGTCATGTGATTATGCATAGTCTGTTATAGATAGCAGTAAGATTATACGCTATCCCTGGTTATTAGGCCTATTCTGGATATTGGTTGTTTATCCCTGGTTATTATGCCTATTCTGGATATTTGTTGTTTATCCGTGCTTATTATGTCTGTTCTGGATACTTGTTGTTTATCCCTGAGTTATTCTGCTGTTAGTTTCATACAGTCCCAGGTATTGTCATATCTATTGGTATGCTAGAGCTCGTGGTAGCGTCTCCTGCATTTGACCTTGAGGGATGGGTAGTTTTCTGGTCAGTATACCTTGTAGGTTATCTGTATTTCCTGTTATAGGATTTCAGACTGAGATTTAGTATACTGAGGACTTGGGAGGGAGGTATGTGTATCTATCATACACCATCCTTGCATTGCATGCCGGCGATCAGCGACTCCCTTGTGGTTGAGCCTAATCGTCTTCCGGTACATGACGGGCACACACGGCCACTCATGGGTTAGTGGATACCGTAGATGTGTGCATTTGCCCTGTATTGCTCCGTTCGGCCACTATTGGAGGGTGAGCGCGGGCGTGGTAGCAAGCAGGGATCCCTTCTCGTACTGAGCCACGAGGAGATGAGAGCTTGACTCCCCCATTGCTTGGGGTTAGGAGCGTGGTCTCCGCCAGCATCCTGGCCACCCGGTCACTCAGGAGCAGTGATGGCAGGGTGTACAGTTGTCAGAGCCCTACCTTTTCAGACGTCCCTATGACAGGTGTACGATGATTCTGTCTGGTGTCAGGGGTGACACATGTCATTGCACCATGTGCATACTTTGCATCGTGCATTGTTTGCTGCACTTATTTGCTGCACTTGTTTGACATCGCATATTCTGGAGACTTGTTATCTGTGCTTATCTGTCTACTAATATTCCACCGGTATTTCTTACCCTCTGTACAGGTTAGATGGATTCAGGTATGTACCTACCCAGTATTTTCAGTTCCAGTCTTTCCCTCTTGTTGATATGAGACTGTATTAGCTGAACTCTTATTGTTGGTATAACCTTCTATGCATATCTGTTTGGGTATCCGCTGAGCTATGGACTCACCCCGTTGCCATATATATATTTATTTCAGGTTGATGTCTGCGAGGAGATCCCGAGCCGCCAGTCCCCAGCTCCCGAGGAGCCCTTTTTGGTTTTCCTTGTTTTGTTATGGACCCTGTAGCATTCCTATGCTTCCGCTGTATGTTTTGAACATGTATGCACGTTCTGTTTGAAGGTATTGTACTTTTGAGTCCTATGTTGGACTTCATTCGGTTTTGGCTTTGTTCCTGCCCCCTGGCAGCTCAGGTGAGTCCGGATTTGGTTTTTCGATAGATATAATCATATAATTGTTGTTTCTGCATATATCTGAGGCCTGTGGCCCTTTAAACTGCGTGGTTGTGCAAATATATATATTGCGTGGATTGTTATATGTATTGTGTGTGTGTAAATTGTCCGCCGGACAGGGGAGGTGCTGTCCGATTTTATATTGGATCAGCGGCTCCTGGGTCTCGGGGCGTGACATAGACTACCGAAATAAACAGGTATGGGCAGTAATCAGAACAACTGCATAAGAACAATAAGAACTACCATACCAACATAGCAAAGTCACCAAGACAAGACCTGCGGGTCTCCTGTAAGTACATGTCAATCATATGAAGCATCAAGTGAAATCAAGCACAAGTAAGGACAAAATAAGCGAATAAACAAGATGCAATGACATGGTCACCCCTGCCATCGGTCAGACATTGTCACCTATGTACGGGAGGAAGCTGAGCGGAGGCCACCCTCCGACGTAGGGCTGTGACTGCCGTCCATACTCTGCCATCACTACTCCTGAGCGATCGAGTAGACGGAATGCTGCCGGTGTAACACCCCTACTCCATGGCCTATCCCAGCGAGGTATCCATCAGCCTAAGGCCATCTGTGGAGGACATCTCTGTCTGAGTGCTACCCCTACCCCATGTATATCAATGGGGAAGAGATCTCGCCCTCTCATCTCCTGGTATATGGACTACTCAAGGAGGGACATCTGCTTGCTACCACGCTCCGATTCACTACCCCATGAGTGCATGAGCGGAGCAGCACAGAACACTCTACCCATACTCTGTCAACCACTAACTCGTGAGTGGCCGTATGGGTAGGTCAGTATAACTGTCGACCTAGCTCACCCAAAAGGGGCCCCTGCTCGACAGTGATGCACAGTGTAGTACGATGCATAACAACGGTCAAATAGCATCCACTATCTAGTCCACCTATATCAACATGATATGCAAGGATCGTGGAACATGCACCATATCCTAAATCCTACAGGTATAGGTATTACATATCAGTTGTGGCACAACCAACATCGACAAAACAAATATAATAGTCATGCCACCATTCTATTACTCTATTGCTACACAAGCATATCAAATATATATATATCTGTGACAATTCTAAAAGAAGAGTCAGAGATACCCGCCTCCGATGTAGGAATCCAAAAGTGAAGAGAGCCCACTGTCTGAATAATCTGCAACATCTCTGTGTCCTGTATCAACAGACAAAATAGCTATCATCACAACTATTATGTAATTAAACAAATCCCTAAATCGTATCAGGGTTAGCCTAATCACCTTTTTCATCTAATTATCTCTAATTAGATGATAGACACAAGTTTTCGCGATTGGGAACTTAGGTTTAGTCCAACCCTAAACAAGATCCAATCCAACATCAAACTCTAACTCCCAACTCACAACAGAACTATAATTCCAAGCAACCTCAAATAGATCTATGTACACGCAAAAACCATCGACCAACTCAACTTCTCAAGAACACAAAAACAACTCAAAAATAGATTCAGAACCCATAGTTGTGTGCCAAAATTCCAAGAATAGCACAACCCAACCAAAATCAATCTCACCTGAGTAGTGCCTAGTCGCAACTTTACAGATTAAAGTTTCAAGCGACATCAACATGCACACCAACAACAAACTGAGATCCAATACTCGGATCGCTACCATCATCCAGACTAATCACTATAGGAATAGATCTTACCTTACCTCCGGTACTGGTGCCAATCCCTTGCCTCGACCCAATCTTATAGCAACGACAATTAACCAGCTTTCAACCCGGCATCTCCGGCCAGATCAAACTCGCACAGAGCAAGTTCCCAACTCAACGGCAACAGAAAACTCTAGATCCAACTACCAATCTTGATTGCGCCGGATGTTCCCTGTTCAGATCCGGCGAAGTTCCAACGCCCGATGGGGAGATCAGGAAGATGATGAGGGCGCCCAACTCCAGGTACTGGTGGTTGATCCACGCTGGAGGAAGAGGGAGGTCGCGCGAGAGACGTCGCCTAGTTGCGCGGCTACGAGCTAGGGCACGCGAACGGAAGAAGAGAGGAAAGTTGGTCGCGCCGTCGGGCGAGGAGGCGGTGTTCCGGCTTCAGCAAGGATTCGCAAAGGGGAGAAGAATGAGGGAGGAGGAGACATCGCTTTGGCTACGGCGAAGAAGACAGAAGAGGAAGGAGTCGGCTCGTTTTTGGCAAGGGAATCGGGAGTTTTAAAGTATTCGGCCGAAGATTTGGGAAGAGAAAGGGAATTAATTAATGGCTGGTCTTTTGCAATTTGCCCCTTCCAATTTTGGATATTTTCATAAAAGCCCCTAAGTTTAGGAATCTTTACCTTCTAGCCTCTAAACTTTCCGTATTTTAACATTCTCCCCCACTAACAAAAATTTGGTCTCCAAATTTGTTATCACATGTGTTAGGTACGGGCAGACAGTATAAAATACTGAACGAATCACTCACACGTACCTGAATCAAACAAGTAGATAATATCCTCGAGCTCCCAGGTTGCCTCCGCATCAGAATGAATCCGTCATCTGGCCCTGACTAACCGGATCGTCTTGTTCCGTAGCTGATGCTCCCGGAACCCAAATCCGTACAGGTACCTCCTCATAAGTATCGTCAGACCGAAGCGGAACAGGCACCTCGGATAATATGTGTGAGAAGTCTGGCACATAACCTCTCAACACAGCTACATGAACATATCGTGGACGTCAGTCATAAACAGTGGAAGTGCTAGGCAATAAGCTACAACTCCAATCCTCTCCAGAATCTGAATTAGACCGATATACCGTGGAGCTAGTTTACCTTCGAGACCAAAGCGATTCACCCCTTTCGTGGGTGAAACTCGAAGAAAAACATGATCAACCGTAACAAACTCTATGGGTCTGCGCCTCCGGTCAGCACAGCTTTTCTGGCGATCCTGCGCTACTAATAATCTCCATCTGACAGTCCGTACTAACTCTGCCTCGTGCTGAACTCTCTGGGGTCCCAGCAGCTGAGTCTCATCAACTCATCCCAGAGGGTGGGTGTCCTGCATGCCCTACCATACAATGCCTCAAACGGTGCCATCTATATCGCCGAATGAAAGCCGTTGTTGTAGGCGAACTCAACCAAGTGCAAATGGTCCTCCCAACTGCCCCCCCCCTAAAGTCCATCACACACGAGCGCAATAAGTCCTCCAAGGTCCTGATAGTATGCTCTAATTGTCCGTCTGTCTGGGGATGAAAAGCTATGCTGAGACGAAGCTCGGTGCCCATAGCCCTCTGCAAACTCCGCCAAAACCGAGATGTAAAGCGCGAATCCCTATCTGAGATAATACTCAAAGGAACTCCGTGCAATCTGACTATCTCCCGGCAATACAACTCTACCAATCTATCAAGAGAATCTGTCCTCTGGATAGCTAAGAAATGGGCAGATTTGGTTAGTCGGTCCACGACTACCCAAATTGCATCATGACCTCTCCTAGTCCTCGGCAAACCCACAACAAAGTCCATGGTGATGTGTTCCCACTTCCACTCGGAAATGGGGATCTTCTGGAGGAGTTCAGCAGGTCTCTGGTGCTCTGCCTTAACCTGCTAACAGACGAGACATCTAGCAACAAAGTCCGCGACATCCCGCTTCATGTCGTTCCGCCAATAGGAACATCTCATATCACGATACATCCGAGTGTTACCCGAATGAATAGCAAAACGTGATCGATGAGCCTCCAACAGCAACTCCTCCAAGACAGGGTGTGCCTCTGGTACACACAACCTCCCTCGGAAGTACAGAACACCCTCCACATCATGTGTTACATCCGGCTGCTCTCCTGAAATCGCCTGACTGCCCAGAAACTGAATGTGTTGGTCACTGGTCTAAGCCTCTCTGACCCTTGTCCAAATATCTGACTGAGCCATCAAATTCACTAGCAGTCCTCTCTCTGTCCGAGACTGCTCCTCTAACCCCAGCTCAGAAAAACTCTAAATCAAATCCGTGACCATCACTCGGTGGCATGCCAAACAGCTCTAGACTTCCAACTGAGGGTGTCGGCGACTACATTAACTTTCCCGAGATGGTAGCTAATGGTGCAGTCGAAATCCTTCAGAAACTCCATCCACCACCTCTGTCAAAGATTCAGCTCTGGCTAAGTGAATAGATACTGAAGGCTCCTATAGTTCGTGAAGGTCTCGAAGGTGATCTCGTAAAGATGATGCCTTCGGATCTTCAGCGCACAAATGATAGCGGCAAACTCTAAATCGTGAACAGGGTAGTTCCTCTCATGCTCCTGCAGCTGCCGAGAAGCATAAGCAACCGCCCCTCTATGTTGCATGAGTACCGTGCCCAATCACAGGAGAGATGCATCATTATACAGAATGAACTCATCCTCTCTAGAAGGCAGCACTAGAACTGGCGCAGATACAAGCCTCCGCTTCAGCTCCTGGAAGCTGGCGTCGCAGGCCTCAGTCTATACACACTTCACGCCTTTCTCGGTCAGGCGTGTAAGTGGTGATGCAATGCCAGAGAAACCATCGACAAAGCGTCGGCAATAGCCAGCTGAACCCAGGAAACTGCACAAATTGGAACGATCACCCAATTCACTTCAACCCCTCCCCAAGTCATAAGTAAATCTATTCTCATTTCCAACCATAAATGGGGATCGTCTAATATAGCCCAGCGGGTCTCTAAGGTTCAATCTTCCTCTATTGACATAGCAAATACCTAACCATAACATCCGCGATATCTTTCCCCATATTGATCCACCAACGGAAACGCCTCAAGTCTCTGTGTCTTCGGTATTACCTGCAAAATCACACAAACCAAGAACAGTGAGTCTCACTTGCCTCATAAATGAGGCAATCCAGGAAGCCCCTCCGTAAATAGGTCAGAAAATTTTCAAACCATAGAAACGCTAGAACACTCCCTCGGGCATGCGTCCAATAATTCTCGAACTACCGAAACGTTCGAGAGCTAAGGCTACCACTGTCAACAGTACGACTCAGAGACAATAGAAACCCTAACGTCCACGTGTTAGAACCTCTAGCCCTGAGACGAGGAGATAACTGCAACCTCGTCATCTCCGATGCCAAGGAACCACCACATGGACTGGTTTGGAGGTCAACTCGTAACCACTCTCACTTGACAACCAACGGTCTATCCCTCGGAGACCGTCCTCTATAACATACACCAGTTACAGTCAAATTTCACCGGTGCCACGCTGCTAACACCCATTCCATTGTATCCCAGCGGATAATGCTTCTCAATGTGCTATTAAGAATATCTAACATGTACGACCTGCCTATGAGTCATGAAACCTCATAACCTAGAATAGCGTAAGACGAGTCGACTAACCATCTACTCGTAATCAAAACTTCTCCGGTTCTCCACTCAAGGTCCAGAAACCCCTGAGTTCCAACTCCATAACATAGAGACACGCTATGTCTCAAGAGTATCTCAACATAATCATGAAGTGATTCTTGTTTCTTTGACAGTTTCCTCAACATCTACCACCCAAAGGTAGTCTAACCTCGAAAGTGATTTGTCTTAGCACAAATCATAAGTACGTAGGTATCTCCTTGGTTCACCAAACCAGGTACCAATGGTAACCCGTAAGTGGCAAGCAACGAGCTACACACCTTTCCGAATCGGTACAAGTCACATCTGACTGTACATTTTGGTTATCTAACCAAAAATAATAAATCAGACATCAAAAGTCCCACGGACATAGGATATCTCTATCCTCTATCAACTGAGTTGATAAACAACAAATACCATCTTTGCTGCATCACAACAGGTCATGTCCTCCAGACATGCCATCTAGGATATCTATCCATAACTAAGGCTCGATGAGCTAAAGTGAGTTAATCCCAAACCTGATAAAGTCAACTAATACATACAACCATCAATAGGTCGTCGTCTGATTCGACCCCAAGTCCCCAACTCATCAGTCGGCACTATTAGCGAAACAACATTCTCCGCTATACGATTGAAACCACCATATCTAACATTGCAATATACAATAGATACAAAAGAGGTAAATGAAACACATCATATACCTCGTGTCGCCTGGAGGAGTACCGTCGCCGCCATATCCCAATCGCGTACATCGAGAAAATGACTCTCACACAAAATACGAAAAACACCCACAAGACCACAAGGTATCTCGAGAACCTGGCTCTGATACCAAATAAATTGTCACGCCCCGAGACCCCAGGAGCCGCTGGTCCAATAGAAAATCGGACAGCACCTCCCCTGTCCGGCGGACAACTTACACATACATACATCATCATAAATCACGTCCACGCAGTTTAAATGACCTCAGGCCTCAAATCAAGACAGAATATGAAATAAAACTGGGTAACCATACCTGACTGCGGACCGGTCCGACTTACGACAAAAACACAAGGCATAAGGGTCTCACAAAAGTACAACTATACTGCCGTATAGTATGACTAAAACCCAACACCAACACGACAGCCGAAGAAAAACATAGAAAGTACTACCAACAGGAATAGACGAAAAATCCGAAGACATCTCGACGAGTACGCGAACTGGGACAGGCTGTCGGGCACGCTCCAGTCAATCATCCTGAAAAAAAACAAGGAGCTGCGGGATAAGTCATAGAACTCAGCGAATATCTCTTCATATATATACAAGATATTCTAAAATAGCAACAGGGTAATAGACTACCGAAATAGACAGGTATGGGCAGTAATCAGAACAACTGCATAAGAACAATAAGAACTACTATACCAACATAGCAAAGTCGACAAGACCAGACATGCGGGTCTCCTGTAAGTACATGTCAATCATATGAAGCATCAAGTGAAATCAAGCACAAGTAAGGACAAAATAAGCGAATAAACAAGATGCAATGACATGGTCACCCCTGCCGTCGGTCAGACATCGTCACCTATGTACGGGAGGAAGCTGAGCGGAGGCCACCCTCCAACGTAGGGCTGTGACTGCCGTCCATACTCTGCCATCACTATTCCTGAGCGATCGAGTAGACGGAATGCTACCGGTGTAACACCCCTACTCCATGGCCTATCCCAGCGAGGTATCCATCAGCCTAAGGCCATCTGTGGAGGACATCTCTGTCTGAGTGCTACCCCAACCCCATGTATATAAATGGGGGAGAGATCTCGCCCTCTCATCTCCTGGTATATGGACTACTCAAGGAGGGACATCTGCCTGCTACCACGCTCCGATTCACTACCCCATGAGTGCATGAGCGGAGCAGCACAGAGCACTCTACCCATACTCTATCAACCACTAACCCGTGAGTGGCCGTATGGGTAGGTCAGTATAACTGTCGACCTAGCTCACCCAAAAGGGGCCCCTGCTCGACAGTGATGTACAGTGTAGTATGATGCATAACAACGGTCAAATAGCATCCACTATCTAGTCCACCTATATCAACATGATATGCAAGGATCGTGGAACATGCACCATATCCTAAATCCTACAGGTATAGGTATCACATATCAGTTGTGGCACAACCAACATCGACAAAACAAATATAATAGTCATGCCACCATTCTATTACTCTATTGCTACACAAGCATATCAAATATATATATATCTGTGACAATTCTAAAAGAAGAGTCAGAGATACTCGCCTCCGATGAAGGAATCCAAAAGTGAAGAGAGCCCACTGTTAGAATAATCTGCAACATCTCTGTGTCTTGTATCAACAAACATATTAAATAGCTATCATCACAAATATTATGTAATTAAACAAATCCCTAAATCGTATCAGGGTTAGCCTAATCACCTTTTTTATCTAATTATCTCTAATTAGATGATAGACACAAGTTTTCACGATTGGGAACTTAGGTTTAGTCCAACCCTAAACAAGATCCAATCCAACATCAAACTCTAACTCCCAACTCACAACAGAACTATAATTCCAAGCAACCTCAAATAGATCTATGTACACGCAAAAACCATCGACCAACTCAACTTCTCAAGAACACAAAAACAACTCAAAAATAGATTCAAAACCCATAGTTGTGTGCCAAAATTCCAAGAACAGCACAACCTAACCAAAATCAATCTCACCTGAGTCGTGCCTAGTCGCAACTTTACAGATTAATGTTTCAAGCGACATCAACATGCACACCAACAACAAACTGAGATCCAATACTCGGATCGCTACCATCATCCAGACTAATCACTATAGGAATAGATCTTACCTTACCTCCGGTACTGCTACCAATCCCTTGCCTCGACCCAATCTTATAGCAACGGCAATTAACCAGCTTTCAACCCGGCATCTCCGGCCAGATCAAACTCGCACAGAGCAAGTTCCCAACTCAACGGCAACAGAAAACTCTAGATCCAACTACCAATCATGATTGCGCCGGATGTTCCCTGTTCAGATCCGGCGAAGTTCCAACGCCCGATGGGGAGATCAGGAAGATGATGAGGGCGCCCAACTCCAGGGACTGGTGGCCGATCCACGCTGGAGGAAGAGGGAGGTTGCGCGAGAGACGTCGGCCTAGTTGCGCGGCTACGAGCTAGGGCACGCGAACGGAAGAAGAGAGGAAAGTTGGTCGCGTCGTCGGGCGAGGAGGCGGTGCTCCGGCTTCAGCAAGGATTCACAAAGGGGAGAAGAATGAGGGAGGAGGAGACATCGCTTTGGCTACGACGAAGAAGACAGAAGAGGAAGGAGTTGGCTCGTTTTTGGCAAGGGAATCGGGAGTTTTAAAGTATTCGGCCGAAGATTTGGGAAGAGAAAGGGAATTAATTAATGGCTGGTCTTAATTAATGGCTGGTCTTTTGCAACCTCGGGGAGCGGGCCAAATTAGATTTACGATAAATTTCTTTTCCTTGGGTATCTGAGCCTCGGGGAGCCACCCAAAGAAAATAATTTGTTGTAATTAATTATTCCATAAATAAAATATGTGATCAAATCTTAGAAAATTTTGAAGTGATTCTCAAACGATAATTTCCTTATTTGATTTCTTACATATTGTTGTCTCTAAAATTAATTAGGAAAATTGTTTCCTATAGAGTTTATTTTCTTAAATAAGATTTTCATGAAAATAATATGTGGTTGAATTAAGGGAATCTGTCTCTTAATTTAATAAGATTTGATTTAGAGAAATCAAAGTCTTAAACATATTATTTCCGAAATTGATTATGACAATTTAGGAAATTATTTCCCAAAACAATTCCTTAAATAAAGTATGAAATTAGAATTAGGACATCCGGTTCCTAATTCAATTAATGAGACTTGATAAATTAAGTCACATACATACTTTATTAAGGAAATCGTTAGTACATGACATAATTATATGTCATGAATGTGCTTAGAAAGAAATGGATGAAACCCAAAACCCCTTACAAAATATTAAGGCCAACACCTTCCATTAATATGGTTAGAACCGGAGTTTTGTTTCTCGTTTGGGTTGATGGACACATCCATGCCCGGCTTGAACCTCAACATGTTCAAACCATGGAATTAGTTTATGATTAATATAGTTGGAGTCAGAGGTCAATCCATAGTTTTGGTTGTTGGGCACATCCAAGCCTGACTAAACGGTTGAATGAGCTCCAACCATATTAAAACTATTTCTTGATTAATGGGTCAGCCTTAAGCTTGGAGCATCAATTTGTTGTGCCACAGCCAAGGTCGATGTAAAGAGAGGTGCAGTTGGGTGTTATGTATATTGTTGCATACTTGTTAATGAGTTAACAACCCAATGATTTATGCAAACATTCAATTAGTTGATAGCATAAAGTGATAGTTACATATATGTAATATGTAATCGGTATAATTACCTACCTTCATAGCTAAGAATAACTTGATGGCCACAGCCATGGTTGTTCTTATCTATGGTAGGATATCAACCTATTTGGAGATGTTCCTA
Organism: Boesenbergia rotunda; assembly: GCA_024364735.1. Classification (NCBI taxonomy): domain Eukaryota; kingdom Viridiplantae; phylum Streptophyta; class Magnoliopsida; order Zingiberales; family Zingiberaceae; genus Boesenbergia; species Boesenbergia rotunda. The sequence goes on from JAGFNQ010004957.1 coordinate 141,266, forward strand.
TGATCTCCCGAATTGATAAAAAGGGTTATTCAATTCGAAAAATAAATAGGATTTAATGAATGTATATTGATGCATTCTTTATCATTCTTATCACATAAACTCAATTTGTATTTCTAGGATAATCACCTGATCATGTCTTCTCTGAATTTACGTTCCATTTTGGACACCAATAAGCTGACTGGGCCAAACTTCATGGACTGGCTTAGAAACCTGAGGATAGTCCTCAAGGCAGAAAAGCTTGCTTATGTCCTTGAAGAACCACTTCCCAACCGTCCTCCTGAAGATGCAACTCCAGACCAGTTTCCTGAGTTGCTCATCCTGCTGAAGACTGTAGAGCCTTCTGTAAAGCAGGATCAGAAGACGATACTGTTAGTTGGTTCGTCAAAGAAAGGTTCAAAGAGGAAGCCCAAAGAACAAAATAAGGGAAGGAAGAAAAAGGCCAAAAAGACTGAAAAGGCACCAAAAGGCACTTGCCATCACTGTGGCAAGGAGGGCCACTGGCGAAGAAACTGCAAGGTTTATCTTGAGTCCTTGAAGATGAAGGCATCCGATGGCCCATCCTCTTCAGGTATCTTCGTTATTGAATGTCACTCTATTTCCTCGTACACCTGGGTACTAGATGCTGGGTGTAGCTCACATATATGTAATGACATAAAGGGGCTAAGGAATAGAAGAAGACTTGTCAAGGGAGAAGCGAATTTGCAAGTTGGAAATGGAGCAAAGATTGCTGCTGTTGCCATCGGAACATATTTGCTAAAGCTCCCTACTGGACTTGTCTTAGAGTTGGATAATTGTTATTTTGTTCCTTCATTAATAAAGAACATTGTATCTATTTCATGCTTGAATGAAAAGGGTTATCATTTAACTTTTAGTAACAATTGTTGTTACATAACTTTAAATGGTGTTATTTATGGGACCGAAACTTAGTGCAATGGTATCTACACGTTAGATTTATCCGATGACATTTTCAATATCGAAGTTAGCAAAAACATGCTCGAATAGATAATCAAATAGACTCCTATACGTGGCATTGTCGTCTTGGCCATATAAGTAAGAAACGCATGACCAAATTACACCAATGTGGAATTCTGGAATCATTTGAACCCAGTTCATTTGATACATGCAAATCATGCTTAAAAGGCAAGATGGCCAAATTACCCTTTTCCGGAAAAGGTAATCCAGTGGGAGAATTGCTTGGTCTAATACATACTGATGTATGTGGACCAATGTCAACTCTTGCACAAGGCAGCTATAGCTACTTCATTACCTTTATCGATGATCACTCACGATTCGGGTATGTGTTCTTAATGAAACACAAATCTGAAGCTTTTGAGAAATTTAAAGAGTTCAGAAATGAAGTAGAGAAACATCTTGGCAAAAGTATTAAGATACTTCGATCCGATCGGGGTGGTGAATACTTAAGTCAAGAGTTTCAAGATTATCTTAGGGACAATGGAATATTGTCTCAATGGACTCCGCCGTATACACCACAGCATAATGGTGTATCTGAGAGGCGTAACCGAACCTTGATGGACATGGTTAGATCTATGATGAATCATGCAACTCTTCCAAAATCCTTTTGGGGCTATGCGCTTAAGACAGTTGTTTACTTGCTAAACAGAGTCCCGACCAAGGTAGTCTCTACTACTCCATATGAGACGTGGAATAGTAAGAAATCTCACTTAACTCACCTTAAGATATGGGGTTGTCCTGCTTATGTGAAGCGGATTGTATCAGACAAATTGGATGCTAAGTCTGATAAATGTCTATTTATTGGATACCCTAAGGAAACAAAGAGTTACCAATTCTATCATCCCTTGGAACAAAAGGTGTTTGTTTCAAGGCATGCTGTATTTCTGGAAAAGGAATTTCTTTTACAAGAAGACAGTGGGAGTAGTATTGAACTTGAAGAAGTTCAAGAAACTCCAATAGACATTACAGAGACACCTAGTCTAGACCCACAACTAATAACTCATAATGATGAGCTATCAGTTGAACCTAAAACAACACCACTTCTTCGTAGATCTGATAGGACACGCAATATTCCAGAGAGATACGAATTTCTCGTAAGTGAATCAAACAACGTGTTACTCATTAGCGATGACGAACCTATCAGTTATGATGATGTTCTGAAAAGTTCAGAAAAGGACAAATGGCTTGAAGCCATGAAGTCGGAAATGGATTTCATGTATGAAAATCAAGTATGGGACTTGGTTAACCCACCTGAAGGGATTAAGCCCATAGGGTGTAAGTGGGTTTTCAAGAAGAAAATCGACATGGAAGGTAATGTTGTTACCTTTAAGGCTAGATTAGTGGCAAAAGGATATCGTCAGAAACAAGGAATTGATTATGATGAAACCTATTCGCCAGTAGCTATGCTTAAATCCATTCGGATGCTCCTGGCCATAGCAGCTCATTATGATTATGAGATATGGAAAATGGATGTGAAAACAGTTCCTTAATGGAAACCTGCTTGAGGATGTATACATGATACAACCTGAAGGTTTCACGTCGGTTGATAAAACCAAAATATGCAAGCTTCGACGATCCATATATGGACTGAAGCAAGCATCCAAGAGCAGGAACATCCGTTTTGATGAGACGATCAAAGAGTTTGATTTCTCACAAAATCCTGACGAATCTTGTGTGTACAAGAAGGTTAGTGGGAGTGCAGTCGTATTCCTAGTATTATATGTCGATGACATATTACTTATAGGAAACGATATATTAGTCTTACAGTCGGTTAAAATTTGGTTGTCCAAAACTTTCTCCATGAAAGACCTAGGAGAAACAACCTATATCCTTGGGATTAGAATCTATAGAGATAGATCAAAACGATTGCTTGGTCTTTCGCAGTCTACATATATAGACCGAGTGCTAAAAAGGTTTAGCATGTCGGAATCCAAGAAAGGTTACCTTCCCATCAGGCATGGGATCAACCTTTCAAAGTCTATGTGTCCGCGCACAGAAGACGAGAGGATTTGCATGAATAAGATTCCTTATGCATCCGCGATAAGATCTATCATGTATGCTATGTTATGTACTAGGCCCGATGTATCGTATGCTCTGAGCGTCACAAGCAAATACCAGTCTGATCCAAGAATGGATCATTGGGCGGCTGTCAAGACAATCCTTAAGTACTTAAGAAGAACTAAGGATGTGTTCCTAATATATGGAGAAGGTGATATGGTAATACGTGGGTATACAGATGCTAGTTTCCAGACAGATAAGGATGACTCTAAATCTCAATCCGGATACGTATTTATCTTGAATGGAGGCACAATAAGTTGGAAAAGTTCCAAACATGACACCGTAGCGGATTCTACCACGGAAGCGGAATATATTGCAGCCTCGGAAGCAGCAAAGGAAGCAGTCTGGATCAAGAAGTTTGTCTCAGAACTTGGTGTGGTTCCAACCATTGATGAAGCAGTGCCGGTTTACTGCGACAACAATGGAGCTATTGCACAAGCAAAGGAACCAAGGTCTCATCAGCGATCCAAACATGTACTTCGCCGCTATCATCTGATCAGAGAGATTATAAGTAGGAATGATATACAAATTGAGAAAATTCCCACTGAAAGGAATTTAGCGGATCCTTTAACTAATGCCTTGCCACAAAGCAAGTTTGAGGGTCATGTTAGAGCCTGTGGTATTGGATACCGTAGTGATTGGCATTAGGCCAAGTGGGAGTTTGTTAGTATTGTGAGAGAAGTGTCCTATCGCCTTATGATAGTAATAATTTATTTTAATAAATGAATATTCACTATTTGAGTATTCATGTTTGTGTATTTGATTGAAATCTTAAACTCATTTACTGAATGTCCGCAATACAATTCACAGCATGAGAGAATTGGTGATGAATTCACAACTAGTGATTATCTCTACATGTGCAATTGTGAAGTATTGAAATTGTCCCTAGTCGATGAATTGATAAATACGGACACTATCAATTCTGTTGAGACTAGCATGGGTTATTCTCTAATCAGTTGATTCTCACTAGCTGGAGACATTGGGATGTCCGGAGATAAACATGAATGCTAGTTAAGGGAACTAGTTCATTGGAGTGACTGGCTGTAAAACTTCATATGGTAATCTACATATAGATATGTCAATGAAGTTCTTACTACAGCTTAAGTGCGATGTTCCTTTGACTTGCGGTGTTCAAGTCATCTTGGTCATGGAGACTTATACTTTGACATCTTAAGCAAGCATCTCTAAGGAGGTGTAGACCCAGGATGGTTGGGTACAAGCCGAAGTGCCCGAAGATGTTTGAACAGCCTATAAAGGATTCACCACTCCTTGCGAGGAGATGTATACCCAAGGCCTATCGTCGGATTGTTACTCGAAGCCTCTGGCCAGAGCATCACATGTTCAGAGTATGAATCTCTCAGATACATGAGAGTAACTAGAATCCGTTGGACGAGAAAGACATTGCTTGGGCTAGGTGTGACGTAGTCAGCCTAGTGGGGACTGACACACATAGACCGTATCCTGAACCAAGTGGGTATATGATGGTGAAGGGAATGGGGCACGATTCATTATAGTTGCTGAAGGGTTTCAGAATTATTTCTGAGGTCAACCGTTGATCTTTCGATTAATTGGGGATCATGATGTACTACTAGGTGCCACTCATGATCGTACTATAATTGGTTAATTATAGACGGCCAACATAAATCGAAAGCCTATTTAGTCACACGCACTACGAGTAATCCGAGGGATTTAAAACGAGTTGAAAATTAGATTTTCTGATCAAGAGAGATAAGTCGAATCTGAATTTTTCAGAGACGCATCGGAAGCTTAAAATGGCTAAGTCTTTTGAAGGTTTATTGGACGAATTAAATGAGTTTAATTCGTATGGTATAGGCTTGGGTTTGGCCGGCCAAAGAGGGTCCCCACCCTCTTTGTTTGGCCGGCCAGATTAAAAGGGGAGAACCAAATTGTTTGGTTCAAATTATAAAATAAACCGAGCTTGGTTTGTTTTATAAAATTATGGATAAAGAAATTTATATAAAAAAATTTATATAAAAAATTTATATAAAGAAATTTATATAAAGGGATTTATTTTTTATGGAAATTAAAATGAACCATGGATTGGTTTATTTTATTTTATAAAATCAATAATGGATTGATTTACCATGATAAAAAAATTTATATAAAGAAATTTCTTTCCATAAGAAAAGGGAGACATGGTTGTTTTTATTATAAATTAAATTATAATAAAAACTTGGCATGATGAAATAAATCATAGAAAAATTTATATGATAAATTTCTTATGAAAATTTATTCCATAAAAAGGAGACTTGGCGATTGAGAGGCTACTATATAAAGGAACCAAGGCATGGCTTGGAGATTAATCTAAGAGATCTAGAAATAAGCCCTCTCTCTCTCTCCTTCTCTCCCTCTCCCTCCTCTAGTGCCGCCGGCCCTAAAAGGAGGACCCCTTTGTTGCCGTGAGCTTCATCCACCAAGCAGCTGCCGAAGAAGAAGAAGAAGAAGCGGGCGCAACTCCTTCCTTCCTCCCGGAATCTTGATTCCGTTCTTCGTTTAGTGGTTGGTCTTCCCATATCTCTCTTGGTATTCTTGCCGTGCCTTTGGAGAATCTAGTAGTTCTTGTCGGCACGAAACTCGTGGCTTTGCGAAGTCATCCTGAAGAAAACTCGGCGTGGATGCGAATAGAGGCGGAGCTTCCAAGGGACGCTTACGGTTGGATCTCATCCCTTCCTTCGAGTTACGCGAGGTATTAAGTAAATTAGTTTACTTTCTGCAAAATTTTAATGTATGATCATGTCTACACAATATAAGGTTGCATGCTTAGATGTGTGGTTAAATAATTTGTGAAATTATTTATGCTAAACCTTCCGCTGCACGTAATTAAATTTTAAAATTACGAACCTGCATCCATGTCAACATGCACCCGGTCCCAACAGACTGCCCTCAGGCCAGTCGACTGGTCTACTCCCATACCTAAGGTTACCCTTCCTGAGTACATTCCACTCCGCACTCAAACCCTAGGATTTCCCGAGTACAATCACACAGCACTCGTACCCTCACGACTCGACTGACTCCTCCTCCGCAGCCTCGACTATTGCCTTCGCACCCTCTTCTTCTTCGGCTCCCATCCCTCGGATGCACGCAAGCCTCTAGCTTGCCTCCATGCCATCCTTCACGCATGCCTCGAAGTCCGCACCCATCAGCTCATCGTCCCTTCTCTCCAAGGTCCCTCGTATGCACACGCAAGTCTCTAGCTTGCCTCCATGCCATCCTTCACGGTACCGAGGTCGTCCAGTCAAGTCCATATGTGTAACCTGTACAACCTGCACACTCAACATACACATATAAGAACACAAGGGTAAACCTAACTTAAATCCTTTGCCCAAACATCAAAACAATTGGTCACTCCGAACCACAGATTGCCTCAACATAGTTGTGGAAGTCTATGATAATATAATTCATAGGGAGTTTTATTATGTCGTTTATTGATTAGGACCCTATTTTGGATATAGCAAGCCGTACTAATTGCTTCTGCCCAAAATTGATTAGCTAGATTGAATTCATTGAGCATAGTCTTAGGGGCTTCCTGTAGGGTTCTATTTTTCTATTCTACTATCCCATTTTGCTGGGGGGTTCTAGGACATGAAAATTCATGAATATACCCGTTTGTTCTACAAAATTCCTTGAACATTTCATTCTCAAACTCTCCCCCGTGATCACTCCTAAGTCTTTTGATTTTGGTATCATTTGGATTTTCAATTATCTTACAAAAATCAATAAACATGTTTAGGATTTCATCCTTAGTCTTTAGGAACCTTACCCAAGTAAACCTAGAGTAATCATCTATAATTACTAAGCAGTACAGGTTTCTGCTTAGTGACTTGGCTCAATGTGAATCAAATAGGTCAAGGTGGAGGAGCTCAAGTGTGGTTTGAGTTAGGTCTGATTGAATTTGTTTGTGATTAGACCTAGTTTGTTTACCTTGGTTGCATGATTCACATATCAAGTTTTCATGGTTCTTAATTTTTGGTATTCCTTTAATTAGACCAAGTTGAGTGATTTTTGAAAGTAATCTTAGATTAGTGTGACCTAATCTCCTATGCCAGAGGTTTGATTCTTCTAACTGAGTTAAGAGGCATTTAGGTACTATGGGTAGGTTTATAGTGTAAACGTTATTTTTCCTAGTGCCCTTAAGCATGACTTCTGAGTCTTGCAAATTTCTAATCAGACAGTCAGAGTTGGTAAAGGTAACTACATAGTCAGTATCACATAATTGACTTATACTAAGCAAATTAAATTTAAAGTTCTCAACCAAAAGTACCTTTTTAATTACGAAATCATATTTAAGTTCAATGTTACCTGACCCAATGACTTTGAGTGTAGCATTGTTGACAAATGCTACTGAGCCTAGGTTCTTGAACTTGAGTTTGGTGAATTTCAATTTGTCTTCAGTCATGTGTCTAGAGCATCCACTATAATTAGAAGTAAAGTTTTTATTTTGAAAAACATGATTAATTTTGAAAAGTTGAATTAATTTTAAAAATAATTAATTATGCTTTAAATTTATTTTTGAAAAAAAATGGTTGAATCTAAGATTAATTGAAATCTGTGTTAGATTCGAATCTGACTTAAGTTCAACTTAATTAATTGTTTGAAAGACATTTTAATTTTTTTTTTGTTCCTTTGGTAAGAGTTAAAAATTTGTTTCTAACTTAAGGTGCATCTCTCCCCCTTTGTCATACATCAAAAAAATCAAAAATTCTTACACCAACAATGAGAACATTTTGTTCTTTTGAAAATACTTAGTATAAATTTTTGAAAGCATAGTAATACTGAGTACTTAAATTTCCTGAACAAATCCATTTTGAAAAGTATTGTGCACTTCTAAAAAATATTTTGTATTTGTAAAAAAAAATTTAGAAAAGAGATTTCAAGAATACAAATACTTTTGAGTTTTTGAAAACTATGCAAGTACTTTTGAACAATATTTGAGCTTTGAAAAATATAAGTACTTTTGAAAAATATTTGAGCTTTGATAAATTAAGTACTTTTGAAAAATATTTGAATTTTTGAAAAGTATAAGTGTTTGGAAAAATCTTAGAATTTTTGTAAAATATAAGTACTTAGAAACATCTTATTTTTAAACATAAGATTTTACTTGACTTGGTTTCTTTTCCAGTCTAACACAATCCTAGGAAACCTTGTTGACTACAAGGACATTTTCCTAAGTGTCCTGGAAAATTCTCCAAATTCAAGAAAGTACTATTTCTAAACAGAATTTTGATAAACAAAAAATGATAGTACTTTGAAAATATATGTAAGTACATTTTGAAAAATGTATGAATTTTTGAAGACATAATATTTTACTTGACTTGGTTTATCTTCCAGTCTGACACAATCATAGGAAACCTTGTTAGTTACAAGGACATTTTCCTAAGTGTCCTGCACCAACAACAAACACTTAGCGGAGTTCAGTTTCAGTTTGTTGGCCCTCGAGGTGGCGAATGTTTTCTCCAGGTCAGCTATCATGTCCTTCCCCTTCTTTGTCATGACCAGGATATCATCTACATATACTTCAATATTTCTCCTACTCTGGTAGTGAAAGACTTTATCCATCATTCGCTGATAGGTTGCCCCTGCAAGGTTGCCCCTGCATTGCGCAACCCAAACGACATGACATTGTAGCAGTAAGTACCATCTGCCATCACAAACCTGACCTTCTCTTAGTCCTCCTGAGCGAGGGAAACATGGTGCTACCCCTGATAAGCATCTGACATTGAAGTGAAATCATAGCTAGAGGTAGAATCCACCAGCCGATCAATGCGAGGCAAGGGTAACAGTCTTTAGGATGAGCTTTATTTAAATCATGGAAATCAATATAGACTCGCTATTTGCCCTCGGGCTTAGGGACTAGTACAACATTCGTCAGCGAGGTCGGGAATTGAATTTCACTTATATGTTCGACCTTCATCTACTTTGCGACTTCTTCCTTGATTATCTTTTCTTGCTCGGGCGCAAAGTGTCTTCGCCTCTATTTCACCGTCTGGGCTCCCGAGGTTATATGCAACCGATGAGTGGCCAAGGCAGGGGGGACTCCCTTGATCTCTTCGGTAGCCCATGCAAACACGTCCTAATGGTCAATTAAGTAGCTAATCAGATGACTTTCAGCTCTGGCTTAAGATCAGCAGCAATTCTCGTGGTTCCTCAATCTTATTGGGGATGAATTTAGACCTCCTCACATTCATCCTCTCTACGTTCTTCTTTAGGCCCTTTGTCTTCTCGAGGATTGGCCAGGACAATTTGTAGCGCTTCATGTGTCCTTGAGTTCTTGTGGGCTTCTGTTCTGACCTCCCCACTATAGCATTGCCGGATAGCCAATTGATCTCCTATGACCTCTGCCACCTGCTCTCCGACCGGGAACTTAATCATCTGGTGGTAGACTGAGAGCACCACCTGGAATAGGCTGAGCGTCGGTCACCCCAAGATGGCATTGTTGGATGATGGGGCATCCACGATCATGAAGGAAGTCCTCTATGTCCTCTCGAGCGCGTCATCCCCTAGAGTCAAAGACAAGAAAATCTGTCCCATCGGCTGTACTCGGTATCCGGTGAATCCGAAGAGCGAGGTAAAGACAGGATGCCACTCATCCTCGTCAATTTGTATCTAGTCCAGAGCTGCCTTGTACAGGATGTTGACGGAGCTACCTATATCCACAAAGATGTGTTTAACCTCGTAGTTAGCTATTCAGGCGAGGATTACTAGGGCATCTTCATGGGGGGCCTCCACGTCCTCCAGATCATCAGGGCTGAATGAAATAACCGGGGCTTGGTGCTTGTCTTTGCTCATCCCAATGGCATAGTTCTCCAGCTGACGGGTATGACCTTTCTTGCCCGATTAGAGTCTCCTCTAGTTGGCCTTCCTGAGATTACTCCCATATGGCCCGATGAAGGTCCGCGTGCCGGATCTTTGCCCTTCCTAAGATCCCTTTCAGGCGGGGTGCTATCTCCCGACTCCTTCCTCCCGAATGTGACTGGGACGGCCACCTAAATCCATCCTCCCTCGATCGTTGTCAAGGAGGAGAAGGGATTCAGCGAGGGGATCGCCGTTGATACCCTGCTTTATTCCACCATTTGCAGGCTTGGCGTCCGCGTCCTTAGACCTCCTCTTCAAGGTATAACACTCCTCAGTAGAGTGCATCGTGCTGCCATGGAAGTCGCAGTACTTCTTTGGTGGCTTGTGTTCTGCGGTGTCGACCGTCTCCACCAGCCTCTTCTTACCGACACAGTGATCCTTCCCCGAGCGAGGATCTTTTACCCGTGTTAGTGCGGGTGGTTCTCTCCTCTCGGATCATACCAAGATATGGATAGGAGCTCCCACCGGATCTTTGCAACGGGCATGCTACACCTGTTCAACATTGACGTGCTTGACAGACTACCCCAATAAGTCATTAAAGCTAGCTGGTGGCTTCTTTACTAGCGATTGAAAGAAATCGCCTTAAGAGAGTCTTTGTGTGAAGGCGCTAATAAGGATCTCTGAAGTAGCAGTTGACATGTCTTGAGCCACCCGATTGAACCGTTGGATATAGTCCTTCAGCAGTTCTTTGACCTTCTGCTGGAGGGCGAACAAGTTCAATGACGTCTTCTAGTATCGCCGGTGATGGATCGCTTGGCGTGCTAGAGGGGGGGTGAATAGCACTTTTTCGGTCGTTCATTTACAAAGTCGTTAGTGCAGCGGAAACAATAATATGCAAAGAAAATATGAACAATGCTAACAACCAAACGTTTACTTGGTATCCACCTAGATGGATGACTAATCCAAGGATTCGCGCCGTACACCACTTCCACTATCAAAAATCTTCTTCAAGTGGAGAAACCATTACAGTGGTGATCTTCCTCTTTACAGAATGTAGTAGAATAAGAGAGAGGAAGTAGAGAATACTTTTCAGACGAGTAGCACTTCGTTGTCGTACGGAACTGTACCGCTCACGTGCAAAAAGGTCCTCCTTTTATAGGAGAACAAGACAAACTCGCAGTCTGTCTAGCCCCGCACCAGTCGACTGCCCCTGGGGCAGTCGACTAGCCTAGCATTAATTGCTAGCCAACGGCTAGTTTTTGGGGTATACCAGTCGACTGCCTCGGGGTCAGTCGATTGGTAGAAGGCTGAAAACCTTCTGTGAGTTTTGGCAGTCGACTGCTCTCTGGCCAGTCGACTAACCACTCACTCCCAGCCAGTCTTCATATAGTCCTTCTCGTATGCCTTCAGGTTCACTCCTTGGCTCACCCCTTGAAGTCATCTTCCTCTTGCACTCGTCCCTCGGATGCGCACACAAGCCTCCCTTGGCTTGCCTTCATGCCACCCTTCACGTGTGCCCTTGAAGTCCACTTCCCGGCTTGCCCTTGGAGTCCTCCTCCCTCGGCTCTCGTCCCTCGGATATGTCCACCATGTGTAATTCTCCAAGTCCTGCAAACTCAATCACACACATAAAATACAACATAACACTCTAACCTTGAACATATTCACCCACACACATCAAAACCATGATCTTCCAATCATTTAAGGGTCGATTGCCTCAACAATCTCCCCCTTTTTGATGTGTGGTAATATGTTTAAGTTTAGAGATAAATAGCAAAAGATAGCAAAAGATAACAATTGAAAAAAAGCATAAGACATAGTAACCCTAAGAGGTAACCACTCCCTTAATCCATGTCTTCTCCCATTTTCAATCATAATCCAAGTTAAGTTTTCACTTAGCACTAAACAACATTAAAAATGTAAGACATATCAAAACCTAAGAGGTAACCTCCCCCTTAATCTATGTCTTCTCCCCATTTTTAATCATTCAAGGTCTAAGTGAGAAAGAAAACCTTAAACCATCCATTCCAAGTTAAAATTCTAACTTAAACCACCCATTCTCCCCCTTTGACACCATCAAAAGGATTGCCTCAAGCAACCCAACCCTATGGCATCAAATGAGAGAAAATTAGATTTCTAAAAATTCCCACAGAAGCTGAAACCAGTCGTGCCAGTCGACTGATACTCTGTCAGTGGCAAATTTCAGCTTCTGTGCCGAAATTCAGAAACCTCCTGAAAAATCCAGAAAATTCCAAAAATTCTAAAAACTTGCATACATGTTTGGAATGATATACTCTATCAAGAAAAAATATTAGTCCATATAAAATTTCAAACATGCATGATTTTTGATAAAAATCCAAAGTCATTGAAAACCACTAAGTTTTGTACCAAACTTACAATCTAATTTTGCAATCATATAACTTTCAAAAGCATGGCAAATTATATAAAGCATAAAATGGTTTTCTAAAGTTTAAAATGTCCAACTATGATCTTTGGGCAAAGTGTCCATTGATTAAACACTTGTCTTCCCCATAGTTGGTCTAGTTTTCATATGTTGATACTTCTAATGGTTCAACAATGTGTCACAAACACAAGTGAGCCAAATGTATCACCCTAATGGATCAAGCACCCTTTTTCAAATCTAATATCTCAAAGTTCATCCTACACTTTCATAAAACACATTCCAAGGCCTCTTCTTAAGGATGTAAACTCCGATTCGGGAAGAGGCTTGGTAAAAATGTCGGCTAGGTTCGACTTTGATTCAACATAGTGTAGTTCTATGTCTCCCCTTGCCACATGGTCTCTAATGAAGTGATGTTTCACTTCAATGTGTTTTGTCCTAGAGTGGTGAACCGAATTTTTGGTCAAGTTGATTGTACTTACATTATCACACAAGACTTTGACATTGGTATAATGTAACTCATAATCTTCTAAGGTGTGTATGATCCAAAGGATTTGGGAAACACACCCACCCATTGCCACATATTCCGCCTCCGTTGTTAATAGGGAAACGCATGGTTGTTTCCTACTACTCCAACTAACTAAGGAAGACCCAAGGAATTGACACCCTCCACTAGTACTCTTCCTATCTAGCTTACAACCCGCATAGTCCAAGTCGGTGTATCCAATAAGATCAACACTAGGGGTTCTTGGATACCAAAGTCCGACATTGAGGGTACCTTTGACATACCTTAGGATCCTCTTGACTACAACCAAATGGGACTCTTTGGCACAAGATTGGTACCTTGCACACAAACCTACCGTAAAAAGTATATCGGGTCTACTAGCGGTTAGGTATAGTAGGCTACCAATCATGCTCCTATATTGCTTAGAGTTTACCATTTTACCTTTAAGGTCACTATCCATTTTCACATTGGTTCCTATGGGTGTAGATGCTACCTTAGCATTTTCTAAGTCAAATTTCTTTAACATTTCCTTAGCATACTTAGTTTGAAATACATGTGTTCCTTCATTATTTGCTTAACTTGAAGGCCTAAAAAGAAGGTTAGCTCTCCTACAAGACTCATCTCAAATTCATCTTCNCTTAGCATACTTAGTTTGAAAACATGTGTTCCTTCATTAGTTTGCTTAACTTGAAGGCCTAAAAAGAAGGTTAGCTCTCCTACAAGACTCATCTCAAATTCATCTTCCATACACTTGATGAATTCTTGTAAGAAGTCATTATTTGTTGACCCAAAAATGATATCGTCTACATAGACTTGGGCAACAAATATGTTCTTGTCCTTAGATTTTAGGAACAAAGTAGGGTCAATTGTTCCTCTCCTAAACCCCTTAGACACTAGAAATGAAGAAAGCCTTTCATACCAAGCCCGGGGAGCTTGTTTCAATCCATATAAGGCTTTTCTTAATTTGTAAACGTGTCTTGGATAATTAGGGTCCTCAAACCCGGGGGTTGTTCTACATAAACCTCTTCCTTAATGATCCCATTAAGGAATGCCGACTTCACATCCATTTGGTGAAGTGTGAAACCCATGTGAGCGGCATAGGCTAGTAGGATTCTAATAGATTCTAATCTAGCTACGGGGGCATAAGTCTCATCATAATCTAATCCCTCAACTTGGTTAAACCCCCTAGCTACCAATCTAGCTTTGTTCCTAGTGATTTTACCTTGGTCATCTAGCTTGTTCCTAAAGACCCATCTTGTGGTTACAATGGTGCAATCATTGGGCCTAGGAACCAACTCCCAAACCTCACTTCTCTCAAATTGATTTAGCTCTTCTTGCATGGCTAAGACCCAATCAACATCTCCTAATGCTTCATCAATGGACTTGGGTTCTAATTGAGAGATTAGAGCTATTTGACTAGTTTGATCCCTAAAATAGGACCTAGTCCTTACTCCTTGAGTTACATCACCCACTATTTGGTCAATAGGGTGATCGTGGTGATGTCTCAAGGGCCTAGAAGTTGTGGGTTCATTTACTACTTCTTCCTCTTCCTCCAGGGTACTTCTTACTCCCCCTAGATCGTTGCCCTCCAAATGTAGGTCTTGGATTCTTTGGGCAAGGGGTTGGACCTCTTCTATATCCTTATCAATTGAGGCTTTTCTAGGGTAGGTATTTGTTGTTTCATCAAACTTGACATTTGAGGACTCCTCAATCACTTTTGTCCTCTTGTTGTAAACTCTATAACCCCTACTGGTGGATGAGTACCCAACTAGAATTCCTTCATCGGCTTTTGACTCAAACTTCCTTAGGTCATCTTTGGTATTTAAGATATACACTTTACATCCAAAGACCCTAAAGTAATGGACTTGTGGTACTCTCCCATTCCATAATTCAAAGGGTATTTTTCCTAGGAACCTATGTACCAACACCCGATTTTGAATTTAACAAGCGGTGTAAACCGCTTCAGCCCAAAAGTTGCTAGGAAGGGAATATGCATTAAGCATAGTCCTAGCAGCTTCTTGTAGAACTCGGTTTCTCCTCTCAACTACCCCCATTTTGTTGAGGAGTCCTTGGGCATGAAAATTCATGCTTGTATCTATTTCCGACACAAAATTGTGTGAAATTTGAATTTTGAAACTCCCCACCGTGGTCACTTCTAATTCGATTAATTTTGAGATGTTTTTCGTTTTCTACCCTTTTACTAAATCCTATGAAGAGTTCTAGGGTATCGTCCTTATGTTTCATGAAGAAGACCCAAGTAAACCTAGAAAAATCATCTACAATAACTAGACAATATTTACTCCCTACAAGTGAGGGAGTACTATGACAATCAAATAGATCTATATGCAAGAGCTCTAATGGTAAAGTAGTAGTGGTTAGGGTTTTACCTTTGTGTGATGATTTTGATTGCTTACCCTCTTGGCATGCATCACACAATTTGGTCTTCTCATACTTGATCATTGGTAGCCCCTTCACCAACTCTTCCTTAGCCACTCTTGCAATGCTTCTCATGTTGACATGTCCAAGCCTCCGGTGCCACAACCACCCTTCTTCTTCTTTAGACATGAAACACTTAGCAACATTGTTAGTAGCATAAGCAAGATCAAGATAATATAAATTTGCCTCTCTAAACCCTTCTAATATGACATTATTTGATTCATTATGTTTAATTATGCACTTCCTAGCATGAAATTCAACTTTAAAACCCGCATCACATAACTGACTCACACTAAGTAAGTTAAACTTCATATCTTTAATTAGGAGTACCTTATGTATAGAAATCGTGGGAGATACCTCAATGGTGCCCCTACCAATAATCCTCAATTTTCCACTATTTCCAAAGGAGACCGTCCCTTCTCTTAAGTAGCTAATAGTAGTGAACTTGCTCACATCCCCGGTCATGTGTCTTGAGCATCCACTATCTACTATCCACATAGTTGAGGCCTCCTTCACCTTTACCTATACAACATGAAAAACATACTCTTTTGGTACCCAAATCTTTGATCCATAAGCATCATTTAAAAATCTTTTAGGTACCCATGCCCTCTTTGTGTTTCCCTTAGCCCCTAGTCTCCTAGATGCACCAATCCTACCCGTGAGTGATACAAAGGCCACTTCCTTTGTCTTTGGCCTATATCCCAAGCCGGCCTTGTTATAAACGGCCCTTTGACTGTTGATTATCATATCTAGGTTGCTAGATCCTACTTGGAATTTCCTAAGTGCCTTTGTGAGGTCATCTACCTTTTTCTTTAGTTCCCTATTTTCAGTTTCAAGACATGAAGCATGTGATGTAAGAGAACTAGCATGTAAGTCTTCCTTAAGTTTGGTAGATTCTACTCTAAGCATGACAATCTCATCTTTTAATTCCTTAATCTTACTTCTAGCCTTAGCCAAATCCATGTTAGTGCTAGAAATAATCTTAACTAATGTAGAGGAGGGTAAGTGGTATACCTCACTTACCGAAGCTTCTGACTCGGATGATGAAGAGGAGGAGTCGCTCTCATCACTGCTTGAACTTCTTTCATCATCTGATGAGTCTGAGTGATCCTGTGCCATAAGAGCAAAATGGGAAACTTGCTCTTCTTCTTCCTCTGAGGATGATGGATCATCCCAGGTTGCCTTGAGGTTGGTGGCACCCTTCTCCTTTCCCTTTGACTTCTTCTTGTCACCTTTCTTCTTCTCCTCCTTCTTGTCATCTCTTCTCTTTAGCTGAGGGCACTCGTTCTTCATGTGTCCCTCTTGGTGGCAGTTGTAGCATATAATGTCCTTGGCCTTACCCTTGCCTTTGAACCCTTTCCTAGCATATGATTTGTTAGAGAAATTTCTGAAAGCTTTATGCATCTTTCTTACCATGAATGCCTCTTGGTCTCTATCCATGGAGGCGCTGGATTCCTCTGAATCTGATGAGGAGGAGTAGACCACCTTCTTCTTCTCCTTCCTCTTCTTCTTCTCCTTTTCTGCAATAAAGACAATACCCTTCTCTTTGGGTGAGACGTTAGCTTGTTCGTGTAGTTCAAATTCACAGAATAAGTCATCTAATTTAATTATGGACAAATCCCTTGATACCTTGTAAGCATCAACCATGGATGCCCACAAGGCGGTTCTCGGGAAGGCTTGTAGAACATACCTGATGATATCCCAGTTCTCGATCTTTTCTCCAATCACGTGGAGCTCATTGATTACTTCCTTCACCCATCCATGTAGCTGGCTGACAGTCTCGTTGCTCTTCATGGATAAGGATTGGAGTTAGGCCATGAGCAAGTCCTTCTTTGCTCTTCTGGACTCGTTTGACCCTTCGTTCAATTCCACCAATTTGTCCCACAGTTCCTTGGCGCTCTTGAATGGCCCCACCTTGTTCAGTTGCTCCTTTGAGAGCCCGCACTGTAGTGTGGTGGTGGCCATGGCATTGGACTGCGCCCTCTTCATTACCTCCTTCGATCAGGATCTCATCGGTGTCGGTTCTCCTCTTTCATCGATGGGTGCCTCGAAACCATCTGCAATGCTAATCCAATTCTCAATATCGTTCATAAGGTAGTATTGCATCCTACCTTTCCAGTAAGCGAAGTCGTTCCCATCGAAGAAGGGTGGTCGTGCGGTGGAGTATCCCTCTTGAAACACCATTTTACTTGCTCCGGTTGACGGTGAGTTCTTCCGAAATGAACCGGCTTTGATACCAACTGATGGATCGCTTGGCGTGCTAGAGAGGGGGTGAATAGCACTTTTTCGGTCGTTTCTCTACAAAGTCGTTAGCGCAGCGGAAACAATAATATGCAAAGAAAATATGAACAATGCTAACAACCAAACGTTTACTTGGTATCCACCCAGATGGGTGACTAATCCAAGGATCCGCGTCGTACACCACTTCCACTATCAAAAATCTCCTTCAGGTGGAGAAACATTTACAGTGGTGATCTTCTTCTTTACAGAATGTAGTAGAATAAGAGAGAGGAAGTAGAGAACACTATTCAGACGAGCAGCACTTCATTGTCGTATGGAACCGTACCACTCACATGCAAAAGGTCCTCCTTTTATTGGAGAACAGGACAAACTCGCAGTCTGTCCAGCCCCGCACCAGTCGACTACTCCTGGGGCAGTCGACTGGCCTAACATTAATTGCTAGCCAACGACTAGTTTTCGGGGTATACCAGTCGACTGCCTCGGGACCAGTCGACTGGTAGAAGGCTGAAAACCTTCTGTGAGTTTTGGCAGTCGACTGCCCTCTGGCCAGTCGACTGCCCACTCACTCCCAGCCATTCTTCACATAGTCCTTTTCGTATGCCTTCAGGTTCACTCCTTGGCTCGCCCTTGAAGTCATCTTCCTCTGGCTCTCGTCCCTCGGATGCGCACACAAGCCTCCCTTGGCTTGCCTTCATGCCACCCTTCACGTATGCCCTTGAAGTCCACTTCTCGGCTTGCCCTTGGAGTCCTCCTCCCTCGGCTCTCATCGCTCGGATATATCCACCATGTGTGATTCTCCAAGTCCTGCAAACTCAATCACACACATCAAATACAACATAACACTCTAACCTTGAACATATTCACCCACACACATCAAAACCATGATCTTCCAATCATTTAAGGGCTGATTGCCTTAACAGCCGGCTGCTGGCGAAGTGGTGTAAGAAGACGTTACTAAACTCCAGAAAAGAGTTTATCGAATTTGGGACAGCCTCTAAAACCATCTCTAGGCGGCCCCTGATAATGTGTTCAAGAATACCTGACACTTCACACCATCTGTATGTTAGTGTAAGAGCGCTGCATTCTCGAATTTGCAGATGTGGTCCTTTGGATCCATCTTCCCATCATAGTCAGCAATTACTGGACCACAAAATTGCTTGGGCATGGGATCTGCTATGATGTCCGGAGAGAAAGGGGTAGATGGAGACTTCACGAAGGCTTTGGAGGCCTCGATCTTCCCAAGCCCCTCCTCCTGCCGCAAAACGCTGGAAGCGATGGAATATGCTCTCTCCATTTCACCCAAGGACTCTCACCGGGGCACTGGAGTTGTCATTGCCAGATTCGCCTATGGCGAGACAGATCTTCGATTTCGGTGATTCGAGGTTGACATCCTTGGGATTTCGGCCTGCACCGTGCCACTCATCGTGAGGTGGCTTGCTTGATCTGATGTTGCTCGAGCATTCCTTTAACAGCATTGGTAACTAAACGATCCAACTCCTCCCTCGTCAGAATGATGAGTTGTCCCTCTGGGTCTGCTATCACGGTGCTCCTTCTGGTGCTTTGATGTTTCTCACAGACAACGCCAAACTTGTTCTAGAACCGAATGACGGGGATGGCGAGTCACCAAAGTGTAGCCCACGATGACAGCGATGGGGAGAGGATGTTCGTGCCCTGCAAGATTAACACGAGCATTAAAGGGAACGCACCGGTAGATTTTCCAATTGAGCTCTCTCCGACGTTCAAGTCAGAAGTCTTATCCTTTTCGAAGGTCAATGAGGAATCATGTTTTCTGTGAATTTGGAAAGCTAACCCCCCTCTACCTGGATGCCAAGACATATTTTATACCTAAGGTCTTTATCACACGTGTCTCCACATTCTTCTCCACGTTCCTTAATCATCGGTTAATTGATAGATATTCTATCTTTTGGTAACGGTCGTTGCGATCATTAAGTCCTTAATTACTGTGCATTGCGGACAATAATTATCTGATGATTTTTCTATTCTGGAAAGAGGAACGACTACTTGAAGTCGAGCTTTCAGACTCCTATGTTGATCTTTGGGCTCCACTCTCTAGAGTCAGTCTCGGAGTCTCATCTCCCGGGCTTACCTCGGGGCCTTCATCTATTTTCCCGAGATAGTCTTGGGAGCCCAATTCCCGGTCTGACCTCGGGGGCTTTCTTCCACTCTCTCGAGGTAGTCTTAGGAGACCGATTGCCTGTCTGTCCTCGGAGCTCTAGTTCAACGGGCCCTGCCACGTAGCTTCTCCGTGTCAACCACGGGATGTTCATCCCTTCATAAATATAGATTTAAATTTCAAGAATTAAATTAGAATTTGAGAATTAAGAATTTAATTATTATTAGAATTTAAGATTTAGATTATTAATTAAGATTAACTTTTTATGAATTAAATTAGAGTTTAAGATTAAGATTTACGTTTTCAAGAATTAAAGAATAATTTTAGGTATAATTGTTTCATTTCTATTAATTCAAAAAATTCTAATTCATCTATTATTTCTCTTGATTTTAAGTTTTCAATTTTATTTAATATTTCTATTTTATTTGAGTTCTTGTAAGCTTTATTAATTGTAGCTTCAATTTTGATAAATTCATTTTCATCTTCAAAATCATATTCTTCTTCATCTTCAGAGATATATTCTAATTAATAAAAGATGTATCATTATCTTCAAAATAAGTAGAATAGTTTTCAGAATTACTAATTAATGTTCCATTATTATCTTTAAAATTAGTAGAATAATTAATTAAGGTTTCATAATTATCTTCAGAATTATTTGAATAATGATTAATTAAAGTTTATTTTTTATCTAATTTATTAATTGAAGGTCCATAATTATCTTCATAATTATTTGAATTATCTTGAAAATTATTAATTAAGGTTTCATTATTTTCTTTAGAATTATTTAAATTTTATTAATTAAAGTTTCATAATGATCTTCACAATTATTTGAATTATGATTAATTAAAGTTTGATAATTATCTTCGAAATTATTAATTAAAGTATTATCTTGTGAATTAT
This sequence comes from Boesenbergia rotunda, assembly GCA_024364735.1. Classification (NCBI taxonomy): domain Eukaryota; kingdom Viridiplantae; phylum Streptophyta; class Magnoliopsida; order Zingiberales; family Zingiberaceae; genus Boesenbergia; species Boesenbergia rotunda. The sequence continues at coordinate 161,726 of JAGFNQ010004957.1, forward strand.
TAAGATTATCTTCAGGATTATCAGGATTATCTGAAAATTTATTAATTAATGATTGAGTATTATCTAAAGACTCATGTGATAAAATTTCAGAATTAATTTTTGATATTGTAGCATTAATTGAAGAAATTTCATAATTGGTATTTATGATTTTGATATTATTTAGATCATTATTATTTAAGCTATCATGTAATATTTCTAATTTTTCATATAAAAAATTTAATTTGATAGAAAAATCAACATTATTATAATGCATATTTTCTAAATTACCAGAAAAATTATGTAACTTTGTAGGAATTTGAAAAATATATTTGTAGAAATTAAATTTCTATACCTCCTTTACCTTCATCGCATTTCCTGGCATTGTGGGTCAGGTTATTCAACAGTCTGGACACTGGTTCTTGTAGTGCCCATGTTTTTGGCTCTTGAAGCACAGGATGAGGCATTTTTCTCTCTGGACTCCTGGCACTGGTACCTCCGTTGTCGCCGGTGGTGTTCGAATCTTACGAGTAGAGCACTTATTTTTATAGTGTCCTCTCTCCCTATACTTGAAATAGATTATGTGAAATTTAAAATTAGATATAATAAAAAAAACCTTTTTCACTTTTGACTCCCCCTCAATTCCTGGTTTCTTGCTCCTTCAATGGTGAGTCCAACTAGAGCTACCTATTCTGATACCAATTGTGGGATCGTTGGTGTTGATAGAATGGGAGGGTGAATATCGCTCGTTTTGTTGTCAAAATTTCGTTGTTCGTGTATTTGCTTAATATCAAAGTCGTAAGTAGCATAGTGAAATAATAAAGGAAAAATACAACATAGTAAACACGCGGGATTTACTTGGTTCCCAACCCCCCAAGGTTAGTATGTCCAAGGCCTAATCACGAGAAGCACCCGTCCACTAGTGGTCTCCTTTTCGAAAATTTTTCATAGGTAGAGAAACTCGTCTTACAGTTTGAATTCAAGCACAAATAGAAAGAATAAATACAACTTGTAATTAAATGCAAACCAACAAAAATGACGATCTCGACCAATCCGGAAGTCCAAAGCGTCACGCACTTCCTCTTGGAGCCTCCTTGGCCGCAAAGCTTCGTCATAGCACTTTTTCTTCACTGGAAATGAGTAATCAGATGGAAAGATTGATGTTCTAAACTGAAGGGTCGAATCCCCTTATATACACTACATCAGGGGGCCCTAGAGCCCATAGAGGTGCCTCAAAGGTGGTCGAATCCAATCCAACCAGCGAATAGCACGCAGGGGATAAAACCTGCTTCTTGGGTGCCAGGAAGCAATGAGGCGCCTGGCATGATGGAGGCGCCTGGGATGATGGAGGCGCACGGGAGGTCCTTTCCCAGCCCTTGTTTGTTAGTGTTTGCTCTCCAATCTTTCGTCTAACTCCAAGATCCTGCAAGACAATCAAACACAACAAACAGACAAACAATCATATAAGTCTGATTGAAAGCTAGAGCTGTCTGGTTCTGATGTTGGTTTCCAAATGAATTCCTAGGTCGAACAGACACCTCCTGTTCCCTTTTCTGGGGAACACGTGTCACGCCCCGAGTCCCAGGAGCCGCTGATCCAATAGAAAATCGGACATCACCTCCCCTGTCCGGTTGACAATTTACACATACATACATCACATATAACACAACCACGCAGTTTAAATGGGCCTCAGGCCTCAAATCCAATCAGAGCAACGAATATATGACAATAAAATCATAAATCCAAAGCACGAACTTACCTGAGCTGCTAGGGGCAGGAACGTAGCAAAACTACACACACAGTCCAACATAGGACTCAAAAGTACAATCCCATAAAGCAAATCACATACTACAAGTCCACGATAATCCAATGCAATGAAATAAAACAAAACATAATCCAAAACCAGAAAGTAACATATAAAACTAGATCGGGTGTCGTCTCAAGCATGAGACTGGCAACTCGGGCCCTCCTGGCAGATATCAACCTGAAATTAAAAAACATGGCAACGGTGTGAGTCCATATGAACTCAATGGATACCCAAAAAGATATGCATAGTAAGTTATACTAACAATAAGAGTCACGCTGATACAGTCTCATATGAACAATAGAAAAAGGGTATACACTGAAGATACTGAATGAATGTACATACCAGAATCCATCTATCCTACAGAGGGGTGAAATAAATCCCCATGGAACAAGTATAACACATAATCCAAGGCAAACAGGTCTCCAGTATATGCAGGTCAATCAAGTGCAGAAAATAAATGTCACAAGCAATGCATGATGCAGAATATGCACATGGTGCAATGACATGTGCCACCCCCTAATCCGAGTCAGGACACCGCCCACCTATCATAAATGAACGTCCGCGTGGGTAGAGCTGTGACAACCTGTACGCATCCTGCCATCACTGCTCTTGAGTGACCGAGTGGACAGGATGCTGGCGGAGGTCACTCTCCTACCCCAAACAATGGGGGAGCCTCTCTCTCATCTTCTTGTGTCTCAGGATGAGAAGGGATCCCTGGCTGCTACCACGCATCGGAACCACCCTCCAAATAGTGACCGTACGAAGTAATACAGGGCAAATGCACACACTCTATGGCAGCCACTACCCCTGAGTGGATGTGTGTGCATATCCTTATGTAACTGGCGATGGGCTCAGACTACATAGGAGTCGATGATCGTTAACATGCAACAATGCAAGGATGGTGCATGACCCGAACACATACAACACCCACCAAGTCCTCATCTATCACCTCAGTGTGCTATGTATAGGTCTGGATCCTATATCATGGGATACAAGTAACCTACTAGGTATACTGGCAAGGTACTAGTGATCCATCAATGTCAAATGCAAAAGGACATATCACTACATCTATGCACATATATACACATGTCAACCATCGACACTGTATGGAACTAGAGGCAGATCAACTCAAGAATAAGCAACAGAGGTCAAATAAAGGTATACTAAGGCAGATATAGTATATAAACTTATTGTTATCTATAACAAATCATGCATAGCAATATGACAATATCTAAAAAGATAAGTCAAAGGTACTCATCTCAATCGTAAGATGCTCGTATCAGAAAGAACCTCCCGTCTGATAATCAGCAGAGCTAAATCCAATCAATGCCCTGTATCAAAGGCATAATGTTTAGCTACAATAATATGTAATTGATAGTTATACGAACTGTCTCAAGTAATTAGGATCGTTCTAATTATCATCATTTCATCTAATTAATCGTAATTAGATGATTAATCCTTAATTATCCCAAATTACCCCGATTAGATTCCAATTATGTTTTGGAATATCAATTTTATCATGTTAACTCATTAGGATTAAATTTAAAATTTATCTAACCCATAGTTTAACCAATAGCTCTCCCAAAGCTCATGGCAAGCACAAATCTAGGTGCTACCAAAGGTTTCAACTCCTACTGCAGTTTACAGCTCACGGCAAGGAGCTTTACAGCGAAGAAGTCCATTCCACAAGCTCATGGCACAAGATTTCAACCTAAACAAATCTTGGTTGCAATTCTCTATATCCGAACAGACCAAATCCACAGATCTACCAATCTGATTAGGAAATCATCTACAACATCTCTAACCTAACAGATCCAACTGCCCACTGATTTACCCAATTCTTAATTCAACCAACATTCACAGCATGGTGTTACAAATCAAACAGAAATGGCAGTATTCCATACTCAAATTAGGGAATCCTCACCTGACCAGTAGCCGACAGCCACCTCTCTTCTCAGAATCCGGCAACACCACACTAGAGGAAAAGAGATCGGTTGGTATCAGCCCCTTTGCTACGATCAAATTCCGATCAAATTGGTTGCAAACCAACCTCTGCTAGAGAAGCTACGATAACCCAATATTCAACTTTCAATGGAACCTAGAAATCCTAGGTCTAACGACTCACCTGCTCTGGATTGGAGGAAGTGCGCGCCTCATCCTGTGCCGAAGATGAACAGAGCCATCTGTTGGTTATAGCTTGGCGGGTTTCCTAAGCGAATACATGGTCGATCCGAGAAACCTCTTCATGCCTACGGATTAAAATTTTAATCCGAATGGAGAGCCGTCTCCCATCGACCGTCTCGTGCCGTATCGAACGATCCAAATTGCAACTTAGCCAATTACCAAAATTGGCCTTGCAATTTGCTTGACCGTTCGACCGCGGAAAGGGCAACAAGTTGATCGCTGGCTTTTGTGTTTATGGTCGGGATCCAGTTAAATAATTATTAACTATGATTTACAATCAAAATAATTATACAACAAACATAAAACAACGAGACTAATGAATAAGGCACAAAATGAACATAAGGAGCCAAAGGAAGAATATACCTTCCATTACCTTACGATCTTCTACTGTATGACCCTCCCCTCTTGGACGTTGTGTGGGCGACGATCTACCAAGACCCGTAGTCACCAAGTCGATCTCTTCTCCTTGCACCAACCAATCCCCAACCAAAGGGATGCCGCCGGCTGCTCCTAGGAGATAATCCAAACACAAACCCAATTGATTCTTTCCTCCAATGTCAGCGCCAGAACAACAAGTATCTTGGAGTTCTTGTGATCTGGGCAACTCCAAGTTGCCCCAAAACTCCAACTTGTGTTCTTCCCATGCCCCTAGCGCGGGGCAACTTACTGTCTCACCAAACAAATTGCTAAGGCAATTTACCGTCTCTTCTCCCAACCGAAAACTCTCGGTACCTCTAGGCAAAAAATCCCGAGGCGGCAGTAGCCGCCTCAATTGCTGCCGAGGCAGCAATTTTGCTGCCTCTCGGCAACAATCCCGAGGCGGCTACTGCCGCCTCAATTGTTTCTGAGGCTTTGCTGCCTCTCGGCAACAATCCCGAGGCAGCAAAAGCCGCCTCAATTGTTGTCGAGGCAGCAAACTTTTGCTGCCTCTCGCAACAATCCCGAGGCGACTTCTGTCGCCTCAATTGTTATTATTGCCGAGGCAGCAGTTTTGCTGTCGATCAGAGGCAGCAAGAACGACAGCAATTCCGAGGCGGCAGTAGCCGCCTCAATTGCTGTCGACCCGAGGCAGTAATTGTTGCCGGTCAATCGACGCATCATGAGGGAGGAAGAGAGAAAAGGAGAGGCGAGAAAACTTTAGGGATTCTTGGATTCATCCATCGGATCAATTAATCCTTGGTTCCATGCCACCATGGGATATATTTAGGGCTACGATAGGGACCATGAGGAAGAGTTGGATCTTGGCCCGCTAATGGACCCGGTCCTTTAATGAGGATCCATTCCACTAAAGGGCCCTCATTGACTTACCTCACCAATCCCCATATTTACATATGGGCTCCACTTATTATGAGTCGTCCATCCACCCCGTGTTTAAGATTGTGCATGCCCATTAATTAATTAAATTACTGATAATTTAAATTAATTAACTTCAGGATCCTTGATTAGTACCACTCAACCTTATCAACGTGCTGGATCAAATCCACCTGCAGGGTTTGGCACGATGAACTTTTTGAGCTCATCAAGGTTGCATTATCATCCTGACTCCCCAGGACACGGATTCCGTCAATAATCATCGACACATCATATTATTAATATTATTTTCCTACTTACTGGGTCTGTCGATCTAACAGAATAAATCTCGCCCATTGGTAAATCAAAGAAATAATAATTAATAATATATGCCTGATATTATTTCGAGATTAAGGGATCGTACTCCATAATAATATCTTGAGGTCCTATATAAATATTGAGTCAGTACAAATCGGATAACCTCGGGTTTTGGTCCTACCCAATGTACACAAAATACACTAGTATAATTCTATGGTTAAGACCAACCACACCTAATTACACTATAACCATCCCGATGGGTTGTCCAATTCCATCTCGGTTGTGGGCCTCTATTTATGCTAAGTAAGGAACCGATAACATGATCTTCTGTGTGACACCACACACCATATTATCTACAATGCAAAGCAATGGGACTTCGTGTATGTACTATTATAAACAAACACCTAGTGTAGTGTGATTCTCTTTTCAAAATAAGATGTTCATATAAAGAAATCATATCTTTCAGTATACACATCCTACACCATCCAACCCTATAGCTGACACACCAAACAAGGCCAAGGGAAAAGAGTTCCGAGGTCATCGCTCCACAGCAGAAGGAGGCGAAATCGCCAGCTATTTTGTGTAGAGAAGAGGAAGAAAAGAAGGACAGGTCGGCATGGCTTCAGCGGCGCTAGGGCACGCGAAGGAGAAGAAAGTAGAAGGGTCGAGGTGTCTGTGGCTAGGGCACACGAGGGGAGGAAGAAAGACTTGAGTGAATTGGGTGGCTGCGGCTTTGGCTATGGCTAGGGCACGCGAAGGGGAGGAAGCTTTAATAAAGAGAGGGGTGTCCTTTGCAGAAAAGCCCCTCACTTTTCTCAAATTCACTCTCTAACCTTACGGTAAAGGTTTTAACCATTTAACCCTCCCATTTATTATAATTTAAGCTCAAATAATTTTAGGGTTAAATTATTTACACTCCCGATAACCCTAAATCTTCCAATATACTTTCTAGAAAAAATTACTTTACTGGTTTTTTAATTGGCCGTATTTAACAACACATCCTCACCTTCTCCACTCCGGAGAAGTTACCTTTTGCCAACCGGGACCTCCGATTGGACTTTTGCTCAACCTTCGAGACTCTCGGATCTCGAGACGTCTGATCGTCGACCCGTCTCTACTTCAGTCCGTAGTCCTTGCTCGGCTATGTCTTCTGCCCGATCCTCGACTAAGACTTCATGCCCAATTTCTCAAACCAAGACATTGGTGCTCAACCCTCAACCAGGTCTTCATGCCAAATTTGCGACAAGGTCTTCGTGCCCAATTCCCCGAACCAGGACTTCATGCCTCGACAAGGACTTCTTTGCTAGTCATCTTAATCCTGACTAGACTTTTCTCTACCAAACATCAGGTCTTGTTTGACTTAGTCCTTGGTCTAATTGATTAGATATGAGTTTAATCACTCTGCCAAACATCAAGCTTTGTTTGGCTTATCCTTTTGGTTAAACTAACCAACTCTGGTTTCTCTGACAAACATCAGATCCTGTTTAGCTAACCCTTGTTCTAACTGACCAAACCTCAGTATATTGTCACACATGTCAGATCTAGGTTTGATCACTCTACCAAACATCAGGTCTTGTTTAGCTAACCCTTTGTCAACCTGTCCAACCTTGGGTACTAACTAATCTGCTAATCATTAGGTCCTGCCTGCCTAACCCTTTAGTCAAACTAATCAAACCTGAGTTTACCCTACCAAACATCAAGTCTAGTTTGGCTTAACCCTTAATCACATTGACCAGACCTTGGTATATTGTCAAACATCGAAACACTAGAGCTTGATTGTTCATGTCTGATGCTTTTTGCACCAACAAGAAACTAAGTATATGTTTAGATTATTGATGCAACCTAAGTTCCTTAGCCTGTACAATGGCTCCAATATTGTCACAATAGACTGATAATGCTTTAATAATGCTCGAAATTTCTCCAAGTTTAATAATGAAGTTCTTGATACAAACTGCTTTCTTTGCCACCTCTAAAGCCGTAATATATTCTGCCTTAGTGGTAGAATAAGCAACGGTTTCATACTTGGAAATTTTACAACTTATTGTGTCTTCATTTATAGTGAATATGTATCCAAACTGTTACTTGGGGTCATCCTTGTCCGGTTGGAAGATGGCATTAGTATACTCGTGTATTTCCATATTACCTTCTCTATAACTAAGAATAAGTCTTTGGTTCTTCTAAATACATAAGGATTGCCTTTATATCCACCCAATGATCCATGCTTAGATTCGATTGATATCTGCTTCTGACACTCAGAGCATATATACATCATGCCTATACATAACTTAACATACATGATGGATCACATAGCCAATGCATATGAGATCTGACTCATGCACATCCTCTCATCTTGTATACTCAGACATATATATTTTGAAAGGTGAATCTCATGTTTCATGGGAAGAAAACCTTTATTGGATTCATCCATGCTAAAATGTTTTAGCACTTTATCTATGTATGTAGACTGCAAAAGACCAAGCAGCATTCCTGATCTATTTCTATAGATCATAATCCCTAGAATATAGGTTGGTTCTCCCATGTCATTCATAGAGAATGTTTTGGATAACCAAAATTTGAATGACTTTAGGACAAACACATTGTTTCCTATGAGTAATATGTCATCTATATATAATATTAAGAATACGATCGTACTCAAACTAACCTTCATATACATGTAAGGTTTCATCAGAATTTTGTAAGAAATCAATCTTTTGCTTCACACAGAATCACTTAGCGGATGGATAACTTGATTGCATGAAGTGAGCGGTTGAACCCCTTTATATAGGTTGTTCTACGGCGCTTGATAAGGCTAGGGCGCTCGCCACGTTGCGGTCAAAACTTTATCGTAGCAATGAAATCGTTGGAAGGATAAAACCTCCCTTCCTAGGTGCCTGAGATGCTCCCAGGCGCCTGGGAAGGAATATACTGGGCACCTCATACCAATCAGGTACCCAGGAAGGCCACTTCCTAGGCATGTTTGCTTTGTGTTTTGTTCTCCCATCTTGCCTGCAACTCCAGGTATCTGCATGACAACAAAATATACAACAAAACAAATATTCTTAAGCCTTAATTGATTAGTTCTATATTTGGATTTCACTCGAAATCCTAGGTCGAACCGACACCTACTGTTCCCTTTCCCAGGGAACGCGTCCTTACCTACCCCACCCTGGAGAAGTTACCTTCGCTAACTGGGACCTCCGGTTGGACTTTTGTTCAACCTCTGAGAACCCGGATCTCGAGACATCTGACCTCAACCCATCTCTACTTCTGTCCGCAATCCCCACTCGGCTAAAGCTTTTGCCAGCTGGGACCTCCAAATGGACTTTTGCTCAGCCTCTGAGAACCCGGATCTTAAGACGTTCGATCTCGACCCATCTCTACTTCTGTCCGCAATCCTCGCTCAGCAAAGACTCTGTTGCCCGATCGCTAACCAGGACTTAGTGCTCAGTCCACCGGACCAAGACTTCATGCCCAACATCACTCATTAGGACTTAGTCCACCTAGCTTCACTCACTAGTACCCAACTTCACTCACCAGGATTTCTTCCACCTATCTTTACTCACTAGGACCCAGCTTCACTCACAAAGATTTCTTCCACCGAGCTTCACTCACTCAGACTTCTTCTACCTAGCTTCACTCACTTGGATTTCTTCCACCTAGCTTCACTCGCTAGGACCCAACTTCACTCACTAGGATTTTTTCTTTCATAATGACTTCTTTTCTAGTCATCTTGATCCTGACTAGACTTCTCTCTACTAAACATCAAGTCCTATTTGACTCAGTCAAATAGGTATAATATCTCTGCCAAACATCAAGTAGTATTTAGCTTAGTCCCTTGGTTAAACTGACAAACCTGTAAGATATGTATACTGAAATGCATGATTTTTTTTATATAAACATCTTTATTATGAAAAGAGAATCATGACTACACTGTTAGTGATATGAGAGAAGTGTCCTAAGGCAATCGCCTTATGATTGTAATCATTTATTCTAATAAATGAATATTCACTATTTGAGTATAAATGTTTGTGTATTTAATTGAGATCTTAAACTCATTTACTGAATGTCCGTAATACAATTCACAGCATGAGAGAATTTGTGATGAATTCACAACTAGTGATTATCTCTACATGTGCAATTGTGAAGTATTGAAATTGTCCCTAGTCGATGAATTGATAAATACGGACACTATCAATTCTGTTGAGACTAGCATGGGTTATTCTCTAATCAGCTGATTATCACTGGCTGGTGACATTGAGATGTCCGGAGATAAACATGAATGCTAGTTAAGGGAACTAGTTCATTAGAGTGACTGGCTGTAAAACTTTATATGGTAGTCTACATATAGATATGTCAGTGAAGTTCTTACTGCAGCTTAAGTGCGATGTTCCTTTGACTTGCGGTGTTCAAGTCATCTTGGTCATGGAGACTTATACTTTGACATCTTAAGCAAGCATCTTCAAGGAGGTGTGGACCCAGGATGATTGGGTATAAGCTGAAGTGCCCGAAGATGTTTGAACAGCCTACAAAGGATTCACCACTCCTTGCGAGGAGATGTATACCCGAGGCCTATCATCGGATTGTTACTCGAAGCCTCTGGCCAGAGCATGATATGCTCAGAGTATAAATCTCTTAAATACATGAGAGTAATTAGAATCCATAGGACGAGAAAACGTTACTTGGGCTAGGTGTGACGTAGTCAGCCTAGTGGGGACTGACACACATAGACCATGTCCTGAACCAAGTGGGTATAAGATGGTGAAGGGAATGGGGCACGATTCATTATAGTTGCTGAAGGGTTTCAGAATTATTTCTGAGGTCAACCGTTGATCTTTCGATTAATTGGGGGATCATGATGTACTACTAGGTGCCACTCATGATCGTTCTATAATTGATTAATTATAGACGGCCAACATAAATCGAAAGTCTATTTAGTCACACGCACTACGAGTAATCCGAGGGATTTAAAACGAGTTGAAAATTGGATTTTCCAATCAAGAGAGATTAAGTTTGGTTGAGCCAAACGATAAGTCGAATCTAAATTTTTCAGAGACGCATCGGAAGCGTAAAATGGCTAAGTCTTTTGAAGACTTGATAGATGAATTAAATAAGTTTAATTCATTGGGGCGTGGCTTGGATGGGCCGGCCAAAGAGGGCCTCCATCCTCTTTGCTTGGTCGGCCACAACAAAGGGAGAGAACCAAGTTTTTGGTTCAATTTATAAAATAAACCAAGTGTAGTTTGTTTTATAAAATTATGGATGATATAAATTTTTTATATAATAAACCAATGTTTGGTTTATTTTTCATAGAAATTAAAATGAACCATGGATTGATTTATTTTATAAAATCAATCATGGATTGATTTACCATGATAAGGAAATTTATTCCATAAGAGAAAAGAGACTTGATTGATTTTTATCATGAATTGAAATATGATTTTAACCATGATATAAAATCAAACTTGGCATGATGGAATAAGTTATTCCATATTTGAGAAGCTTGATGGTTGAGAGGCCACTATATAAAGGACCCAAGGCAAGGCTTGAAAAATAATCGAAGTGATGAAGGCATAGGCTCTCTCCCTCTCTTTCTCTCCTTCTCTTCTCCCCTTCTTGTCGTACGCCAACCAGCCCCAAGAAGGATCTTTTGCCGCAAGCTTCTTCTTTTGCTTCGCTGAAATTTTGTTTTCGGCCATCCTTTTGTGGTTAGTCTTCCGATTTCTCTCTTGGTTTTTCTCGTCGCGTTCTCGGAGAATCTAGTAATTCTCGAGAACACGAAACTCGTGGCTTTGCGAAGTCATCCCGAAGATACTCGGCGTGTACGCGAATAGTGGCGGAGCTTCCAAGGGACGCTTACGGTTGGATCTCATCCCTTCCTTCGAGTTACGCGAGATAATACGTAAATTAGTTTACGTTTCTGCAAAATTTTAAATATATGATCATGTCTACACAAGATAAAATTGCATGCTTAGATGTGTGGTTAAATAATTTGAGAAATTATTTATGCTAAACCTTCCGCTGCATGTAATTAATTTTTTAAAATTACGAACCCGTATCCATGTCAACATGCACCGGGTCCCAACAGTGGTATCAGAGCTGAGGTTTGTGTTCGACATAATCATATAATTGTTTTGCGGAAACCTTTGTCATGATCTCAATTTTGAAAAATTTTCCAATTATGGAAACTTTCCAATTATAGTAAATTTTTTATTTAGGAATTTCAAAGTTTGGAAATCCTCATGAAATTTCGTAAACTTTTGAAATATCTCTGTTTCTGAAATTTTATTATAATTGTGAAAACATTCCATTTTTGGAAACGTTCCAATTTTGGAAATTTCCAATTTTGAAAATTTTTTAATTTTGGAAAAACGTAAGTTTTCTTTGTACCAGAAACATACAATTATTCTAAAAACCTTTTATTTTTGGAAACTTTCCATTTATGGAAAGCTTGCAATTTTGGGCACTTTCTTTCAAGAAAGTCTAGACAAATTATGGGAATATTAATTGGCATTTAAATTTATAATTGGAAATTAAATTATTTACATAATTCTTTATTTTGGATTGAGCCTCGGGGAGCCGTCCAATTTAAAGTTAGTTGTTATAATTAAATTTCTTAAATTGAATTTAAATTGTCAAATGTTTAATTTGGATTAAGCCTCGGGGAGCCGTCCAAATTAAGTTATTGATATTAATTTTCCATAAATAAAATATGTGATCAAATCTTGGAAATTTTTGAGGTGATTCTCAAACGATAATTTCCTTATTTCATTTATGAGGTGATGCTCTTACATATTATTGTCTCCAAAATTAATTAGGAAAATTGTTTCTTATAGAGTATATTTCCTTAAATAAGATTTTTATGAAAATAATATGTGGTTGAATTAAGGGAATCTGTCTCTTAATTTAATAAAATTTGATTTAGAGAAATCAAAGTCTTAAACATATTATTTCCGAAATTGATTATGATAATTCAGGAAATTGTTTCCCAAAACAATTCCTTGCATAAAGTATGAAATTAGAATTAGGAAATCTGGTTCCTAATTCAATTAATGAGACTTGATAAATTAAGTCACATACTTACTTTATTAAGGAAATCGTTAGAACATGACATAATTATATGTCATGAATGTGCATAAAAGAAAAGGATGAGACACAAAACCCCTTACAAAATATTAAGGCCAACACCTTCCATTAATATGGTTAGAATCGGAGTTTTGTTTCTCGTTTGAGTTGATGGACACATCCATGCCCGGCTTGAACCTCAACATGTTCAAACCATGGAATTAGTTTATGATTAATATAGTTGAAGTCAGACGTCAATCCTTAGTTTTGGTTGTTGGACACATCCAAGTCTGACTAAACGGTTGAATGAGCTCCAACCATATTAAAACTATTTCTTGATTAATGGGTCAGCCTTAAGCTTGGAGCATCGATTTGTTGTGCCGCAGCCAAGGTCAATGTAAAGAGAGGTGCAGTTGGGTTCTATGTATATTGTTGCATACTTGTTAATGAGTTAACAACCCAATGATTTATGCAAACATTCAATTAGTTGATAGCATAATATGATAATTACATATGTATAATATGTAATCGGTATAATTACCTACCTTCATAGCTAAGAATAACTTGATGGACTCTAGCCATGGTTGTTCTTATCTATGGTTGGATATCAACCTATTTGGAGATGTTCCTACGATCTCCCGAATTGATAAAAAGGGTTATTCAATTCGAAAAATAAATAGATTTAATTAATGTATATTGATGCATTCTTTATCATTCTCATCACATAACCTCAATTTGTATTTCTAGGATAATCACCTGATCATGTCTTCTCTGAATTTGCGTTCCATTTTGGACACCAATAAGCTGACTGGGCCAAACTTCATGGACTGGCTTCGAAACCTGAGGATAGTCCTCAAGGCAGAAAAGCTTGCTTATGTCCTTGAAGAACAACTTCCCAACCATCCTCCTGAAGATGCAACTCCAGACCAGTTAGTGGCCTATCAGAAACATGTGGCCGATTCTGAACTTGCGAGTTGCATCATGCTGGCCGCTATGGTACCTGAGCTACAAAAGCAGCATGAGCATATGGATGCTCATACCATCGTCTTCCATCTTCATGAGCTGTTTGACGAGCAGGCGAGATCTGAAAGGTTTGAGGTCTCCAGACTCCTCTTCACCTCTAAGATGCAGGAAGGCACTTCTGTTTCACAGTTTGTGTTGAAGATGTTGGGGTACATTGAGCGACTAGGCACACTCGGATTTGCAATGGATCACGAACTAAGTATTGACTTAATTCTGCATTGTTGCCCAAGAGTTACTCACAGTTGTGATGAACTATCGGATGAACAAACTGGAGACTACCATTCCTGAGTTGCTTAACCTGCTGAAGACTGTAGAGCCTTCTGTAAAGCAGGATCAGAAGACGGTACTGTTAGTTGGTTCCTCAAAGAAAGGCTCTAAGAGGAAGCCAAAGAACAAAATAAGGGAAGGAAGAAAAAGGCCAAAAAGATTGAAAAGGCACCAAAAGGCACTTGCCATCACTGCGCAAGGAGGGCCACTGGCGAAGAAACTGCAAGGTTTATCTTGAGTCCTTGAAGAAGAAGGCATCCGATGCCCCATCCTCTTCAGGTATCTTCGTTATTGAATGTCACTCTATTTCCTCGTACACCTGGGTACTTGATACTGGGTGTAGCTCACATATATGTAATGACATACAGGGCTAAGGAATAGAAGAAGACTCGTCAAGGGAGAAGCGAATTTGCGAGTTGGAAATGGAGCAAAGATTGCTGCTGTTGCCATCGGAACATATTTGCTAAAGCTCCCTACTGGACTTGTCTTAGAATTGGATAATTGTTATTTTGTTCCTTCGTTAATAAAGAACATTGTATCTATTTCATGCTTGAATGAAAAGGGTTATCATTTAACTTTTAGTAACAATTGTTGTTACATAACTTTAAATGGTGTTCTTTATGGGACCGGAACTTTATGCAATGGTATCTACACGTTAGATTTATCCGGTGACGTTTTCAATATCGAAGTTAGCAACAAACGTGCTCGAATAGATAATCAAATAGACTCCTATACGTGGCATTGTCGTCTTGGCCATGTAAGCAAGAAACGCATGACCAAATTACACCGATGTGGAATTCTGGAATCATTTGAACCTGGTTCATTTGATACATGCGAATCATGCTTAAAAGGCAAGATGACCAAATTACCCTTTTCCGAAAAAGGTAAACCAGTGGGAGAATTGCTTGGTCTAATACATACTGATGTATGTGGACCAATGTCAACTCTTGCACAAGGAGGCTATAGCTACTTCATTACCTTTATCGATGATCACTCACGATTCGGGTATGTGTTCTTAATGAAACACAAATCTGAAGCTTTTGAGAAATTCAAAGAGTTCAGAAGTGAAGTAGAGAAACAGCTTGGCAAAAGTATTAAGATACTTCGATCCGATCGGGGTGGTGAATACTTAAGTCAAGAGTTTCAAGATTATCTTAGGGACAATGGGATATTGTCTCAATGGACTCCGCCATATACACCACAGCATAATGGTGTATCTGAGAGGCGTAACCGAACCTTGATGGACATGGTTAGATCTATGATGAATCATGCAACTCTTCCAAAATCCTTTTGGGGCTATGCGCTTAAGACAGCTGTTTACTTACTAAACAGAGTCCCGACCAAGGTAGTCTCTACTACTCCATATGAGACGTGGAATAGTAAGAAACCTCATTTATCTCACCTAAAGATATGGGGTTGTCCTGCTTATGTAAAGCGGACTGTATCAGACAAATTGGATGCTAAGTCTGATAAATGTCTATTTATTGGATACCCTAAGGAAACGAAAGGTTACCAATTCTATCATCCCTTGGAACAAAAGGTGTTTGTTTCAAGGCATGCTGTATTTCTAGAAAAAGAATTTCTTTTACAAGAAAACAGTGGGAGTAGCATTGAACTTGAAGAAGTTCAAGAAACTCCAATAGACATTACAGAGACACCTAGTCTAGACCCACAACCAATAACTCATAATGATGAGCTATCAGTTGAACCTAAAACAACACCACTTCTTCGTAGGTCTGATAGGACACGCAATATTCCAGAGAGATACGGATTTCTCATAAGTGAATCGAACGACGTGTTACTCATTAACGATGACGAACCTATCAGTTATGAAGATGTTCTGAAAAATTCAGAAAGGGATAAATGGCTTGAAGCCATGAAGTCGGAAATGGATTCCATGTACAAAAATCAAGTATGGGACTTGGTTAACCCACCTGAAGGGATTAAGCCCATAGGGTGCAAGTGGGTTTTCAAGAAGAAAACCGACATGGAAGGTAATGTTGTTACCTTTAAGGCTAGATTAGTGGCAAAAGGATATCGTCAGAAACAAGGAATTGATTATGACGAAACCTATTCGCCAGTAGCTATGCTTAAATCCATTCGGATGCTCCTGGCCATAGCAGCTCATTATGATTATGAGATATGGAAAATGGATGTGAAAACAACTTTCCTTAATGGAAACCTGCTTGAGGATGTATACATGATACAACCTGAAGGTTTCACATCGGTTAATAAAACCAAAGTATGCAAGCTTCGACGATCCATATATGGACTAAAGCAAGCATCCAGGAGCTGGAACATCCGTTTTGATGAGACAATCAAAGAGTTTGATTTCTCACAAAATCCTGACGAACCTTGTGTGTACAAGAAGGTTAGTGGGAGTGCAGTCGTATTCCTAGTGTTATATGTCGATGACATATTACTTATAGGAAACGATATATCAGTCTTACAGTCAGTTAAAATTTGGTTGTCCAAAACTTTCTCCATGAAAGACCTGGGAGAAGCAACCTATATCCTTGGGATTAGAATCTATAGAGATAGATCAAAATGTTGCTTGGTCTTTCGCAGTCTACATATATAGACCGAGTGCTAGAAAGGTTTAGCATGTCGGAATCCAAGAAAGGTTACCTTCCCATCAGGCATGGGATCAACCTTTCGAAGTCTATGTGTCCGCGCACAGAAGACGAGAGGATTTGCATGAATAAGATTCCTTATGCATCCGCGATAGGATCTATCATGTATGCTATGTTATGTACTAGGCCCGATGTATCGTATGCTCTGAGCGTCACAAGCAGATACCAGTCTGATCCAGGAATGGATCATTGGGCGGCTGTCAAGACAATCCTCAAGTACTTAAGAAGCACTAAGGATGTGTTCCTAATATATGGAGAAGGTGATATGGTAATACGTGGGTATACAGATGCCAGTTTCCAGACAGATAAGGATGACTCCAAATCTCAGTCCGGATACGTATTTATTTTGAATGGAGGCGCAATAAGTTGGAAGAGTTCCAAGCAAGACACCGTAGCGGATTCTACCACGGAAGCGGAATATATTGCAGCTTCGGAAGCAGCAAAGGAAGCAGTCTGGATCAAAAGTTTGTCTCAGAACTTGGTGTGGTTCCAACCATTGATGAAGCAATACCGGTTTACTGCGACAACAATGGAGCTATTGCACAAGCAAAGGAACCAAGGTCTCATCAGCGATCCAAACATGTGCTTCGCCGCTATCATCTGATCAGAGAGATTATAAGTAGGAATGATATACAAATTGAGAAAATTCCCACTGAAAGGAATTTTGCGGATCCTTTAACTAAGGTCTTGCCTCAAAGCAAGTTTGAGGCTCATGTTAAAGGCTGTGGTATTGGGTACCGTAGCGATTGGCATTAGGCCAAGTGGGAGTTTGTTAGTGATATGAGAGAAGTGTCCTAAGGCAATCGCCTTATGATTGTAATCATTTATTCTAATAAATGAATATTCACTATTTGAGTATATATGTTTGTGTATTTGATTGAGATCTTAAACTCATTTACTGAATGTCCGCAATACAATTCATAGCATGAGAGAATTTGTGATGAAATCACAACTAGTGATTATCTCTACATGTGCAATTGTGAAGTATTGAAATTTATTAGTGAGAGCCCTAGAGCCAATCATGTGATGGTTGTTGTATGGACTCATTGTATCATATTTCATATATATAAATAAAGGCATTTGATTATGGTTATTATACTTACTTGTATTGGTGCCAAATAACTAAGTGTAATAACGTCCTTGGTAGTAGGTTCATATCTATATCAATCGATTGGTTGAATCGATAGTGAGATGATATAGAAAACACTACTCTTAATTATTCCTAGTCAAGTATTAACATTCAGGGACAATGTTAATGCATAGAGACTAGCATGTAGGTCAACACGATGACTTGATCTCACAAGTCATGGATATGAGATATCAAGTTGACACATGAGTATGCATTGGAGAATGTATACTGAATGACCCACCATGAGAAAGTATCATGGATCGTTATATGAGTGTCATATACTTTCTCATGTGACTATTAGTATGACTATTAGTCCTTAGACCTGAAGTCACCATAGTTCCCTACATAAGGAGTTATGTACTTTGGTTTCGTCAAACGTCACCCGTAACTGGGTGGACTATAAAGGCGATTACTGGGTATGTAACAAATTATGCGGAGGGATGTGAGTGATGTAGATGGGATCTATCCCTCCTATATGACGGGAGAGATATCATAGTCTTGATAGAGTGAGATCACTAAGTGCATGGCCATGCCCAAATAAGGCAATATGAGATATTGAGCTTATTTGATTATAGTGAGTCTACTTGGAGTTCAAGACACATAGATTGATTGGAGGATGACACGGTCTATGCTTCATAGAAGATCAATCTAGATATCGACGATAGAAGGACATTGTCACATATTATGAAAGTCATAATTAGTAGTCACATTGGTGATGTTGGATCTCAACATTCTTGTAACTTGGGTAGCAATGATGTGTTGCTAGATACCGCTCATTGCTTATGTTTCTAAGAGGTTAGAAGCATTGCCAACGTTACAAGAACCTATAGGGTCACACGCAAAGAACAAATAGATGGAGAAAAAAATGAAGTCAAGTTCGACTTGGCTAAATATGGAAAGTCCATAAAAGGCAAGTTTGACTTGACCCAAATCCAAATCAAGTTTGACTTGACTTGGTTCCACTTCAAGTTAGACTTGACATGGGAGAAGAAATGGAGTCAAGTTTGACTTGACTAAATATGGAAAGTCCATAAAAGGCAAGTTTGACTTGACCCAAATCCAAATCAAGTTTGACTTGACTTGGTTCCACTTCAAGTTAGACTTGACATGGGAGAAGAAATGGAGTCAAGTTTGACTTGACTAAATATGGAAAGTCCATAAAAGGCAAGTTTGACTTGACCAAAAGGCCACCTCACCTTGACTTGACCAAGTGATGACTTGGCTTGGTATTTGACCAATGATGATGCTCCACATCATCTCCAAAGGTTGTAACCCCCCATTTGAATTTGAATTCAAATTGAAAGGGGGTTATGGCAGGCCACTTAATGGCCATTATGGCCGGCCACTTAATGGCCATTAATGGCCATTATGTGGCCGGCCACAATGAGAGAACAAAACAAGTTTTGTTCCATTTTTCTCATTGTGTGTCTTCTCTTCTTCCTCCTCCAAGTGTTGGAGCTCTTCTTCTTCTTCTCCTCTTGGCCGAACCCTTGAAAGGTGCTAGCACACCTAAAGGGTTTCCTCCATCCACTTTGTTCGCGTGGATACTTCTAGAGGGACGGCACTTGACGTCCTAGAGATCCGACATCCAAAAGGAGCGAGCGGGATTAAGCGGGGCACGCACCAAAGGTAAAATGGTTTATCCCTCTTTAGATCTAGGAGTAGATCGAGTTTTGAGCATGAAATGAATACGTGATTTTTGTTTCGGAATTTTTCTTCGCACGAGATCCATGGCTTTGGGTTCTCGGGGTTTCCGCGACGCGAAAAGGCGGTTTTCGCGGCCCGAAAAACCCAACAGTGGTATCAGAGCCACGTGCGAAGCACGTATTTATTTTTTTTGTATGGGATACAAAATTTAGAGTAGTTTATGATTCTGTAATTTTTCTAATTTTTAGGATTTTATGAGTATTTTTCTCGTAGAGGCGAAGCAACGAGTGCGAAGCACTTGTACACTTCGACCACCGAGAAAAACTTCTCCGAAACGGCAAGTTTCGCCCAAATAGATTTTGGGACAGCGGGTTAGGCACTGTTAGATCGCGATACGACACTCACGAAATTAATTTCGTGAGTAGGGGCGCCGCCCCTAACCCCGCAAGGGGCCTTGTCACGTGATTGTGCCCGAAACCCGCTTAACGGGACCGCCGTGGAGTTGTGACTCATAAAATTCGTAAAATACATAGAAAAATTAGATAAATTTCTGTAAAATACATAATTTTGAATTATGTACAGTAGTGTGATGGTCATGGCCCAAGACCCTATTTTAATTAGATTAAAATATGTGTGTAATTCATATTACGGCCTGCGTGCCGTTATTTGTGTTGTGTGTGTTGTATTGTGATTGCGACCTGCGTGTCGGCCTTTTATTTATTATTTCTGTTAAAATTAGTTTAAGACTCGAATGTAACTCGAGTATAAATTTTGTAATGTACAAAATTGAAGATGAAGGAAATTCTGGAGAAGACGGACTCGTGGGAAGCAAGCCGACAACACATGGGGTTCTGGAAGGAGGAGCTTGGAGAAGCTGCTGCCTAGACCCTAGGTTGACCAAAGGATCTTCTCATTGGCTTGAGAAGATCTTAGTAGGGCCATGACTAATCACACTTTAATTTTCTTGTATATTTTATTTTTGCTTATATGTATGTGATGCATGTTAGTATAGAATAGAATATACATGAGTGTATGTGATGCACATGTAATGTGGGAACCACATCTTGATGTGCACCTAATACACATTTAGGTTAAATTAGATTTAATAAATGCCTAAATACGATGCACATCATCGATTAGATTAGATCTAAATCGAAATCAACTCGTATATGCCTAACGAGCCTTGATACCCATCACTACCACGATCATATGCGATTGTTGAATCTGCCAAAGCAGAGCAATGCATTTAATCTGGTGGGATGCGGAGGGACAACCTTGGTCCCGCCTATCACGCTTGGGTTAGATTGAGCTCAATTAGATTGAGTAACTAGTTAGCTCAATTGGATCGAGCCTAACTATAGGCATACTCCAATAGTTGGAAAGGTAGGACAAGATCGCATTTATCAATAGTCTTGGGCGATTTAGCCAAAGCTAACTCAAGATTATTCATAAATGTTAATTCTTGATCCTATAAACAAGAGTTGCATAGAGATGTAATTGGTAATTAGTACCTACCGATCATACTAAGTCTTGGGCGATTTAGCCAAAGCTAACTCAAGGCGTAGTATGATGTGGATCTTGACCTACGAGAATTATAGTTAGTTGGTGTGGATCTAGTAGTGTGGTTTTACCACATCTATGACTCGATTCTACCAAAGCCCTATAATTCAGTGGGAGCATCATTTAATTAAAGGCCTAGTTAAATGATAAATAAAATATGATACAATGGTGGATATTTATTTTCTGCATTTTATGTTGTAGATTACCATGTCAAACACGAACACTCTCTCTCTACGATCTGTTCTTGAGAAGGACAAGCTCCTAGGAGCTAATTTCCTGGACTGGTACAGGAATCTGAGGATAGTCCTCACGCAGGAACGTAAGCTGTACGTTCTGGAGCAAGCAGTTCCTGATGCACCACCAGCCTCTGCCGCTCGTAGTGTTAGAGATGCTCATCAGAAGCATCTAGATGACGCGTTAGACGTGTCATGCCTAATGCTATGCTGTATGTCTCCTGAGCTTCAGAAGCAACACGAGAAAATGAATGCTTTTGATATGATTGGCCATCTCAAGCAACTATATCAAGGGCAGGCAAGGCATGAGAGGTTTGAAGTGACTCAGGCCCTCTTTTCATGCAAGATGAAAGAGGGAACCCCTGTAGGAACTCACGCACTCCAAATGATTGGGTACGTCGAGAACCTCGAGAGGTTGGGGTTCCCTTTGGGCCAAGAGCTGGCTACCGATCTGATCCTGCAATCGTTGCCGGTGAGTTACCGTCAATTCGTCATGAACTACAACATGAACGAATTAGACAAACCACTGCCCGAGATACTCAACATGTTAAGAACTGCTGAGCCTAATCTCACCACTGCCAAGTCCAGTACCGTCCTAATGGTACAAAAGGGCAAGGGTAAGGGCAAGTGGAAGCCCAAAGGTAAGGGTAAGACCCAAACCAAGGGCAAAGCCAGCTCTTCAACACTCAAACCTAAAGGTGGGGTTGCTAAGGATGCTACCTGCTTCCACTGCGGTAAGACTGGGCATTGGAAGCGGAACTGCAAGGTATACCTGGAAGATCTGAAGAAGAAGAGAAGTGAGACTTCTACTTCAGGTATAAATGTTATAGAAGTCAACCTTTCTATTTCTACATCATGGGTATTAGATACTGGGTGTGCTTCTCACATTTGTACTAATGTGCAGGCGCTGAGAAATAGCAGGGCATTGGCCAAGGGCGAGGTGGACCTACGAGTAGGCAATGGAGCAAGGGTTGCTGCTGTTGCTATAGGGACTTACTTTCTATCTCTACCCTCTGGGCTTGTACTGGAATTGAATAACTGTTGTTATGTACCTGTACTAACAAAGAATATCATTTCAGTTTCATGTTTAGATAACAAAGGTTTTTCATTCATAATAAAGGACAAATGTTGTTCTGTTTATTTAAAGGATATGTTCTATTGTAGCGCACATCTGATGAATGCCTCTATATTCTAGACTTAGAGAGCCCTATCTATAACGTGAATACCAAGAGGTTGAGATCAAATGAGTTGAACCCAACCTATCTCTGGCACTGTCGCTTAGGCCACATAAATGAGAGTCGCTTGTCCCAGCTCCATAAGGATGGTTTGCTGGACTCATTTGATTTTGAGTCATATGAGACATGCGAGTCATGCCTTCTAGGCAAGATGACTAAGACTCCCTTTAGTGGACATAGCGAAAGAGCGACAGACTTGTTAGGACTCATACATAGTGATGTATGTGGCCCTTTCAATGTCGCTGCCAGAGGTGGTTACAGGTACTTCATCACATTTACTGATGACTTCAGTAGATATGGCTATGTGTATTTGATGACACATAAGTCAGAATCCTTTGAAAAGTTCAAAGAATTCAGAAATGAAGTACAGAACCAACTTGGCAAGAGTATTAAGATACTTCGATCAGATCGAGGTGGAGAATACTTGAGCCATGAGTTTCGTGACTACCTAGCTGAGTGTGGGATTCTATCCCAACTCACTCCCCCTGGAACACCACAGTGGAATGGTGTATCCGAAAGGAGGAATCGTACCTTATTAGATATGGTACGATCTATGATGAGTCACGCAGATCTTCCTATATCCTTTTGGGGATATGCTCTAGACACGGCAGCGTTCACACTAAACCGTGTTCCATCAAAGGCTGTCATGAAGACACCATATACGATATGGACAGGGAGGAGTCCCAAGATGTCTTTCATGAGGGTTTGGGGTTGTGAGGCTTACGTACGACGTCAAGTCTCAGACAAACTGGGACCCAAATCTGATAAGTGTTATTTCATAGGGTATCCCAAGGAAACGAAGGGATACTACTTCTACATTCCTAGTCAGCACAAAGTGTTTGTTGCTAAGACTGGAGTATTTCTAGAAAGGGACTTTGTTTCTAGAAAGACTAGTGGGAGTACGTTCAGTCTTGAAGAAGTTCAAGACATGGACAATAGCACTGAAGCCTTGATGGAAGTTGAACAGGAACCACAAAGTGTGGTGGTTGATGAGGTTGTTGCACAAGAAGCTGTGGAACAACAACCTGTTCATGTAGACCTACCTCTTCGCAGGTCTGATAGGGTACGTCGTCAGCCTGAGAGATACTCATTTCTCTTGTCTGACCATGATGACGTTATGCTCGTTGAGAACGAGCCTACCTCCTATCAGGAAGCTGTGATGAGCCCAGATTCTGAGAAATGGCTAGAGGCCATGAGATCCGAGATGGATTCCATGTACACCAACCAAGTATGGACTTTGGTTGATCCACCTGAAGGGGTCAAACCCATTGGGTGTAAGTGGGTCTTTAAGAGAAAGACTGACATGGATGGACTTGTACATACCTATAAGGGTAGACTAGTAGCTAAAGGTTTCAAGCAAATTCATGGTATTGACTATGATGAAACTTTTTCTCCAGTCGCGATGTTCAAGTCCATTAGGATCTTGCTTGCTATTGCAGCATACCACGATTATGAGATCTGGCAGATGGACGTCAAAACTGCGTTTCTGAATGGAAACCTCCTCGAGGAAGTGTACATGACACAACCTGAGGGTTTTGTAGATCCAAAGCATACTGGTAGAGTATGCAAGCTGCATAAGTCCCTTTATGGACTAAAGCAAGCTTCTCGAAGCTGGAATCTTCGATTCGATGATGCAATCAAACAGTTTGGTTTCATCAAGAATGAAGATGAACCTTGTGTCTACAAAAGGGTTAGTGGGAGCACAGTTGTCTTCCTTGTTTTGTATGTAGATGACATACTACTCATTGGGAATGACATTCCTTCACTACAGTCTGTGAAGACTTGGTTGGGGAATTCCTTCTCAATGAAAGACTTAGGTGAAGCAGCCTATATTCTAGGCATAAAGATCTATAGAGATAGATCTAAGAGATTGCTTGGCCTAAGTCAGAGTACATACATTGATACCGTTTTGCAACGGTTTGCCATGCAGAATTCCAAGAAGGGAAATCTGCCAATGTCACATGGCGTGAGTCTTTCGAAGACTCAAGGTCCCTCTTCTAGAGAGGAGAGAGACCGCATGAGCAAGATCCCTTATGCCTCAGCCATAGGATCTATCATGTACGCCATGTTATGTACTCGTCCTGATGTCTCGTATGCTTTGAGCATGACGAGCAGATACCAGTCAGATCCAGGTGAACGTCACTGGATAGCAGTCAAGAATATTCTTAAGTACTTGAGAAGGACTAAAGAATATTTCTTGATATTTGGAGGCGAAGAGGAGCTAACTGTAAAAGGTTACAGTGATGCAAGCTTCCAAACTGACCAGGATGACTACAGATCGCAGTCAGGGTTCGTGTTTTGCTTAAATGGTGGCGCTGTCAGCTGGAAGAGTTCAAAGCAGGATACAGTTGCTGATTCTACAACAGAAGCTGAGTACATTGCTGCATCTGAGGCAGCAAAGGAGGCAGTTTGGATCCGCAAGTTCATTACTGAGCTTGGAGTGGTTCCTAGCATAGCCGACCCAGTACAGCTCTATTGTGACAACAATGGAGCTATTGCGCAGGCTAAGGAACCTCGGTCACACCAGCGGACCAAACACATACTACGGCGTTTCCATCTCATTCGAGAGATCATCGATCGAGGAGATGTGAAGATATGCAGAGTACCCACAGAGGCTAACATTGCAGATCCCTTGACCAAGGCTTTGGCACAGACCAAGCATGATGGTCACACTAGGTCATTGGGTATTAGATACTACAGTGATTGGCACTAGTTCTAGTGGGAGATTGTTAGTGAGAGCCCTAGAGCCAATCATGTGATGGTTGTTGTATGGACTCATTGTATCATATTTCATATATATAATAAAGGCATTTGATTATGGTTATTATACTTACTTGTATTGGTGCCAAATAACTAAGTGTAATAACGTCCTTGGTAGTAGGTTCATATCTATATCAATCGATTGGTTGAATCGATAGTGAGATGATATAGAGAACACTACTCTTAATTATTCCTAGTCAAGTATTAACATTCAGGGACAATGTTAATGCATAGAGACTAGCATGTAGGTCAACACGATGACTTGATCTCACAAGTCATGGATATGAGATATCAAGTTGACACATGAGTATGCATTGGAGAATGTATACTGAATGACCCACCATGAGAAAGTATCATGGATCGTTATATGAGTGTCATATACTTTCTCATGTGACTATTAGTATGACTATTAGTCCTTAGACCTGAAGTCACCATAGTTCCCTACATAAGGAGTTATGTACTTTGGTTTCGTCAAACGTCACCCGTAACTGGGTGGACTATAAAGGCGATTACTGGGTATGTAACAAATTATGCGGAGGATGTGAGTGATGTAGATGGGATCTATCCCTCCTATATGACGGAGAGATATCATAGTCTTGATAGAGTGAGATCACTAAGTGCATGGCCATGCCCAAATAAGGCAATATGAGATATTGAGCTTATTTGATTATAGTGAGTCTACTTGGAGTTCAAGACACATAGATTGATTGGAGGATGACACGGTCTATGCTTCATAGAAGATCAATCTAGATATCGACGATAGAAGGACATTGTCACATATTATGAAAGTCATAATTAGTAGTCACATTGGTGATGTTGGATCTCAACATTCTTGTAACTTGGGGTAGCAATGATGTGTTGCTAGATACCGCTCATTGCTTATGTTTCTAAGAGGTTAGAAGCATTGCCAACGTTACAAGAACCTATAGGGTCACACGCAAAGAACAAATAGATGGGAGAAAAAAAATGAAGTCAAGTTCGACATTGGCTAAATATGGAAAGTCCATAAAAGGCAAGTTTGACTTGACCCAAATCCAAATCAAGTTTGACTTGAATTAATGGCCATTAAGTGGCCTGCCATAACCCCCTTTCAATTTGAATTCAAATTCAAATGGGGGGTTCCACTTAAGCTCTTGATGATGTGGAGTCATCAATGGATTGGATCCAGAGCCAATGTCATCACCATGATGTGGCATTAAGTCAAGTCTAACTTGAGGTGGATTTGGGTCAAGTCAAACTTGCCTTTTATGGACTTTCCATATTTAGTCAAGTCAAACTTGACTCCATTTCTTCTCCCATGTCAAGTCTAACTTGAAGTGGAACCAAGTCAAGTCAAACTTGATTTGGATTTGGGTCAAGTCAAACTTGCCTTTTATGGACTTTCCATATTTAGTCAAGTCAAACTTGACTCCATTTCTTCTCCCATGTCAAGTCTAACTTGAAGTGGAACCAAG
>JAGFNQ010004958.1:0-39319 GCA_024364735.1 Boesenbergia rotunda
CAGTGACGAGCTCAGCAGTAGCATCCCCAACTGAAAAACAAGTCTCCTATTTCTTTGCTCAGAATTATCTGTTAGAAACTTCAATTCCTATATTATTATTAGCAATTGCATGGAAACACAACCAAGGGCTTGATCTTCTTCAGTGATGTTTGATTCACTGTTGCAGATTGATTCACAGTCGGCAAAGCCCACATCAGATAACTGAAGAAAAAGTTCAGCAGTAGCTACTACATAATTATGTTTAGCCAAAAAAAAACATTAACTCACATAAGAAATTGTCAAATGTGCAAAATATGTTTTACCCTAGCAACAAAGTTCTCGTCCAAGAATATTTGAACTGATGGACACATTGTATAAAGGCGGCTCACAAAAAATACTGAAGGTACTCCTGCATAATTAGCAGAAGGTAAAAATCCTGTTAAGAGTGAAAGTAAACTCGTGATTGAAGATCTTCGCTCGTAAATATGATTCCGAAGAATGTCATTTCATCAAAGAAGACAACATTTAGATCAGATACACACCAGAGCAGCTGCTATGTCAATGGCGATCTGTAATCTAGTTCTCCAATTCAAGGGTGTTTTCAGCGTGTCTGTTAGAAGTGAGCAAAATCACAAGAGACATAACAAACAATAATGCCAAGAGAGCATATTTACTACGAGGATAATCAAAACATAATCTTACCACGAAGATAATCCTTCAGCCTTCCATTTTCCATATAGTCAAAGACAACAAACCTAAGAAAGATACAGTATGTAGTCCAGTACGATGAGCACTTTTCAGTACAAAGACCTCGTTGATTGGTCTAATTGGTAGGTTAGATGAAACCTATGCTGCTATGCATTGATACCTGTCTTTTCCTTTAGAAAACCCATTGAGCTTAACAAGATGATGATGGTGTAAGCGGCCTAAGAGTTGGACACTTTTCAAGAAGGAATCATTCTGCAGCTGGTGTGATCTTACTCTTTTAACAGCGCCAACAAGTCCATTAGGAAATCTAGCTTTGTAAGTTGTTCCCTGCAGACCACTTTCAAGAATCATGCCAAAACCGCTAGTTGTCTTGTTGATCTCCTTGTATGTGAAACTCTTCACAGATGGTATGCCTTCATTAAGAAGATGAGTCATTATCTGGTTGTCTTTCCGTATGCATCGATGATTGAATCGTCTATCATTTAATATGCACCTAACGGAACTATTTACATGACAATTAGCTGATAGGAAATGATCAATAATGTAACTCAATTTTTCCTATCTCGTGATTGCATAACAGTAGTCCAAATCACTTCGTAATAATGCAAACTAAACTAATTTGGATAGGAATGATCATTTTGGAAAATTATTCTCTAAAATTGTATAGCTACTGAAATTTAAGTACACAAGAGAGCAAAGGATTCATACAGTATCTAAGAACAAAAAGAGAGTCATACAATAAATTTAGTAGACTCTATGGTTTAAATCTGATGATACCAATTGTTAGCTACTAAATGAAAGCTTGATGATTTGGTCTATCTTTGGATCGCCCATGAGCACTTTTCGATTTGTCTTAGCGGTCAGTTGGAAAATTTCTATGAGTCAGGTCGGTCGCTCGAGATTCGATGTTACTCAATCTCGTTAATTTTGATGATTTGATCCACCAACTATGATTAAACATGCGATAATAAGTATTTCAAATTAGGAGCGACCAAAAATATGTTTAAATCGAAGAAATTGATAGAATTTAAAAATTATATTCGATTATTTTGGAATTTCAGTTTTTTTAAAAAATAATTATAATGATTAATTCAGCCCAAGTTTGATTTTAAAATCTTTTATTAAGTGAAATCGAATAAGTCTAAATAAAAAAACGAACCGATAAAAGATTCATCATAAATTGACAATAATGTTAGATTTCGAAAATTAATCAACATTACTATAATTTTCCCCGCTCCTATGATTGATACCATTGTTGTTCAAAATTTTAGTTAATTTAATTTTCAATCAAATTGATCAATATTTTATTAATTTGGTTTGATCAATTTTTATTCAGTCTCGATTAATTTGGTTGAATTCAATTCAATTCGATTTTAACCGAATACATAATAATGTATTAGCGTGATATCCAAGTGATACTAATTATTTGATTTTCATCATCCACTCCTCATATTACTCTTGCAATATTAAATGAACACCCAAATCACGTAGCCGCAAGATGCTAAATTTTAATCGGGCCTCTGTTTTTTTTAAAAGGCTAATTTGTCTAACTCGAAGAAGCGTCGAGGGTGCATCTACAAGAAAGAATAAACACAATTTAAAAAAACCAATTTTACACCCAATTATAATCACGGAAAGAAAAGGCACCATAATTAAGGTAAGAAAAATCAGAAATTTACCTGACAAAAACCGGCGGCACCACCGCAAGATCCATGCCTTCGCCCGCCGGAGCAACCGGTGCTCCATCACGGATCAACCACGGGCTAGCTGGAGTTTCCCCGAAGGTGATTCAGCTTAACACTAGAGAAGCGAGATGGCAGAGGAAGCAGAAGTAGAGGACAGTGAAGGTTCCAACGCCAATCAATATCTATTTGTCCTCCGCGAGCGAGCAAGTAAGCGAAAGCATATAGCATCCTCCTTCTAATTAAGTTCGGGAGCCGACGCGCGTGACTGATTAAAACACGCCGAAACCTGCGCCCACGTGGCGTGAACGACATGGCGTTCCACGTCGTTCACGTTGCGTTCACGTCGAAATCTTCACGCTGCGTATCATTTCTGTTTTCAAAAGCGATAAGTTCGAACAGAGAAAGTGTCTTGGGAAGATATGGCTAAGTAAGAAGAGAGGGATAACCCTCCACTCTGATAGAATTCATGAATTAAAAATTAGAATTCATGAATTCTTACAAGTATATCAAAAAGAAAAGTCTAATTTGATATCTGTTTATTATATCTTTGAAAGAAGATATTACATCCCCTTATATAAGGTTAAAATGAATTCTATAATTCACATCAATCGATGTGGGACAAAATGCAAATATAAAATAATGCATATGTTAACATCCCCTCTCAAACTCGTGATGGTGTAGTGAGAAACATTGAGAGTTTGTCAAGAAAGAACTGGTGACGCTTGATGGTGTGTGCCTTTGTGAAGAAATCTGCAAGCTGCATCGAGGATGAGACAAAAGGTAAGGATATGGTGCCTCGCTCGAAATGGTGCCGAGTAAAGTGGCAATCGATCTCAATATACTTGGTACGTTCATGAAAGACTGTGTTGTGCGCAATCTGAATAGCACTCTTATTATCGCAGTACATCGGTGTCGGACCACTAAGGGAGACGCCCATATCAGTCAATAGCAAGCGTAACCATATAATCTCACTTGTAGCAGAAGCCATAGCGCGATACTCTGCCTCAGTTGAAGAGCGAGAAACAACATCTTGTTTCTTACTTTTCCATGAAATAAGTGAATCACCTAAAAATACACAATAACCCGTAGTCGATTTTCGATCAGTTTGGTCAGTTGCCCAGTCGGCATCAGAAAAAGCGCGAAGCTCCAAAGATGAGGTCGATGGAAACAAAAGACTCTGATATAGCGTTCCCCGAAGATAACGAAGAATACGCATAACTGCAGCCCAATGAACAGATGTAGGTGAGCAAACGAACTGACTGACAATGTGAACAGCATATGCAATATCAGGCCGAGTAATAGTGAGGTACACCAGACTACCCACGATTGATCGATATAAAGTTGGATCAACAAGAGGATCCCCATCAGTAGGATTGTAATGAACGTTGACCTCAAGAGGAGAGTCAACAACACGAGTATCTGTGAGACGAGACCGCTCAAGAATATCTGAAGTGTACTTAGACTGAGATAAAAGATATCCCCTTTCAGAATAAGCTACCTCAATACCTAGAAAGTAACATAGATTACCTAAATCTTTCATCTCAAAACGATGAGACAAAGTAGCTTTTAGATCTGAGATACCGTCAACATCATCTCCTGTAATAATCATATCATCAACATACAACAAGAGCATAATATGGCCTGCAGGAGACGATTTAACAAATAATGCTGAATCATGAGAGCTAGAAGTAAAACCAAGTGAAGATACTACAGAGGAGAACTTGTTGAACCAAGCTCTCGGGGCTTGTTTAAGACCATACAGGGCCTTCTTAAGCCTGCACACTTGTCCTGGCCGATGAGAAACACCAGGTGGAGGGACCATGTAGACTTCCTCCTAAAGATCTCCATTCAAAAAAGCATTTTTAACGTTCATTTGTGAAATACTCCAGCGACGAACAGAAGCTACTGCAATAAGAACCCGGACAGATGTCATTTTTGCAACAGATGCGAAAGTCTCCTCATAATCCATACCATACTCCTGAGCATAACCTTTTGCAACCAAACGAGCTTTATATCGCTCAATAGAGCCATCAGACTTGGTTTTAATCTTGTATACCCATCGAGAACCAATAATTTTCTTACCAACCGGTGGAGAAACCAAATCCCAAGTACCAGTTCTGTCCAAAGCAGACAATTCCTCATTCATAGCCTTGCCAAAGAGGATCACGAGATGCCTCAGAGTAAGAGGTGGACTCACAAAGAAAATTGTTGGAAACTAAAAAGGAAGCGAAAGATGGTGTATAGCAAGAGTAATCAAAATCAGATACCTGAGTAGATCGACGAGTGCGTGTAGGATATCGAGGTAAGTTTGGATCCGTAATTATGGGAGGTTCTGAAGCAGTCGTAGAAAGAGGATGGGTGTCAACATCATTTGTTCTACAAGTAGGATGAAGCGGAACATTCGATATAGTTCCATGAGGGTTAGCATTTTCAGATGGATAATCAGTAGTAAAAGGATCAATTTGAATGAGATCAGATTTCGACATGTCATGTGAGGTAGGTGGGATAGTGAAGAAAGGAATATGTTCAATAAAAGAAACATTACGAGAAACATATAATTTTCCAGAAGCTGGATCATAACAACGATAATCTTTCTGCACAACCCCATATCCAAGAAAAACACAAATGGCCACACGAGATGATAACTTAGAACGTTCTGCATGTGGACGAAGAACAAAGCATGTAGAGCCAAAAACCCTTAAATGAGAATATAATGGAGTGTGACCAAATAATTTAGCATATGGAGAAATCCTAGAGTTATGAGCGGTAGGGATCCTATTAATAAGATACACAGATGTAAGGACAGCTTCTCCCCAAAATTCACTAGGAACACTAGCGGATAACAGCATAGACCGGGCGGTCTCAATAATATGCCTATGCTTTCTCTCGGCTACTCCATTCTGTTGTGGGGTATCAGTACAAGAGGACTGATGTATTGTACCATCAGCTTTGAAAATACCAGAAAGATCTCCACTAGTATACTCTCCCCCCAAGTCAGCTCGAAAGCACTTGATAGTGGCAGAGTGCTGAGTTTTTACATAGGCCTTAAACTCAGCATAAATGTGACTAAGATCAGAACGACGTTTCATTAAATAAATCCAACAAAAACGAGTGTGATCATCAATGAATGAAACGTAATATCGAGAACCTCCCTTAGTGGGAATAGGTGCCGGTCCCCAAACATCAGAATGAACTAAATCAAAAGGTGCCGAAGAAGTGGAAGTACTTAAAATAAAAGGCAAAGCAGAAAATTTTCCAAGTTTGCATCCACTACAATCAGAAATATCATCAGGTGGTAAATCACCAAGTACATCAGAAGTACACATAGAACGTAAACGAGAACCTGATAGATGACCAAGTCTAGAATGCCACAAATAAAATTTTGAAGAAGAAGGTGTCAAATGAAAAGAAGACAAATTGACAGGCATTGCTGCTACGTGAGTGGGAAGATGCAGTTCATCCAACACATAAGGTCCTTTCCCTTTTCTATGCCCTGTCCCAATCACTCTCTTGGATTTTAGATCCTGCACATAACAAGAATTTGGAAGAAGACCAACAAAACACCCAGAGTCACATAATTGACCAACAGAAACAAGGTTCATATGTAATTTAGGGATAAAGTAAACATCAGGTAAAGATAAAGAGGGTGTTTGGATAGAGTCAGTTCCTTTCAATGACATTTGTGTACCATCCGCAGTCATAACAGAAATAGATGGAGGGTCAGGAGACATATATGTAAAAGAAGAAGAATCATGAGACATGTGATTACCAGCTCCAGAATCTAAAATCCAGGGAGATGAAGGGATACCTGACCCAATAGACGAAGATGAGCTGGAAGGAGCAGAAAGAGCATAATTATGAGGTTCCTTTTGAAATTGCTGAAAGGCGAGGAACTTATGAAATTGGTCGACAATAGAATTAGTACCAGTATTCACAGAAAACTCTGAAGCTGAAGCTGAGTGATTTAAGGAGGGCACAAAAGCTGCTGGAGTAGATGGATAAAGATTTTGAGATGGACCCTTAAAATACAATTTTTGTTGCCCGCCTTGATATTGTTGTGGAGACTTCCGTCCGTGCCCTGGAAGCTTCCTAGCCGATTCTTTCCGAAGCTCAGGGCATTGATTCTTCCAGTGCCCTTGTTTCTTACAATAATTACAGTTTCCTGTGACAGATGTTTTATACTGGTGTGCAGGAGCTGCTATGATCGGTGCAGACGGAGAGGCTGCCAAAACCGAAGTAGAAATATTATGCACCCCTTTTAGAGTCTTCAAACAAGTTTCTTCAGCCATGAGTTCATTTATTACATCTTCAACAGATGGTAGAGGTTTACGGTGCAAAAGACTTGAGCGATAATTTTCAAATTCTGGACGAAGACCCATAAGTAGTTGAACAAGGCGATCCTCATCTCTACATTTAATATAAGCATCACATGTTTGTAATTCAACAGATTCTGTCAATGCTAACCGATCCCAAAGAGTAGTCATTGCACAGAAAAAATCTTGAATACTTAAGTCATTTTGCACTAATGCACGAATTTCAGATTGTAATTGATACTTGACAGCAAAGTTATTTTGCACAAATAATTTTGACAAATAATCCCAAATTTCTTTTGCAGTTTTAAACTTTGCCAATTGAACACCAATTCTGTGTTCAACAGAGTTGTTGATCCAAGTGATAATCTTTGAATTATTTGTATCCCAAATACGAAACAATTCATCAAATTTTTCAACACCAACTACAGGGCATTTGATTTTTCCAGAAACATATTCCCAAACTCCTTTGCCCTTCAGAAAATTAGTCATCACATAATTCCAATACGAATAATTTTTTCCATCTAAACGGACACCAATAGATTGCAACGAATCGTCACCTCCAGTCATTGTAAACAATTTTGAACAGAACAATCCAAAATAACAAATAACAATCTCAAATCCCAACTAACAAACGATCAAGGCAATCAAAACAATATCCAATCTCAAACGAAATAAAACATTTAGGGCAGATCTAACCATTCAGATGCGGAAGCGATGGAGATAAACCGAACCATAAAACCACGAGCAGTGAAACAGCAAGTATTTAACAGGGCTCTGATACCATGATAGAATTCATAAATTAAAAATTAGAATTCATGAATTCTTACAAGTATATCAAAAAGAAAAGTCTAATTTGATATCTGTTTATTATATCTTTGAAAGAAGATATTACATCCCCTTATATAAGTTAAAATGAATTCTATAATACACATCAATCGATGTGGGACAAAATGCAAATATAAAATAATGCATATGTTAACACACTCAACCACATGTAGACAGTTGCTAGACTGATTGTGGGCCAGGTCCGGGCTGGACCCGGGCCAGTTCTGGGCCCGGTCCGGCCTGGACCCAAGCCATTTCTGGACCGGGTCCGGGCTGGACCCGGCCGGGGTCGGGTCTACTCCTTAAATTACCCCACCCCGATCAGATCTCCATCCTCGTTTCTTTTTTGAATCTCCCTCAATGTTCCACGGCGGATACGGCCACGGCGGGGCGCTGCGGAGCGGGGCGCGGCGGAGCGGGCCGCGGCGGAGGGCGGGGCGCGGCCAAATTTCTCAATGTAAACACCTCCACCTTCCGGGCGTACATGGCGACTTCTCATGCTCGTGATGCTTGCGAGGACCTTGTATTCGCACTCACCCGTTACGCCCAGAACAACCTCGACGTCCCTCCTCCTGGTGCCGCCGCCGCTGCTGTTGCAGCCGCCTTCGATGCCAACGCGCCCTGGAACGCGCCCTGGAACGATCCAATGGATCCAATGGAGGAGGAGGAGGAGGAGGAGAATTAGGGTTAGGGTAAATGTTATGCTTGGTTGTTTTTTTTTTCCTGATCAAAATATGGGCTGTTGATCCGCATCGTCCCCGTCGGCAAACATTACCGCAGTCACTTGCTTTCTTCCTTTCTATCTTTAGCTTAATACAATAGAAAACTTTTTTTATTTTCATTGTCATTATTTGGAAGTATTTCAACAAATGAAATATTTTTCAATTGATATCAGATCTAAAACCTAAGTTTAAAGTCTAAGTACGTATCTTATTAGAAAATTTTTTAAAATAAAATGTAAAAAAATTTAAACAAAACAAATGAAATTACTAGATTTCTTTTATTCTCATTAAATAAATAAAGTGGAAATAAAAAAAAAGAAATCGATAAAAAAAAGGCCTTAATTAGCACCCGCTGTGATTAGGATTTCTGTTAATCGATGTGATTAATTATATCAATAAAATTGTTTGTGAGCCCAAATGACCGTCCAAAACAAAAAAAAAGTTTAATTTATGGGCTGTCCTTTTACGAAGACTATTTTTTTTATCGGTAAATATAAATATATTAAACTGAATAATGAAAGTCCTAAATCGGATCTGCCCACGCCCTTGACCGCCCTCATTCCTTCTGTGGCCGTTGGTTATCTCTAGCAGGGGCGGAGCCACCCTTGGGCTAGGGTGGGCTCCAGCCCCACCCACTTTAACCAAATATATATATATATATATATATATATATATATATATATATATATATATATATATATATATATATAATTCATTGGATATTGGGCCCCTAATTTTTCTGGTAAGCTTTTTGTCGAAGACCAAGGGCAGAGCATCCGCCGCCTCTCGCAGAAAAGCTTTCGCCGTCTGCCACAACTTTCGCCGCCTGCCACAGCGTCTGTCGCCTTTCAACTGCCGCCTGCCACAACTTTCTCTGGCGCCTCTCGCAGAAAAGCTTTCGCCGCCTGCCACAACTTTCGCCGCCTGCCACAGCGTCTATAGCCTTTCAACTGCCGCCTGCCACAACTTCAACTGTCGCCTGCCACAACTTCAACTGCCGCCTGCCAACAGAAAAATTCTGCTGCCTTTCAATCTCAGTTGATCGAGAATCGATCGGAGCTACTTATATTTGATTGAGACTATTGCTTTAATAGTGGCGTTGGCGAACGAAGCCGCGGCGGTCGAGGCCGCGGCGGAGGAGGCCGCGGCGGAGCAGGCCACGGCGGAGGAGGCCCCTGCCGACTTTCTCAATGTAAACACCTGTGCCTTGCAGGCGTACATGGCGACTTCTCAAGCTCGTGATGCTTGCGAGCATCTTATAATCGCACTCAGCCGTTACGCCGAGAACAACCCCGCCGTCCCCTCCCCCTGGTACCGCCGCCGCGACAGCCGCCGTCGCTGCCGTCGCAGCCGCCGCCGCCGCCGCCGCCGCCGCTGCCGTCGCAGCCGCCGCCGCCGCCTTCGTGGCCAACATGCCCTGGAACGATCCAATGGAGGAGGAGGAGGAGAATTAGAGTAAATGTCATGCTAATAAACATTCCGCATTATGTATACTTGGTTGTTTTTTTTTTGTGATCAAAATACCTTGAATGGGCTGTTGATCCAAGTTTTTGAGTGATAATCAAACCATTATCAATATCATTCATGATGCTTGCAA
This sequence comes from Boesenbergia rotunda, assembly GCA_024364735.1. Lineage (NCBI taxonomy): Eukaryota > Viridiplantae > Streptophyta > Magnoliopsida > Zingiberales > Zingiberaceae > Boesenbergia > Boesenbergia rotunda. The sequence goes on from JAGFNQ010004958.1 coordinate 9,830, forward strand.
TTGATACAAAATAATAATCAAACAACAATCAATCACTGCCATAGGAAGAACTCATCAAACGAGACATATGTTTCAGTATTAATTCACAAGAATTGAGAATCAAGGTTGCCAATTGCTAGAGCATTCCGCCAGAGGCAGCGCAGAGGAGGACTTAGTTGGAGACTCACCCCTGCTTCTTCTTGCTTTGTTCGATTTGCTCGCGGAAGGTTCATCGGCGAAGGCAGCATTTGCAGTAGCAACAGCAGAGGCCGCAGCGACGACAACGGAATGTGCTGCAAAAGTTGCAGCGACGACGGAAGGTTCATCGGCAAAGGCCTCGGCGGTGGCGGCGGCGACGACGGCGGAGGAGGCCGCGACGACGGCGGCCGCGGCGGTTGCGGTGACGGCGGCCGCGGCGGATGCGGCGGTGGAATGTGCGGTGGCGGAGACGGCGACGGCGACGGCGACGACGGAATGTGCGGAGGCGACGGAATGTTTATTGGCGAAGATAGCTTTTAGGGCGACGGCGACGGCGACGGCGACGGAATGTGCGGCGGCGACGGAATCTGCGGCGGCCCAGAACAACCCCGACGTCCCTCCTCCTGGTGCCGCCGCCGCTGCCGTTGCAGCCGCTGCCGCCTTCGATCCCAACGCGCCCTGGAACGCGCCCTAGAACGATCCAATGGATCCAATGGAGGAGGAGGAGGAGGAGGAGGAGAATTAGGGTTAGGGTAAATGTTATGCTTGGTTGTTTTTTTTTCCTGATCAAAATATGGGCTGTTGATCCGCATCGTCCCCGTCGGCAAACATTACCGCATTCACATGCTTTCTTCCTTTCTGTCTTTAGCTTAATACAATAGAAAACTTTTTTATTTTCATTGTCATTATTTGGAAGTGTTTCAACAAATGAAATATTTTTCAATTGATATCAGATTTAAAACCTAAGTTTAAAGTCTAAGTACGTATCTTATTAGAAAATTTTTTAAAATAAAATGTAAAAAAAATTTAAACAAAACAAATGAAATTACTAGATTTCTTTTATTCTCATTAAATAAATAAAGTGGAAATAAAAAAAAGGAATCGATAAAAAAAAGGCCTTAATTAGCACCCGCTGTGATTAGGATTTCTGTTAATCGATGTGATTAATTATATCAATAAAATTGTTTGTGAGCCCAAATGACCGTCCAAAACAAAAAAAAAGTTTAATTTATGGGCTGTCCTTTTACGAAGACTATTTTTTTATCGGTAAATATAAATATATTAAACTGAATAATGAAAGTCCTAAATCGGATCTGCCCACGCCCTTGACCGCCCTCATTCCTGCTGTGGCCGCTGGTTATCTCTAGCAGGGGCGGAGCCACCCTTGGGCTAGGGTGGACTCCAACCCCACCCACTTTAACCAAATATATATATATATATATATATATATATATATATATATATATATATATATATATAATTCATTGGATATTGGGCCCCTAATTTTTCTGGTAAGCTTTTTGTCGAAGACCAAGCTTTCGCCGCCTGCCACAACTCGCCGCCTGCCACAGCGTCTGTCGCCTTTCAACTGCCGCCAGCCACAACTTTCTCTGGCGCCTCTCGCAGAAAAGCTTTCGCCGCCTGCCACAACTTTCGCTGCCTGCCACAGCGTCTGTAGCCTTTCAACTGCCGCCTGCCACAACTTCAACTGCCGCCTGCCAAAACTTCAACTGCCGCCTGCCAACAGAAAAATTCTACTGCCTTTCAATCTCAGTTGATCGAGAATCGATCGGAGCTACTTATATTTGATTGAGACTATTGCTTTAATAGTGGCGTTGGCGAACGAAGCCGCGGCGGTCGAGGCCGCGGCGGGGCAGGCCGTGGCGAAGGAGGCCGCGGCGGAGCAGGCCACGGCGAAGGAGGCCCCTGCCGACTTTCTCAATGTAAACACCTGTGCCTTGCGGGCGTACATGGCGACTTCTCAAGCTCGTGATGCTTGCGAGCATCTTATAATCGCACTCAGCCGTTACGCCCAGAACAACCCCGCCGTCCCCTCCCCCTGGTACCGCCGCCGCCGCTGCCGCCGCCGCCTTCGCGGCCAACAAGCCCTGGAACGATCCAATGGAGGAGGAGGAGGAGAATTAGAGTAAATGTCATGCTAATAAACATTCCGCATTATGTATACTTGGTTGTTTTTTTTTTGTGATCAAAATACCTTGAATGGGCTGTTGATCCATGTTTTTGAGTGATAATCAAACCATTATCAATATCATTCACGATGCTTGCAATTGATACAAAATAATAATCAAACAACAATCAATCACTGCCATCGGAAGAACTCATCAAACGAGACATATGTTTCAGTATTAATTCACAAGAATTGAGAATCAAGGTTGCCAATTGCTAGAGCATTCCGCCAGAGGCAGCGCAGAGGAGGACTTAGTTGGAGACTCACCCCTGCTTCTTCTTGCTTTGTTCGCTTTGCTCGCGGAAGGTTCATCGGCGAAGGCAGCATTTGCAGTAGCAACAGCAGAGGCCGCAGCGACGACAACGGAATGTGCTGCAAAAGTTGCAGCGACGACGGAAGGTTTATCGGCAAAGGCCACGGCGATGGCGGCGGCGACGACGACGGCCGCGGCGACGGCGGCTGTGGCGACGGCGGCCGTGGCGACGGCGGCCGCGGCGACGGCGGCCGCGGCGACGGCGGCCGCGGCGGTTGGGTGACGGCGGCCACGGCGGATGCGGCGGTGGAATGTGCGGTGGCGGCGACGGCGAGGGCGACGGCGACGGCGACGGCGACGGCGACGGCGACGGCGACGGCGACGACGGAATGTGCGGCGGCGACGGAATGTTTATTGGCGAAGATAGATTTTAGGCGACGGCGACGGAATGTGCGGCGGCGACGGAATGTGCGGCGGCCCAGAACAACCCCGACGTCCCTCCTCCTGGTGCCGCCGCCGCTGCCGTTGCAGCTAGGGCTGAGCAATCGGTTTAAAACCGAACCGACCGAACCGATTTAACCGAAACCGAACAAACCGAACTTTTTTGAACCGACCGAACCGACCGAACTTTTCATAAAAACCGAACCGAACCGACCAATAAAACATCGGTTTATTCGGTTTTTAAACCGAAATAACCGAAGTTTTTTGGTGAGTCCCCCTCGTGACAAAACAGCTATAACAAAATATAATTTACAAAATTTGAGAGCATTCAATTCATGAACTTCTCAAGTAATTTAAGAGCATGATAAAACAAGCAGTGATAAAAAACCACATCAAAATTAAGGAAATATCAAGCAGTGATACGGATAAGGAGACAATTCGCAGAATGCCTTCTGTTAAGGATGACAAACAAGCTCACTTGAACTTAAATTTCCCCTTAAAATTCCAACATTTTGATGCACATTTTTTTTCCATCAGCCAGAACGTTATCTTTCATAAAATGCTAAAAACCTAAAAAAAAAAAGATATTTTTCAAACGAACATTTAGCGTAGAACAGTCCAATGAACGACGATCCAAAGATAAGCAAGCTAAAACAAGATCTGTGCATAACATGTTTGCAGAAATGCAGTCAAAAGTTTTAAAAGGCAAAAATTTCATAGGCCTCGATAATAATCACATCATATACAACAGGTCCTAGACGAAAGGGCATAACAGAGTGCATCTCAACTACACCCTACCTGTATCACGGGTGGAGGCCTAGAGGGAGAGTCGGCTGAGGAGTTGAGTGAGGACAGCGGAGTGCCGGAGTCTCCTTCGTCGCTCGCGGCTCGCCTGATGCGGATTGCGGAGAGATCAGAGAAGTGTCGTTCGCGTTCGTGACTCGTGAGGTGAGGAATCGTGATTTCGTGAACCGGTGAGGTCTTAACGTGAGGTGAATTTAGGGTTTCCCAGTTAATGGTTCGGTCCGGTCCGGTTTTATTCGATAATAAAATCGGTTTAATCGGTTTAACCGAATTTCAAGTTTAAAACCCGAAACCGAACCGATTAAACCGATATAACCGATGTTTCAGAGGAAAAAACTGAATTTTCGATTTAACCGAACCGAACTATAAATTTCGGTCGATTCGGTCGGATAACCCGGTTTGACCAAACTTTTGCTCACCCCTAGTTGCAGCCGCCGCCGCCTTCGATGCCAACGCGCCCTGGAACGCGCCCTAGAACAATCCAATGGATCCAATGGAGGAGGAGGAGGAGGAGGAGAATTAGGGTTAGGGTAAATGTTATGCTTGGTTGTTTTTTTTTCCTGATCAAAATATGGGCTGTTGATCCGCATCGTCCCCGTCGGCAGACATTACCGCATTCACATGCTTTCTTGGAGGAGGAGAACGACGGCGGTGACGGCAACGGCGACGGAGGTGGCCGCAACGGCGGCGGCCGCGGCGACGGCGGCGGCCGCAGCGACGGCGGCTGTGGCGGCGGAATTTACGGCGGCGGCGACGGCGGAATGTGCGGCGGCGTCGGAATGTTTATTGGCGAAGATAGCTTTTGCAGCCGTAGCGGTAGTGGCCGCAGGGGAGGCCGCGGCGTGGCAGAATGTGCTGCAGAAGATGCGGCGGCGGCTTTTGTAGCGGTGGCGGCGATGGAGGTCGCATCGGATTCATCGGCGGAGGCCGCAGAAGCTTCAGCGGCGGAGGTCGAAACGACCATGGAAGAAGATGCGTTGAGACTACAATGGCGATCCATGAGGAGCCTAGGAGGGTTTGGTGCATATTGTACAGACGGGGTTATGTTGGTTTAAATAGATGAAGGCCAACAACTGAAATCTTGATTCCTTTTCATGAATCCATTGCGTTCTTATATCAATTAAATCACCTGTAAATTGTTTTTAAATCCCCATTTGAATATAAAACTTTGTTATCAGTCCTTATGTCTGAAAAAATTTATTTCCACTATCTGCATGCAAATTGTTTGCTTCAACTCTCTAATACATACCGATTTACTTAAGTGCCCTTATTCCTTTTAGATATAAAATGTTCAAAATGAGGTATCATTCCTTCTAAATTCAGTATTATTTAACTAGAATTTAATATATTTTCTATTAAATTAAGTACGATTCTTTTATCAATCTCAGTTGATCGAGAATCGATCGGAGCTGCTTATATTTGATTGAGACTATTGCTTTTATAGTGGCGGTGGCGGACGAGGCCGCGGCGGTCGAGGCCGCGGCGGAGGAGGCCTTGGCGGAGGGCGAGGGCAGGCCCCTGCCGACTTTCTCAATGTAAACACCTGTGCCTTGCGGGCGTACATGGCGACTTCTCAGGCTCGTGATACTTGCGAGGATCTTATAATCTCACTCAGCCGTTACGCCCAGAACAACCCCGTCGTCCCCTGCCCCTTGTGTCGCCGCCGCGACAACCGCCGCCACGACAGCCGCCGCCGCTGCCATTGCTGCCGCCGCCGCTTTCGCGACCAACATGCCCTGGAACTATCCAATGGAGGAGGAGGAGGAGGAGAATTAGAGTAAATGTCATGCTAATAAACATTCCACATTATGAATACTTGGTTGTTTTTTTCTGATCAAAATACATTGAATGGGCTGTTGATCCAAGTTTTTGAGTGATAATCAAACCATTATGAATATCATTCACGATGCTTGCAATTGATACAAAATAATAATCAAACAACAATCAATCACTGCCACAGGAAGAACTCAACAAACGAGACATATGTTTCAGTATTAATTCACAAGAATTGGGAATCAAGGTTGCCAATTGCTAGAGCATTCCGCCAGAGGCAGCGCAGAGGAGGACTTAGTTGGAGACTCGCCCCTGCTTCTTCTTGCTTTCTTCGCTTTGCTCGCGGAAGGTTCATCAGCGAAAGCGGCTTTTACAGCAGCAACAGCAGAGGCCGCAGCGATGACGACAGAATGTGCTGCAAAATTTGCAGCAACGACGGAAGGTTTATCGGCGAAGGCCTCTGCGGTGGCGGCGGCGACTGCGGCGAAGGAGGCCGCAATGGCGGTGGCCGCCGCAATGGCGGTGGCCGCCGCAATGGCGGTGGCCGCCGCAATGGCGGTGGCCGCCGCAATGGCGGTGGCCGCCGCGGCTGCGGTGGCGGAATGTGCGGCGGTGGCGACGGCGACGGCGACGGCGACGGCGACGGCGGAATGTGCGGCGGCGACGGCGGAATGTGCGCCGGCAACGAAATGTTTAATGGCGAATATAGCTTTTGCAGCCGCAGCGTAGTGGTCGCAGGGGAGGTCGCGGCAGTGCGGTAAAATGTGCTGCAGAAGGTGCGACGGCGGCTTTTGCAGCGGTGGCGGCGATGGAGGTCTCATCGGCTTCATCGGCGGAGGTCGCAGAAGCTTCAGCGGCGGAGGTCGAAACGGCAATGGCAGAAGATTCGTTGAGACTACAATGGCGATCCATGATGAGCCTAGGAGGGTTTGGTGCATATTGTACAGACAGGGTTATGTTGGTTTAAATAGATGAAGGCCAACAACTGAAATCTTGATTCCTTTTGTTGAATCCATCGCGCTCTTGTATCAATTAAATCACCTGTAAATTGTTTTTAATCTCCATTTGAATATAAAACTATGTTATCAGTCCTTATGTCTGAAAAAATTTATTTCCACTATCTGCATGCAAATTGTTTGCTTCAACTCTCTAATACATACCGATTTACTTAAGTGTCTTTATTCCTTTTAGGTATAAAATGTCTAAAATGAGGTATCATTCCTTCTAAATTCAGTATTATTTATCTAGAATTTAATATATTTTCTATTAAATTAAGTAGGATTCTTTTTTCAATCTCAGTTGATCGAGAATCGATCGGAGCTGCTTATATTTGATTGAGACTATTGCTTTTATAGCGGCGGTGGTGGACGAGGCCGCGGCGGAGCAGGCCGCGGCGGAGGGCGAGGGCAGGCCTCTGCCAACTTTCTCAATGTAAACACATGTGCCTTGCGGGCGTACATGGCGACTTCTCAGGCTCGTGATTCTTGCGAGAATCTTATAATCGCACTCAGCCATTACACCCAGAACAACCCCGCCGTCCCCTCCCCCTGGTGCCGCCGTCGCTGCCGCCGCTACTGTTGCAGCCGCCGCCGCTTTCGTGGGCAACATGCCCTAGAACGATCCAATGGAGGAGGAGGAGGAGGAGAATTAGAGTAAATGTCTTGCTAATAAACATTCCGCATTATGAATACTTGGGTGATTTTTTTCTGATCAAAATACCTTGAAAGGGCTGTTGATCCATGTTTTTGAGTGATAATCAAACCATTATCAATATCATTCACGATGCTTGCAATTGATACAAAATAATAATCAAACAAAAATCAATCACTACCACAGGAAGAACTTAACAAATGAGACATATGTTTCAGTATTAACTCACAAGAATTTGGAATCAAGGTTGCCAATTGCTAGAGCATTCCGCCAGAGGCAGCGCAGAGGAGGACTTAGTTGGAGACTCACCCCTGCTTCTTCTTGCTTTGTTCGCTTTGCTCGCGGAAGGTTCATCGGCGAACGCAGCTTTTGCAGCAGCAACAACAAAGGCCGCAGCGACGACGATGGACTGTGCTGCAAAAGTTGCAACGACGACGGAAGGTTCATCGACGAAGGCCTCGGCGGTGGCTGCGGAGACGGCGGTGGCGGCGGCGACTGCAGCGGAGGAGGCCGCGATGGCAACGGCCGCGGCGGCTGCGGGTGCGGAATGTGCGGCGGTGACGACGGCGATGGAGGAATGTGCGGCGGCGACGGCGAAATGTGCGGCGGCGACGGAATATTTATTGGCGAAGATAGGTTTTGCAGCCGCAGCGGTAGGGGCCGCAGGGGAGGCCACGGCAGCGTGGCAGAATGTGCTGCAGAAGGTGCGGCGGCGGCTTATGCAGCGGTGGCGGCAATGGAGGTCGCATCGGATTCATCGACGGAGGCCGCAGAAGCTTTAGAGGCGGAGGTCTAAACGACCATGGCAGAAGATGCGTTGAGACTACAATGGCGATCAATGAGGAGCCTAGGAGGGTTTGGTGCATATTGTACAGACGGGGTTATGTTGGTTTAAATAGATGAAGGCCAACAACCGAAATCTTGATTCCTTTTCTTGAATCCATTGCGTTCTTGTATCAATTAAATCACCTGTAAATTGTTTTTAAATCCCCATTTGAATATAAAACTTTGTTATCAGTCCTTATGTCTGAAAAAATTTATTTCCACTATCTGCATGCAAATTGTTTGCTTCAACGCTCTAATACATACAGATTTACTTAAGTGCCCTTATTCCTTTTAGGTATAAAATGTCCAAAATGAGGTATCATTCCTTCTAAATTCAGTATTATTTAATTAGAATTTAATATATTTTCAATTAAATTAAGTAGGATTCTTTTTTCAATCTCAGTTGATCGAGAATCGATCGGAGCTGCTTATATTTGATTGAGACTATTGCATTTACAGTGGCGGTGGCAGACGAGGCCGCGGCTGAGGAGGCCGCGGCGGACGGCGACGGCGACGGCAGGCCCCTGCCAACTTTCTCAATCTAAACACCTGTGCCTTGCCGACGTACATGGCGACTTCTCAGGCTCGTGATGCTTGCGAGAATCTTATAATCGCACTCAGCCGTTACGCCCAGAACAACCCTGCCGTCCCCTCCCCCTGGTGCCGCCGCCGCGACAGCCGCCGCCGCTGCCGTTGCAGTCGCCGCCGCCTTCGCGGCCAACATGCCCTGGAACGATCCAATGGAGGAGGAGGAGGAGGAGAAGAATTAGAGTAAATGTCATGCTAATAAACATTTCGCATTATTAATACTTGGTTGTTTTTTTTTTGATCAAAATACCTTGAATGGGCTGTTGATCCAAGTTTTTGAGCGATAATCAAACCATTATCAATATCATTCACGATGCTTACAATTGATACAAAATAATAATCAAACAACAATCGTTCACTGCCACCGGAAGAACTCAACAAACGAGACATATGTTTCAGTATTAATTCACAAAAATTGGGAATCAAGGTTGCCAATTGCTTGAGCATTCCGCCAGAGGCAGCGCAAAGGAGGACTTAGTTGGAGACTCACCCCTGCTTCTTCTTGCTTTGTTTGCTTTGCTCGCGGAAGGTTCATCGCGCGAAGGCAGTTTCTGCAGTAGCAACAGCAGAGGCCGCAGCGACGACGACGGAATGTGCTGCAAAAGTTACACCGACAACGGAAGGTTCATCGGCGATGGCCTCGGCGGTGGCGGCGGCGACAGCGGCGGAGGAGGCCGCGATGGCAGCGGCTGCGGCCGCGGCGGCCGCGGTGACGGCGACCGCTGCGGCTGCGGCGACGGCGACCGCTGCGGCTGCGGCGGCGGAATGTGCGGCGACGGCGACGGCGACAATGGAATGTGCGGCGGCGACAGAATGTTTATTGGCGAAGATAGCTTTTGCAGCCGCAGCGGTAATGGCCGCAGGGGAGGCCGCGGCAGCGTGGCAGAATGTGCTGCAGAAGGTCCGGCTGCGGCTTTTGCAGCGGTGGCAGCGATGGAGGTCGTATCGGCTTCATCGGCGGAGGCCGCAGAAGCTTCAGTGGCGGAGGTCGAAACTGTAGGATCGATGCACGTGAGAGGGGGGGGTGAATCACGTGCGTTTTTCAAAAAATCAAAGCGCTTTAAAAAGCGTGCACAGCGGAAACGAAAGAAACGAAAAACAAACACACTAACACAGAGACGAGTTTTACTTCGTTCGGAGCCTTCGTCGACTCCTACTCGAAGGCTCAGGTCCCTCGGACCTTTCCGTTGGGCAATCCACTAATATTCTCTACCGGTAAGCACCGATAGAGTAAGCGAGTACAGAGGAATTGAAAGTGTGACAACCCCACACTTTCAAGCAATTAAATGCAATAAACTATATATAAAAAAAATTATCTTTTTACCGACGTCCGGAGTAGGTTGACTCTTTCGGGGCAGCAGGACGTCGTCGGCTCGAAGTGAGGCGTTTCCGGAGCAATGCGCGAGCGTAGAAGAACTTGGAGACTTTTGGAAGAAGTGTTGTATCAAGCCTTGGTCGAGGGCTCTATTTATAGCCCTGGGGGCGCCCGAAACGTCCGGGGCGCCCCCCTGCGTGGCTCCCGATCCGCAGCCCTCTCGGTCAAGCATTTGATCTCTTTATCTTCGGGATCAGCCTTGACCGGGGCGCCCGAAGCGCTCGGGGCGCCTTCCTTGACCGGTCAAAACCTCATCACGTTGGCTTCGCGAGGGCGAGCTTCGGCAGCTGATTCTGCGTGGCACAGTGGGCGCCCGCGACACGCGGGGCGCCCGACATGCGGGGCGCCCGATATGCGCGGGGCGCCCTGAATAGCGCTGCTGTCGGGGCTTTTCTTGGTCTGCTGACTTGTTTGACTCTGGGGGGCGCCCGAAACATCCGGGGCGCCCAGCTCAGCTACTGCCTCACTCCTTTGAGGCTCTCTGAGCTGCAGATACACAGTCCTTCGGTCCTGCATCCAGGGTTAGTCCAAAACAGCAAATAAAGTGTTAGATTATACAGCCTGGGCTGTCTTGGTTCTGACTTTGGTTCTCCGAAATGGAGCCCTAGGTCGAACCGACGCCTACTGTTCCCTTGACGGGGAACGCGTCCTCACTGGTTCGCTCCTCCAGTGACTTACCTCACTTACCCTTTGTGCAGCTTTACTTAACTTCTTGACCCACCAGGACTTCCTGCCAAGGCTCAACCACCCTGGTCTTCCTGCCAAGTCTCAACCAACTTGGTCTTCAGCCAGTTGTCAGGTCCCACGAACCCAACTGGACTTTCCGCCAGGACTCAACCATCCTGGACTTCAGCCTGGTGTCTGGTCCTAAGTCTTTCAACCCTGCACACTTAGTAAAGAGGTTAAACACCAACAACCCTAACTTTAACCACTTTGTCATACATCAAAACCCGAGTTTGACCGTTAGTGCAAACTGCACCAACAATCTCCCCCTTTTTGATGTATTGACAACTCAGGTTAAAGTTAGAAAAAAAATAGCAGATATGAACTTGCATAAACATGCAAACAATATAACACAAGCATAGGTAGGTAAATAAATGTGAAATAAGCATGCTGTTTGCAATTTTCTAACCCTTTTTACCCTACTTGGTAAATAAATGTGAAATAAGCATGCTGTTTGCAATTTTTCTAACCCTTTTTACCCTACTCTCCCCCTTTGTCATTCATCAAAAAGAATATAAGCATAATAACTTTTAAGGGAGTGGAAATATAGGCTAAATGTTGGAAAAAAAACTAGTCTTAAATCTATTAACTTAGCTTTCAAAAAAAAATTTCTTTCAAAAAGGATTTTTTTTTTTCAAAACACATTATTATTTGACTTGACAAAACACATTTGAAAAAGTATTTTGACCTCAGCTCCCCCTGGACCAAGTAATGATTGTGGTCCCTTTTCATATATCTAACTCTAGTTACTGACTAACTATCTAGATGATAGTAGTGTTCACTGAGTTAGTCAAGTTAAGTAATAATGTCTAGCTCAGATTTTAGTGCAAGACTACTTGACTTGATTACTATAACGTAGGTATTTTACGCCCAGACTTACTGTGATGCACTGACTTAAGCATTCGGAAGTCCAGGCAGAGTCCTATGCATCTCACAACCGTTCTATGTTTTTGAAAACACAAACAAGTTAATCTTAATGTGTTTTGTGAGATGCGGCTACCTAAAACTATAGGTTCATGCAATTCTAGGGGTCAAGCTTAGGCTAAGTCTGCCAGTTTTGAAAATCAGATTTGAAAAGTCTGTGTTTAAGTTAAATTTTGAAAGATAATAAACTTTGAAAAACAAGTTTGAAAAATCCGTGTTTTTAAACAAACTGAAAAAGTTAACTTAAGCTTATCAGGTCAGTCCTAGTCTATAACACACATTCCTATTAACCTTCTCAAGTTGCTAAATTCAGATTCAGGAAGTGGTTTGGTAAATATATCAGCTAGATTAGACTTAGATTCAACATGGTTAATGTTCAATTTCTCCTTTATTTACATGATCTCTGACAAAATGGTGTTTGATTTCTATATGTTTGGTCCTAGAGTGGTGGATTGGGTTTTTGGTTAAATTGATTGAACTTAGGTTATCTATAAAAATTTTGACTTACTTAAAATCTAAGTTAAAATCTTTTAAGGTATGCATCATCCAGAGTAGTTGGGCTACACATTCACCCATTGCTATGTACTCAGCTTCAGTGGTGGATAAGGCAACACAATGTTGTTTTCTACTGAACCAACTAACTAGTGAGGGTCCTAGAAGTTGGCATCCACCACTGGTACTTTTTCTGTCTAACTTACAGCCAGCATAATCTGAGTCAGAAAATCCAATAAGTTCAAACTGGGCTGTTCTAGGGTACCAAATTCCTAAATTTTTTGTCCCTTTGAGATACCTAAATATCCTTTTAACTAGAGTTAGATGTGATTCTTTAGCACATGTTTGATACCTAGCACACATACTAACTGCAAAGAGAATATCAGGTCGACTTGCAGTTAGGTAAAGTAAGCTACCTATAGCACTTCTATAATACTTAAGGTCAACAGGTTTGTCATTTGTGTCACTATCTACAGTTTGATTGGTAGCCATAGGTGTCTTAATTTCTTTAGCACTATCCATTCCAAATTTACTAAGTAATTCTTTAGTGTATTTTTGTTGATAGACAAAAGTACCCTCACTAGTCTGTTTTATTTGTAACCCTAAAAAGAAAGTTAATTGACCTACTAAACTCATTTCAAATTCATTTTTCATTACCGTTATAAAATCTTGTAAAAAGTTTGAGTTAGTTGATCCAAATACTATATCATCTACATATACTTGAGCTATAAAAATATCAGTTTTTAGAGTTTTAACAAATAGTGTTGGGTCAATTTTGCCTTGGTTAAAGCCTTTAGATACTAAGTAGTTAGACAATTTTTCATACCAGGCCCTAGGGGCTTGCTTAAGTCCATATAAGGCTTTCTTAAGTCTAAAGACATAGTCAGGGTGTTCTAAGCTTTCAAAACCAGGAGGTTGACCTACATAAACCTCTTCTTTAATTAGGCCATTTAGGAAGGCTGACTTAATATCCATTTGATAAAGCTTAAATCCCTTATGGGCTGCATAACTTAAGAGCATTCTAATGGATTCAAGTCTGGCTACAGGGGCATAGGTTTCATCATAATCAAGACCTTCTACTTGGCTAAACCCCTTAGCTACTAGCCTAGCCTTATTCCTTACTGTTTCTCCTTGTTCATTAAGTTTATTCCTAAAGACCCATTTAGTTTCAATAAATTTCTTACCTTTAGGTAGGGGTACTAAGTCCCAGACTTGACTACGTTCAAATTGGGCTAACTCTTCCTGCATGGCTATGATCCAATCAGGGTCAAGTAAAGACTCTTCTATAGACTTGGGTTCAATTTTTGAAATCAAGGCAATTTGACTAAGGTTCCTAAAAGCTGATCTAGTCTGAACCCTTAGTTCTGGATCACCTAAGATTTGATTAGTTGGGTGGGCTGAGCTAACTCGTACAGTTCTGGGTTGGTTAGGTTCAGTATCAGGTGTGGGTTCAGTTAGATCATCGTTTTGGTCCTCAATTTGCCTTTCATCAGGGTCAGTACTGGATCTAACAAAGTCAATTGGTTGGTAGATGGTTTGATCAGAGTTATTTGAGTCAGATTTTTCATCAAATTTTACATTTGTAGTTTCTTCAATTTTTAGGGTAGTTTTGTTATAAACTCTATAGGCTCTACTGGTAAGGGAATAACCTACAAAGATACCTTCCTCAATCTTAGAAGTAAATTTACCTAAGTGTTCTCTAGTGTTTAAGATATAGACTTTACATCCAAATACTTTAAGGTATTTAATGTTAGGTTGTTTGTTATAATAGATTTCAAAGGAGGTCTTTCCTAGGTTTTTAATTAGAGTTATTCTATTTTGTACATAACAAGCTGTACTAACAGCCTCAGCCCAAAGGTATTTAGGTAAGTTGTATTCATTGAGCATTGTTCTAGCTGCTTCTTGTAGTGTTCTATTTTTTCTTTCTACAACTCCATTTTGTTGAGGTGTTTTAGGGCAAGAGAATTCGTGATGGTAGCCTTTTTCTAGACAAAATTGATTAAATTTATGATTTTTGAATTCTCCGCCATTATCGCTCCTAAGTCTTTTGATTTTAACCCCCTTTTCATTTTCCGTTAATTTACAAAATTGAGTGAGTGTATCAAAAGTTTCATCTTTATTTTTTAAGAATTTTACCCAGGTAAATCTTGAATAGTCATCTATAATTACTAGGCAGTATAGGTTCCCATTAATTGATTTAACCCCATGTGAGTCAAATAGGTCTAGGTGAATTAATTCCAGAATTGACTTGGTTTGAGTTTGATTAGTTGGTTTGTGGGTTGACCTAGTTTGTTTTCCTTGTTGACAAGCATTACATAAGGTTGACTCAAGGTTAGATAACTTTGGTAGGCCTCTAACTAAACCATTTAGTTTAGGTAGTTTTCTGAAGTGAGTATGTGAAAGTCTCCTATGCCAGAGCCAAGTCTCATCCTTATGGGTTAAGAGGCAATTTTCTAAGGGACAGGTTAACTTAATTTCATAAATGTTATTGTGCCTAAGTCCTCTAAGTGTGATGTTTGGGTTGTCATTGTGTTTGATCAGACATTCATTGGATAGGAACCTAACCTTATAACCAGTGTCACACAATTGGCTAATGCTTAGTAAATTGAAGTTGAAATTTTCAACAAGTAATACATTTGTTATTATGAAATCAGACTCAAGTTCAATATTGCCTAGGCCAATTACCTTAAATTTACCGTTGTTTCCAAAAGCAACGGTCCCTAGTCTTTTGTACTTGAGTTCTGTAAATTTGGTGGGATCCCCAGTCATGTGTCTGGAGCATCCACTGTCAATGATCCATTTGTTTTCCTACAGTTAAGTAAAAAGTTTTAGATTTTAGGTTGAGTTTTTGAATTTTAAAAAAATTAAAGACGATTTAAAAACTTTAGTTTGAATTTAAATTTGAGTTATGTTAATTTTGATTTTGAATTTTATTTTTATTTGAATTTGAATTTTGTTTGAATTTGAATTTGACTTTTTAATTTTTGAATTTGAATTTGAATTTGAATTTTTGAATTTGAATTTGAATTTGAATTTTAATTTTAATTTTTGAATTTGAATTTCAATTTGAATTTGAGTTTGAATTTGAATTTGAATTTTAATTTTTGAATTTGAATTTCAATTTGAATTTGAGTTTTAATTTTAATTTGAATTTTAATTTTTGAATTTGAATTTGAGTTTTAATTTTAATTTGAATTTTAATTTTTGAATTTGAATTTTTGAATTTGAATTTGAGTTTTAATTTTAATTTGAATTTTAATTTGATTTGAATTTTTGAATTTGAATTTGAATTTTAATTTTTGAATTTGAATTTTTGAATTTGAATTATCAATCAATAATTTAAATTTGGTTATCCTTATTCATCTCACTCAGTCTAAGTCATCAATCAAGGGAGTCCTATGATTTTGTGAGATGATTTTGAGTTTGATTAGAAAAGTTAACTTGACCTTGTGTTAGATCCAAGTTTAACAAGTAGTAATTTAAAAGTACACTTCAATAATTGGCTTCCAGGCCATGGCGAGGCACAGTGGCCTTCTTTGGCCGAAGCCTTATTGGAGCAACAACCATTTTCTAGGCAAAGCCGCTTAAAGAAGTTGAACTTTTAACTTACTCATTGAAAACCTTGGTACTAAATAGTACAAGATTCAAATTAACTTTAAGCTAATCCTAAGTGCCCACCTGGGCAGAGGCTGATTTTAAGGTGCCAACTAGTTTGGAGCCTCCCCCTAAATTGTAGACTGGGTGTCTAGGGTCAATGTAATAGATGTCCCTTTTTG
The DNA here is from genome assembly GCA_024364735.1 of Boesenbergia rotunda. Classification (NCBI taxonomy): domain Eukaryota; kingdom Viridiplantae; phylum Streptophyta; class Magnoliopsida; order Zingiberales; family Zingiberaceae; genus Boesenbergia; species Boesenbergia rotunda. The sequence continues at coordinate 25,600 of JAGFNQ010004958.1, forward strand.
GGACATAAAATTGATTCTGACCTACTTGCTTTGTTAGATAAGCTTTCGGGACCCACGCTTTTCGTTGATTTTTGCGGGGGTGGATAAAGGAGATAAAAGATCTTTGGTTCGATCTTGATTTATATCCTATCCCAGATTTGTTGTACATGCCCTTTTGTGATCCAAGAATAAGGTCAAGGTTCTTGGATCGGGTTGTGAAAGTTGCTAGTAGATCCTTAAGTTTTAGGACTTCACCCTTTAGGGTTGAGTTTTCAGTTTCAAGCTCAATTAATTTTTGATTTTGAGTTTGTTCAGTTAATGTTCTGGTATTAATTAATTGCTCCTTAAGGTCTTGATTTTCCTTAAGGAGCTGTCATTTCAGATGCAAGCAATTTTTTATTCAAGACAGAAATAATTTTAAAGAACTTTTCATTTACTGAATCTAAATATACCTTAGTAGAGCCGTCTGAAAATAGTCCGATCTCTTGGCTCGACTCGTATTCGGAATCCTCGTCTTGATCCGAGTCCGATTCTGGTCCGGTTGCCATCAGTGCGAGGTAGCTTGCGTTCTTCGGTTGTTCATTGTCGGAATCGTCCGAGCTTTCATCCCACGTGGCTTGAAGAGCCTTCTTCTTTTTGTTCTTAGTGGGTTGGTCCTCTTTCTTGTAAGGGCATTCATGTTTGAAGTGCCCTTTTCTGTTACAGCCGAAGCAGATCATTTTGCTTTTACCTTCAGTGCTGTAGGGCTTCATTACCTTTTGAATATCTTTCTTTGAAAATTTGTTCTTCCTTCTGGTGAACATTTTTCTTACCAAGTTCACCAGTTGTTCTTCTTCATCAGAGCCTGACTCATCTTCAGGTTCTTCTTGGACTTTTCTCTTTGATTTGGCTTCCTTTGGTGAACCTGCAAATAAAGCTAGCCCTTTCTCGACCTTGGCGTTAGTTTGCTCATGCAGCTCTAATTCACAAAATAGTTCATCCAGATTTATTTTTGAAAGGTTCCTAGAAATTTTATAGGCATCTATAATAGATGCCCATAGTGAGTTTCTAGGGAACGCATTTAACGCGTACCTTATGATGTCCCGGTTCTCCTGTTTGTGCCCGATCATGTGGAGTCCATTCAATATGTTCTTAATCCGGGCGTGGAGTTGACTTGCTGATTCTCCTTCCTGCATTTTGATGTTAAATAATTTATTCAATAATAGATCTCTCTTTGTTACCTTTGCATCAGAAGTGCCTTCATGTAATTCTGTTAATTTGTCCCATAGCTCCTTCGCCGAGTCGGTTGGTCCAATTCTGTTTAGCTCCTCTTTGGTAAGTCCGCACTGGAGGGTGTTCTGAGCTTTGAACTCGGTCTGAGCCTTTTTCTTCATCTCTGAGTTCCATCTGTCGGGCCTTAGTGGAGCATTATTTCCCTCATCCATTGGCGGTGTGTAGCCTGTTTGAACTGCAAACCACTGATCCATGTCGGTCTTCAGATAAACCTCCATCCTTCTCTTCCAGTAGGGAAAGTCTTCCCCATTAAAGAGGGGAGGGCGAGCAGTGCTATAGCCTTCACCTTGGGCCATCTGAAATAGATCACACAAAAACTTGTCCCAAGACTAGGTCTTGGATTAGTAGTGTGGTAGGAAGAGGAGAAGAGAGCGACTCGAAATGGTGTTGCACCAAATTCGAGTAAAACAAACGAACGGAAAAAATAATCCAAATCTAGGCAACAATACCTAATTTAGATCATGTGTAGCGAAAAACCAAAACTCGAAAAAAAACTGGATTTCCCCCGGCTCTTATGGTGGTTGCACCGATACAGAGTGTATCAGGCTCTGATACAACTTGTAGGATCGATGCACGTGAGAGGGGGGGTGAATCACGTGCGTTTTTCAAAAAATCAAAGCGCTTTAAAAAGCGTGCACAGCGGAAACGAAAGAAACGAAAAACAAACACACTAACACAGACGAGTTTTACTTCGTTCGGAGCCTTCGTCGACTCCTACTCGAAGGCCCAGGTCCCTCGGACCTTTCCGTTGGGCAATCCACTAATATTCTCTACTGGTAAGCACCGATAGAGTAAGCGAGTACAGAGGAATTGAAAGTGTGACAACCCCACACTTTCAAGCAATTAAATGCAATAAACTATATATAAAAAAAATTATCTTTTTACCGACGTCCGGAGTAGGTCGACTCTTTCGGGGCAGCAGGACGTCGTCGGCTCGAAGTGAGGCGTTTCCGGAGCAATGCGCGAGCGTAGAAGAACTTGGAGACTTTTGGAAGAAGTGTTGTATCAAGCCTTGGTCGAGGGCTCTATTTATAGCCCTGGGGGCGCCCGAAACGTCCGGGGCGCCCCCCTGCGTGGCTCCCGATCCGCAGCCCTCTCGGTCAAGCATTTGATCTCTTTATCTTCGGGATCAGCCTTGATCGGGGCGCCTTCCTTGACCGGTCAAAACCTCATCTCGTTGGCTTCGCGAGGGCGAGCTTCGGCAGCTGATTCTGCGTGGCACAGTGGGCGCCCGCGACACGCGGGGCGCCCGACATGCGGGGCGCCCGATATGCGCGGGGCGCCCTGAATAGCGCTGCTGTCGGGGCTTTTCTTGGTCTGCTGACTTGTTTGACTCTGGGGGGCGCCCGAAACATCCGGGGCGCCCAGCTCAGCTACTGCCTCACTCCTTTGAGGCTCTCTGAGCTGCAGATACACAGTCCTTCGGTCCTGCATCCAGGGTTAGTCCAAAACAGCAAATAAAGTGTTAGATTATACAGCCTGGGCTGTCTTGGTTCTGACTTTGGTTCTCCGAAATGGAGCCCTAGGTCGAACCGACGCCTACTATTCCCTTGACGGGGAACGCGTCCTCACTGGTTCGCTCCTCCAGTGACTTACCTCACTTACCCTTTGTGCAGCTTTACTTAACTTCTTGACCCACCAGGACTTCCTGCCAAGGCTCAACCACCCTGGTCTTCCTGCCAAGTCTCAACCAACTTGGTCTTCAGCCAGTTGTCAGGTCCCACGAACCCAACTGGACTTTCCGCCAGGACTCAACCATCCTGGACTTCAGCCTGGTGTCTGGTCCTAAGTCTTTCAACCCTGCACACTTAGTAAAGAGGTTAAACACCAACAACCCTAACTTTAACCACTTTGTCATACATCAAAACCCGAGTTTGACCGTTAGTGCAAACTGCACCAACAGAAACGGCCATGGCAGAAGATGCGTCGAGACTACAATGGCGATCCATGAGGAGCCTAGGAGGGTTTGGTGCATATTGTACAGACTGTGTTATGTTGGTTTAAATAGATGAAGGCCAACAACTGAAATCTTGATTCCTTTTCTTGAATCCATTGCGTTCTTGTATCAATTAAATCACCTGTAAATTGTTTTTAAATACCCATTTGAATATAAAACTTTGTTATAAGTCCTTATGTCTGAAAAAATTTATTTCCACTATCTGCATGCAAATTGTTTGTTTTAACTCTAATACATACCGATTTACTTAAGTGCCCTTATTCCTTTTAGGTATAAAATGTCCAAAATGAGGTATCATTTCTTCTAAATTCAGTATTATTTAACTAGAATTTAATATATTTTCTATTAAATTAAGTACGATTCTTTTTTCAATCTCAGTTGATTGAGAATCGATCGGAGCTGCTTATATTTGATTGAGACTATTGCTTTTATAGTGGCAGCGGCGGTCGAGGCCGCGGCGGTCGAGGCCGCGGCAGAGCAGGCCGCGGCAAAGCAGGCCGCGGCGGTGGAGGCTGCGGCGGAGGGCGAGGGCAGGCCCCTGCCGACTTTCTCAATGTAAACACCTGTGCCTTGCGGGCGTACATGGCGACTTCTCGGGCTCGTGATGCTCGCAAGGATCTTATAATCGCACTCAGCCGTTACGCCCAGAACAACCCCGCCGTCCCCTCCCCCTGGTGCCGCCGCCGCGACAGCCGCCGCCGCCGCCTTCGCGTCCAACATGCCCTTGAACGATCCAATGGAGGAGGAGGAGGAGAATTAGAGTAAATGTCATGCTAATAAACATTCCGCATTATGAATACTTGATTGTTTTTTTCTGATCAAAATACGTTGAATGGGTTGTTGATCCAAGTTTTTGAGTGATAATCAAACCATTATCAATATCATTCACGATGCTTGCAATTGATACAAAATAATAATCAATCAACAATCAATCACTGCCACAGGAAGAACTCAACAAACGAGACATATGTTTCAATATTAATTCACAAGAATTGGGAATCAAGGTTGCCAATTGCTAGAGCATTCCGCCAGAGGCAGCGCAAAGGAGGACTTAGTTGGAGACTCACCCCTACTTCTTCTTGCTTTGTTCGCTTTGTTTCCTCATCTCTGCAACCTCAGGCGACGGCTTCAGAAACTGGCAGAGTGCGCATGCCACGTTCTACGATGGGGGAGATGCCTCCGGCATCATGGGTGAGATAATTTATGTTTGTTATGTAGCTGAATTCATTACTGATGGAAGTGTTTGCAGGAGGTGCGTATGGGTATGGGAACCTCTACGCCCGGGGCTACGGAACCAACATGGCGGCGCTGAGCACGGTGCTGTTCAACGATGGGGTTCAGTTACGGCGCTTGCTACGAGCTTCGGTGCAACTGAAACGAAATTACGACGGAAAAACGGCAACTCTATAATAAAGTAAAGAGAAGTAGAGAGAGAAGAGAGGTAGAGAGAAAGAAAGAAGAGGTAACCAAATGACTTTTTATTCATTGATTGATCTAACTTGTTTATGAGATACACAATTTATAGGGACTTTAGAATACTTAGTCAAATAAAAAATTAATAACAAAACTGTTAATTAACAGATTTATAAAGAATCTGATAATTAACATATTAATAAGAAAATATCTAATAAATATTAACAGATTAAACAAAATTTAGGTCACCAAACTCTAACAATCTCTACCTTGACACGAATTCGATAAATCTTCAAAAGAACATTCTCCACCTCTTCCACAAAACCCCCACAGGTAAATCTCATCATCTAGCACCAACCAAGTCCAAGCAATGTTTAAACTTGTCTATAGGGAGTGCCTTAGTCATCATATCAGCAGGATTATCATGAGTACTGACTTTCCTAACAATAATATCACCACGAGCAATAACATCACCTATAAAATGATACCTCACATCAATGTGTTTTGTCCTCTCATGAAACATCTGATCTTTCGTGAGGAAAATGACACTTTGACTATCACAAAAGACTGTAGTAATTTGCAAGTCTTCGCTAAGCTCACTGAAGAGTCCTTTCAACCAAATAGCTTCCTTACAAGCTTCCGTAATAGCCATAAACTCAGCTTCTGTAGTAGACAATGCAACTGTATTCTGCAAAGTAGCTTTCCAACTGATAGCACAACCACCAACAGTGAACACGTACCCTCGTAAGTGATCTTCTTTAATCAAGGTCGCCTGCAAAGTCAGAATCAACATATCCAATAACTGCATCTCTATTACTTCCAAAATGTAAACAAATATCAGAAGTCCCTCGTAAGTATCTGAAAATTCACTGAACTGCCTTCCAATGCTCTTTACCAGGATTTGTCATGTATCTACTAACTGTACTCACTGCATGTGATAAATCTGGGCGTGTATAAACCATAGCATATATGATAGATCCCACTGCACTAGAATATGGAACCCGTGACATATAATCAACCTCATCATCTAACTGCGGACATAAATCAGCTGAAAGTCTAAAGTGTTCAGCTAACGGAGAACTAACAGACTTGGCAGAATGCATGTTAAACCGATACAGTACTTTCTCAATATACCCTTTTTGACTTAGGTATAATTTACCTGCCTTTCTGTCTCTCAAAATCTCCATCCCAAGTATTTTCTTTGCAGCTCCCAAATCTTTCATCTCGAATTCTTTACTTAGTTGGGCTTTGACCTTTCTTATCTCTTCCTTATTATTGGCCGCAATCAACATATCATCAATATATAAGAGCAGATAAATAAATGATCCATCATCAGTTTTCTTAAAGTAGGCACAACTGTCATAGCTGCTTCTTCTGAAATCATGAGTGATCATAAACGAATCAAACCTTTTATACCATTGCCTAGGTGACTGCTTCAAACCATAAAGGGACTTTTTCAACAAGCATACATAATCCTCTTTTCCTGAGACTTCAAAACCTTTTAGTTGTTGCATATAAATTTCTTCCTCAAGTACCCCATGTAAGAATGTTGTCTTCACATCCAGCTGCTGCAACTCTAAGTTATGCATGGCCACAATACCAAGGAAAGCTCGAATCGTACTATGCTTTACAACTGGGGAAAAAAATACATCAGTGAAGTCTACTCCTGGAATCTGACTGAAACCTTTAGCAACTAGTCTGGCTTTGTACCTGGCTTCATCAACTTCCGGTATTCCCTCCTTTCTTTTAAATATCCACTTGCAGTAAACAGCTTTCTTACCCTTAGGTAATTTCACCAAGTCCCATGTGTCGTTCTTACCAAGTGACTCCATCTCCTCCTGCATAGCAATTATCCACTTGCCAGAATTATTGCAGCTAATTGCTTTTGAATACGTCTCAGGTTCTTCACCGGAATCAATCTCCTCAGCCACGTTTAAAGCATAAGCGACCAAATCAGCCTCTGCATATCTACGAGGGCGTCTAATTTCTCTCCGAGGCCTATCTTTTGCAATGGAATATTGTGAAGGTGCTTGTGATGAACTCGTTCCATCCACAACATCTAGAATAAGCTCTGGAGTAGTCTCTGTAGATATCGGCTCAATCTCAATCTCCACCTGTGTGCTTGTCTTCTACTTATCTTCCTCAGAAAGGGTTTTAGATGGAGGCCCCTGAAGCATGCTAGTCTCGTCAAAAATAACATCTCTACTGATGATGACTTTCCCGGCCTCTGGACACCAAAGATTGTATCCCTTCACTCCTTGTCTAAAGCCTATAAATATGCACTTCACCGAACAAGGCTCCAACTTTCCATTATCAACATGAGCATACGCAGGACATCCAAAAATTCTCAAATTAGAATAATTAGCAGGAGTACCAGACCATACCTCTTGTGCAGTTTTCCTTTCAATAGCAATTGATGGAGAGCGATTTACAAGATAACAGACATACGCAGCGGCTTCTGCCCAGAAAAACTTCGGTAGCCCAGTATTAAGAAGCATACAACGCACCTTCTCCATTAAAGTCCTATTCATCCTCTCTGCTACACCATTTTGTTGAGGAGTATACCGAACTGTATGATGCGTCACAATACCTTCAGCTCTGCATAAGACATTAAACTCACCAGAATAAAACTTCAATCCGTTATCAGTTCGAAGATGCTTTAATTTCCTCCCTGTCTGCTTCTCAATCATGACCTTCCACTCCTTAAAGGTAATAAAAATATTACTCTTATGTCTTAAAAAGAATGTCCAAACTTTTCTTGAGAAATCATCAATAATAGTGTTAACATATAGAGAGCACCACCTTTAGATGATACTTTAGAAGACCCCCACAAATCAGAATGAATGTAGTCTAATATACCCTTTGTGTTATGAATGTCAACTGTGAACTTGACACTTTTCTGTTTGCCAAAAACACAGTGCTCGTAGAACTTTAGGTTTGTAATACTTTAACCATCAAGAAGTCCTCTCTTGCTAATTCAACCATGTCATTCTCACTCATATGACCCAAACGCATATGCCAAAGTCTTGTAACATCAGAATCAGACATAGACGACCTTGCAACGGCAACATCACCTATTACTGTGGATCCCTGCAGAACATATAAACCGACGGTTCTTCTTTGTCCCTTCATCACAATAAGAGACCATTTACTGATCTTCACAGGTCCACCTTCACCAGTGTACTTGTACCCTTTAGAATCAAGAATACTCAAAGAGATCAGATTTCTCTTCAAATCAAGGACGTGCCTCACATCACCAAGTGTCCGAATAACACCATCAAACATATTAATTTTGACCGTACCAATACCAGCAATTTTGCAGGATGCATTATTGTCCATCAAAACGGCACCACTCGAAACCGTTTCATATGTCGAAAACCAATCCCGATTGGGACACATATGAAACGTACAGCCAGAATCAAGAATTCATTCCTCACTCTGTTTTAAATCAGCATCAGAGGCAACGAGAAGTTCACCATTACTGTGATTTTCTGCAACATCAACCTCACCAGACTTCTTTGTCATGCACAATTGCTCCATTTTAGCCATAGTGCAGCAGCGGATTTTTTCTCCATACTTGCCGTTGTCATTAATCCTGGTTGACATCCAACCTAGCTCTGATACCATTTGAAATGAAATTACGACGGAAAAACGACAACTCTATAATAAAGTAAAGAGAAGTAGAGAGAGAAGAGAGGTAGAGAGAAAGAAAGAAGAGGTAACCAAATGACTTTGTTCATTGATTGATCCAACTTGTCTATGAGATACATAATTTATAGGGACCTTAGAATACTTAGTCAAATAAAAATTTAATAACAAAACTGTTAATTAACAAATTTATAAAGAATCTTTTAATTAACATATTAATAAAAAAATATCTAATAAATATTAATGGATTAAACAGAATTTGGGTCACCAAACTCTAACATCAACGATGACCCTCGGTGGTGCCTTCCGGGTTCCATCGTCGTCACGGTCACCAACTTCTGCCCGCCTAACTCCGCTCTCCCCAGCAACGACGGCGGCTGGTGCAACCCTCCCCGCCCGCACTTCGCATGTCCCAGCCGGCCTTCCTCCACATCGCACAGTACCGAGCTGGCATCGTCCCCGTCGCCTTCAGAAGGCAAGCAAAACAGGCAAACATTTCGCAGAACATTTTGTGTTCGCAGTTTAAATCCCGCTGTAACATTTCGTCGAACAGTGACCAAAAACAAGCTCAAAGTAAATATGCGATTGAAGTGCAGGGTGGCGTGCGTGAAAAAAGGGGAATAAGGTTCACGATTGGCGGGCACACCTACTTCAACCTGGTGCTGGTTAGCAACGTGGGAGGCGCCGGAGACGTTCGGGCGGTGGCGATCAAGGGTGTGGAGCACGGGTGGGAGGCGATGTCGCGAAATTGGGGGCAGAACTGGCAAAGCAATGCGTACCCGGACAGGAAGAGCCTTTCGTTCAAGGTGACGACCAGCGACGGTAGGAGCGTAGCCACCTGGAACGTCGTCCCCGCCGGGTGGCAGTTCGGCCAGACCTTCGAGTCCCATGCCCAATTCTAAGTAACCAGCTTGGTTCTATATCCTACACGTGTCAATCAATCCATCTATTTTGGTAATGTGCGTGCCCGTTGTGATTAGAATTTCTGTTAATCGATGTGATTAATTATATAAATAAAAATGTCTGTGAGCCCAAATGACAGTCCAAAAAAAAAAAAAAAGTTTAATTTATGAGCTGTCCTTTTAAAAGACTATTTTTTTTATCGGTAAATATAAATATATTAAACTGAATAATGAAAGTCCTAAATCGGATCTGCCCACGCCCCACGCCCCGTGTCCGCCCTCATTCCTGCTGTGGCCGCTGGTTATCTCTAGCCGATCATTTTCGCCTCCGGCGAGAAGAAATACTGCGCTACTGCTTCACGTGCCGTCGCCGCCTCTTTCGCTTCCTTGTATTTGAATTTTCGGCCCCTATTTGTTTTGGTTTCTCAATGAGCCGAGTGGCTGTGACTGCGCAAGACATTCGTTTAGGGTTTCCGGAGCAATGGAGGGTGTGAAGCCGGAGGTGGGGAGTTTGGAATCGTCGCTTTTACAGATCGTCGAAGAACATCAACGAAGGTCAATTTGCATCAGAGAGAAAACAGGTTTATCTCAAACAAGGCACTCCTTGCTCACTGGCAGTCCATATTTTCTTAATTTATCATTCTGTTTTCTTTTATCATTGCTTGATGATCCCGTCGTGAGTTATGCTCGATTGCTTCTGGCCATTCAAGATTTGTAGCGTGAATCTTAGATTGTTAAAAAAACAATTTTTTTATTTATCAAGCTTTTTTTTCTTTGTGGACATTGGAATTTGTTGTCCAGAAAAATTTGAGTGCATGACAAACAGAATGATCAATCTTATATGTTATGTCGAGGTTAGATTGCTTTAACATGTATTTTTTATGATTGGAATCGGGAAAGAATTTGTTTCAGACAAGTTTAAGCTCCCATTTCTAAACTTATCTGATTAGTATTTTTCTTGATTTTCACATGTAAAATTTTAGTAACATTTTGAACTCCAGCCTGTTGGTTGTAAGTGGTTGGAAGTTGGAACGAATTTTGAGAAGCTTTTAGGAAGCAGGTGATAAAGAAAATACTAGCTCAAAGTTTAATGTCTGATATTCTCTTTTATGCCCCCTCATTACAAGAATGGATGCACATTCTTGATTGCATTAAGCTTCTTCACCATAGTTGTGCAGGCTTTGCCTTTTACTTGGTACCTCCATCAGGCGATTTGATTTAGACTGGTCTTTTAGCTGATTAGATATCAGCCTAACCACTATATTGTCATGAAGTCTGAATAAAGTGTTATAGGATGAAACTATGGACAAAACAAAATACCACTGCCATAGGTAATACAACGAGAAATGGAAAAGTTAATCAATACAAAATTACATAACATTCTCAAAATGAACATGAACCAAGTAGCAATTAACTTCATCAATAAAACCACTAGATTGCAAAAAAAAAAAAACAACAACAAATCTCTTGAAAATATTACCTTAAAGAAAGAAACGATAAGGGAAGAAAGTTAGCCGACTACCTTCAGCATGATGGAAGACTAGCGAGAAAAAGCTCAGAATCTTCCAATGCCTTGGAATGAGGGAAAGAAATTGAATTTCTTACCTGGGGGTTTTGACCTTTTTCATCTTCCCATCCCTCGTCAATGAAAAAAAGCAGTTTTTATGGTTGCAGATGAGAGAGGACTGAGAACGGGCATGCCAAACAAGAAAGAAATCTGATTTGCTTTGATTTACTCAACATGGAAATAAATTGGTTCTTGACTTTGTTGAATTCCCAATCCAGACACATTATTTCCAATCTAAGAGATCTCAATCAAGTGATCGGTGAATGTTGGCCTGACTCATGTCTCCACTTTAATAACTTAAACTTTCTTCTCTGCCACAATTTGGATTCTTTATTGATAAAATGCACATGATGCCTTCTTTGGCCATTTATGTTGATAGTTATTCGCCATGTTTATCATTAATCACAAGGATCACTACATATTTTCTTCCAGGTCCCAAATTCAGATTAGTTTGGAGAGAGTTAATTTTGTCACACAATGATAATTCCAATTTGACTAATTTTGATCAACCAACTTCCAGGGGCCTAAACTTATCTTAGAACTTGAAACTTTCTAACATCTTAATCATGAAAAATAAAATGATTGTGTTTAGTAGTGACTCCCAGATCTGTCAAATTTCATTCTGTTTTGAGACATCAAGGAAAAGATTGAAGATATCTACATCACAAGTTCAAGTAATATTTTTATTTAAGCTGCAGCCCCAAGTAGTTGGGATGTTTGTAACTTGACAATGATATATAACTATCTATTTGATTGAGACTATTGCTTTTATATCTAAGAGAATAACTAAGACTTTCCATTGAGTTTTGTAATGCTTTTTCCCATTGCAGATAAAGCTAAGAAGGATGCTTTACAAACTGCTATACGAGTTTCCGAGCTTCTGGGTGAGACTGTTAATGGACAAGTCGAAGCCACTTTTATAAATGAGAAACGAATTGAACTTGAAATTCGTGCTTTAGTTAGTATGATTATGCGTTATAAAAAGCAAACAGACCAATGGCTTGCAGCTTCCCATGCTTTGAATACTGTTATAAAGGTGCTCTATCCTCACTGAATTACAAAGTATGTCATAATATTTGCATGTACATTAACAATGGCAGCTGCATCAATTTTTGCACCTTTCTAATGTTTTTCAAATCCTGAGTTTAATAAAAGTTATTTTGACAAAAACTAGTTTTAAATGGCTGTATCTATCTCCTCCACAGCTTAGGATACATTTGAACAAAACGCGATGCCCATTTGCGCTGAACTACAGTTTGATTAATCATCTCTCCAAAGACAAGTTAGACTTGTTTCTTCTTTTCATTTTATACAATAAAGGGCAGCTTATGCATGGGTCCCGAGGAAAGGTATATTGTACGCAGTCTTATCTTGCATTGCAAGAGTTTGTTTTCACAACTCAAATCCGTGACCACTGGGAGGCATGAAAACAACTTTATCTGATCATATTGTATAAACTTTTCATTTTATACCATATGATTGAAAATTAAACATCAGATGATCTTATTTATTTTGTTTGATTCTTCCTTATGTGGCTTGTTTCTGTTTTCTGCTTCCGCTTCTACTGTTTTTAACTCGAAGAAAAATAAGTTATTAGGAGCACATTGTTAACTCTGGAGAGAGAGAGAGAGATTTAATTCTTCTATAGGTTCTATTATTATTGCTCGGATGACAATGGATGTAAGCTACTGATGTTTGCTAGTGTCGAAAGAAATGTTGTAGTTACCGACTGAAATATGAAACAGTTTTTCACACACACCTTATCAAGCCGTGTTTGTCTTGATTATTGGGGTCAGTTGCATGTTATTCCTATATTGAACTCAATTTAAGGCCGCGCCATCAGTAATGTTCAAATTAATTAAATTGTTTATTTGGTTTCCCTCTGTCTCTTATACCTTTCACTCAAATAGATTCTCCTCCTCACTGTGGTACCTTTAAACATGCTCATACTCTCTCAATTTATTTTATCTCATTTTATCATCTATTGGAATTACACTTGAGTGACTTATCAGATACTAGTATCTTTTTAATAAATGCAATCTAGTATCTCCACTCTGTCCATCTTAATATTCTCATATCTATAGTAATGTTTTCATGTTGTTTTGTAGCAACACAAAAACTACTATCCATAATTCATAAAGCATAGCAAGTCATACTGTAGTCTTGTAAAAATATTCTTTAAGCTAAAGAGCTTCCAATTATCACACACCCTAGAAACTTATCTTGATATTCGATTTGAATCTATCATTCTTTTGCAGATTGTTGCACAGTGGGATTTTGTGATGTGAGAAGATGCAAGGATCAGAAAATCCATTAGGCATGTTTAATAGATAGTCAGTGTTGATAGTTGTGATCCATGCTTAGTGTTGCAGAAATATTGTATGTAAGGTTGAAATTATATGAGCAAATTCTAGATGGATGTTTTCTACTTTAATCCAGTCTCCAATTTAGCATGATGCACAATTAGCTGAGTTGACGGGGAAACTTCCTAACCTAAAATACTTTCTCCCAGAACCTTGAGCAAGTTTGATGGCATTCTAATCTGATCTATTCTATATTCTCACCTGTGATGCTAACTTGATCAGGTGTTTCGTCGATCATTTTGGGTGGGTCCGGCAGTAAATGTAGGCTAAACTCTCTTAATATTTCGTGTTTTTATTTTGTTTCAGGAAATTGGTGACTTTGAGAACTGGATGAAGATCATGGATTTCGACTGTAAAACCATAAATGCAGCTATTCGAAATATCCACCAGATATGAGCCAAGCAACCCTAAAACCGTCAAAGGTTAGCGACCATGTCAACATTGAGGTTTCAAAACTCTGCCAATGTACATTTCCTTAGACAAGATCTTTCAGTTCTAAGCTGTAAACAGTTTGTGTCATCTCCACTGTTATTATTTATTGTTCTATGGGGGTTGCAAAGTTTTTGATCCTGCTTGGGTGTTTTGAATTGAAGGGACTGAATTTGTTGGGTCTGTTCAG
>JAGFNQ010004958.1:39952-171585 GCA_024364735.1 Boesenbergia rotunda
TTGCTTGCATTTTGTATCAAGGGAAGCTTCAACATTGACTTGTATTATTTGTTTTTAGATTGCTTAGCATTTGGTTTGTTTTGAGTGGTAATTCCTGAAGCAAATTTCTGTGTTAGTATCAATCGAAATTTGGTTTGATTTGATATCAGATTTGTTCTCCAAATTTGTCTAATTTGCATTGGTTGATTTAAGATCCCAATTGTTTGAGTTCATTAGTTGAAATTACTTAGCTTAAGTTCTATAGTTAAGTTTCTTTCCTTTTCACGGTGTTTTCATTTCTAATTTTAAACAAAACCTAATTCTTACTTGAAACCCAAAAATATTTGACGACATATAAACTCGAGCGTGAATCAAACATCCTTAACTAGCCTTAGGAAAAATACGACCTGTGACCCCTTTACTACATTTTTATCTTAGTTAGCAAAAAGGGTTTCCAGCTTTACAAATATCTAAATTTGAGACCTACATTCGTGACATCTATTTTGGGGTCCATCAGTCCTCCCAGGGCCTGAAATGAAAAGATTTCAGGCCCTTACAGGGGCTGAAATTATTGGATTTGATGGCCTGGGAGGGCCTGAATCAAAATAATTCAGGCCCTCCTAGGGCCTGAAATATACTGATTTCAGGCCCTGTGAGGGCCTGAAATAAAAAGATTCATGCCCTCACAGGGCCTGAAATCATTATATTTCAGGCCCTCACAGGGCCTGAAATCATTATATTTCAGGCCCTCACAGGGCCTGGCCCTCAGGCCTTCCTAGGTCCTTGATTATGATTTTCAAAGTTTGCAAAATGTAATTGTAATTTATTTTTCAGGGATGATAATGTTGTTGACGAAATTCTATCCGAAATATGGAATACTCTTGATGATAATGCTGTCACGGGGAATGGATCAGAAATTACAAGGAATTTGACAATTGATCTAAATGAAGAAGCAACTAATATAGAAGGTGAGGGTTTGAATTCTTCTACAAGAGTTGTTGAATTCTTTGAGCCAACCTGGAGTGGGGAGGAAGGAATTGAAATCCGGAATGCAGATGAATTAGAACCCATTACAAGTGTACTAGAATTCCAAGCCGATGATATGCAGATTGAGGAATATGAATTCCCCCCAGATGAGTACAGTGACTTAGAGGAGGAGTTTCCATTAGCTGAAGATCCTTATATTTTAAATTCTCGATTGCTTGCTGGGCCAATTGGAGAGGTAGAGGCAAGAGATGGGCATGAATTTTTTGTGGGGCAGATATTTCCATCTAGAGAAGAATTCAAGAATGCACTTGTCAAACATGCCATGGTTAAGCATATGAGATATAACCCAGTTGACACCCGAAAAAATAGAGTTAAAGCAGTGTGCTTCAACCAACCATGTACATGGAGAGTAGTAGCAAGGGGGGAAGTAGAGTTCACTGTTACAAAATATATAAAGGAACACCAATGTGGAACTGTTAGGGAAAGTGCTGATCATCATGCATGCTCTTCATCATTTGTTGCTTCTTTTGTTGAAGAGCAATTTCTTCATAATGAACAATACAAACCAAGTATGATTATATCAGATATTAAAGCTAGATTTGGAGTGACCATATCATACAGAAAAGCATACATAGCTAGGGAGAAAGCATTGAAAAAGGTTGTTGGAGATTATGATGAGGCTTATAGAGATCTTCCACAATATCTGCGTGAGTTAAGAGCTAGAGATCCTGAAACGTATGTGGCACTATGCAGGAATGGTGACAATCAGTTCCAGCGGTGTTTTTGGGCTTTTGGTGCTTGCCGAAGGGTGTTCAGGTCTTATTTGCGTAGACTTATTGGAATTGATGCCACACACCTAAGAGGAAAGTATCCGGGAGTAATGTTGATTGCAACGACGATTGATGGTAATGACAATGTTCTTCCAGTTGCCTTCGCAATAGCTGAAGTTGAATGTGGGTCTGCATGGGAGTGGTTTTTGGAGCATACAAAGAGGTTCTTTGGTGTCGATGATCACTCAATCACCATAGTATCAGATAGACATCGGGGCATTATATCAGCAGTTAGAAAAGTCTACCCAAACGCGCATCATGCCTTTTGTTGCCACCACATGTGTTGTAATATGGTAACTGATACTGGAAGTAGAGCTGCTGTAGGTTTGTTTTGGGCAGCAGCACGAGCCAACACAACACTCCAATATGATATGATAATGCAGACAATGCTTGAAAAACATCCAGTTGCCCATAAGTGGCTTCACAACATTGACCCTAAAAGGTGGGCAAATGCACACTTTACAGGGAGAAGGTACAGAATGCTTACCACGAATTGTGTGGAGAGCTTAAATGCTTTGTTCAAGTCTACACGTGAGCTTCCCATAAACAGGTTAATTGATAATACAAGAAGAAAAGTTGCTCAATGGTTCTATAACCGTAGAGAGGAAGTCTCCAAATGGCAGTTGCTTTGACACCTTATGCTACAAAAGAAATGGATTCAAGGAGAGAGAAAGCAAGAGCTTATAAGGTTCACCCTTACTCTCAATCAGAAATGGAAGTAGAAACATGGGGCACTTCATACATTGTTGATTTGGGAAAAAAGTTGTGTCATTGTGGGGAGTTTCAAATTTCAGGACTTCCTTGCTCACATGCTATTGCCGTAATCATTCACAGGAACATGGATACACTCCCATATTGTGAGCATTATTTTTATTCAGAAATTTGGAAGTGGGTTTACATGGATCGTATTTTCCCTTGTAGAAGCAAGCAGCTTTGGCCAATTGGAGTAAACGACATTACAGTTCTATGTCCCCGTAGCCTTGTGCAGCCTGGTAGACGAAAGAAGGCACGGATAGAGTCCAGACACAATGGCAAGGTCAAACTAAAATGCAGCCGGTGTAAACAACTTGGTCATAATAAAAGGACATGTAGAATGCCGCCAGCCCCAAGGTCTTGAGTTAATTGGTATATGTAGTCACCCAATATTCTGATTGAAGTGGATATTTTGTATGGAGGATAACTGAATGTATATATTTTGTATATTGTACAACCATAGTATTGTTAAAAAAATTGTTGTTGTTAATGTTGTGACTTAAAGAAGTATTTCAATATTATGATACATTTCTTCTTGTGTAATTTTATGTAAGCATAAAAGATCAGGTGTGAAGTCCTCTGATTTTTAAACCCACAATAATGTTATTTCAGGTCTTCAAGTCCTGAAGTCCTATAGTTTGTGAATATCTGTCATTTGAGGCCCTCTGTTTGTTTGCTTTGTTGATTCATGGTTCTGTGGCAACTGATACTGTATTAACACGTAATTGATAATCATTAGGACAATGTTTAATTGGAGATCAAAAATATTATCTCCTAGCTAGCTAAACTCTTACTACTGGTAATGAGTTTTGAGAAATCAAAATATCATAGGTCCATGAAACAAACCTCCTGCTGTGCCAAATTTTGAAAATATGAGGTAATGATGTGGATGGAATTAAATTATGGTATGCAATGTCTATTTAGGTACTCTCTCAAGCGTGCAGGGTAAGAAAGAAGTGCAATACCATCAATCTCTATATAGAATGTATCCACAAATCCATCACATCCAATTAAATCAATTTTCGGCACCTCAACGAATTTTTCACAATTAATATCCACCAAAGGTATATCAAGAAGCTCATCACCACCAATGAAATCTATTTCGGATATTTCAATGGAATTTTTACAATTATTTCCCACAAATAATATATCAAGAGCTGCTTCACAACCAATAGAATAAACACTAGATATCTCTAAGGAATTTTCACAATTATTTTCCTCCAGGGATGTATAAAGCAATGCATTACAACCAATGAAATCAACTTTAGATACCTCTATCGGATTTTCACAAGCAGTTCCTACATAAGGTAGATCAAGAAATGTTTCACAGCCAATAAAATCAATCTCGGGTACCTCCATAAGTTTTTCACACTCAACTTCAGCATAAGATATAATAAGAGATTCATCACAATAAACAACATCAATTTCAGGCCCTTCTAAAAAATTTTCACAATCAGTTTCAGCATAATATATATCTAGAATATCATCGCAATGAATAAAACCAAGCCTGGGTGCCTCTATGGGATTTTCATAATTATTTTTCACAAAAGATGTATCAAGATATGCTTCACATGCAACTCTAGACACCTCCCTAAAATTTTCTAAAGGAAAAGGAGAAATACTTACCTGATCGTACTGAAAAATACCTGGAGGTTCTACAAGAATAGATGTATCCATAGTTTCCTTCTGGTCAAGTACATGCTCCACTTCAGGTTCAGGTTCTGGTGGACACTCAACTGGAACAGGTGATTCTTGGGTTCTTGCTTCCACCATGCAAGTCTCTACACTTTCTGGCTTATCCTCTGAATCTTCTAATGCATCAGTCAATGATGGTGGTCCCTGGGGCTCTGTGCAATCCCCTATACCTGTAAAATCATCTCCAATGCACGCTTTCTCAGTAATATCTACAACAACCATATTAGAAAAATTAGGACCATCAATAGCAATATCATCACAATATAAAAGATGAGAAGGGTCCTGTAGTGTTTCAGAATCTTCTTCTTGAGCTGAAAAATTTGGAAATGAATTTTGAACAAGAATTTCAGGAGGTAAAACTGCTGTAGGTGTCCTGACTTTGATGCTTTCTTCTTCTTCCACCAAATTTGCAAGATCACTTGAAGAAGGACTTGGCCATGCACTAGGGTCCTCTTGAACTGATATAAAATCAAGTCTGGGGCTGTTTTGAGTGGGAAAATGGGATGCTTAAAATTTTTCAGTTAATTCGGCATTTGGAGTGTTTAAACTTGACACAACCTCTTCATTCCTCAAAGTTAGATCACAATCATGCCCCTCAGAATTAAGAGTAGCTTGAGAAGGTACTTGTCCTGATCTTTGGGCTTTTATTTGATTCATTTGATCAACCAATTGTCCAAGGCGTCTTCCGATGTCTTGAAGCTTTTGTTGTTCTTGAAATGTGACATAAGGTTGCTGAAAATCAAGAGTAGGCTGTGCATTTTGAAATTGGAGCTGTTGGGGCTGCTCAAATGGTGGAATGGGCTGATTAAACTGCTGAAAATGGGACTGATAGCAAGGATGATGTTGCTGGAAATTATTGTTCTGAAAATTCTGAAATTGGGGCTGACATTGTTGATTCTGAGTGTCTTGCTGAAAATTCTGACCTTGAAATTGGAAATCTTGCTGAAATTGTTGAAATTGTGGCTGAAAGGATGGTTGAACTTGCTGAGAATTATAGCCCTGAAAATTCTGGTATTGAAGTGGAAATGGTCGTGGTGAAGATTGAAACTGAGTGGGCTGAAAGTTCTGATTTTGAAATTGAAAATCCTGATTGTTTGGTGGAGAATATTGCTGTAAAGGTTGAAGACCACTCTGATTTTGATGTTGGAAAGTCTGAATTGGTTGGAACCTTTGCTGAAAATTCTGACTTGGTTGAAAATCTTACTGAAATTGTTGAAATTGTGGCTGAAAAAACTGATTTGTTTGCTGAAAATTCGAATAGGGCTGTTGGACACCTTGATTGGCTGCTGAAATTGTTGGAATTGACATTGTGGCTACCCTTGCTAAAATTGATAGTTTGGTTGTTGAAAATTTGAATGGGATTGCTGAAAATATTGGTTTTGCTGCTGAGACTGTTGACATGACTGCTGGTAAGTAGATGAATAACTGTTGGGTCTTTGTTGGAACACATGCTTCACCCAAAACTTTAACTCCAACAGTGCACTTTTGATCTCTGATTGTTCAGTTGAAAACATTTTGAACCTGCAGTCATGTCACAAAACAAATAAATGGCAGCAACCGTATACAAAAGACAAAGCAATCAAAAATAGAATCAAAGAATAAAAATATTAAACACAAGCTCAATTTAAACAAACTCAACTAGTTCATCCCCGGCAACGGCGCCAAAAATTTTGATGGACCCAAACTAGGTGTCACGAATGTGGGTCTCAAAATTTAGATATGTGTAAAGCTGGAAACCCTTTTTTCTAGCAAAGATGAAAACGTTGTAAAGGGACCATAGGTCGTATTTTTCCTAGGGCTAGTTGAGGTTGTTTGATTCGAGCTCGAATTTATGTGTCGTTGATATTTTTGGGTTTCAAATAAAATCTGGGTTTGGTTCCAATTAGAAATGAAATCGCAATGAAAATAAAGGAAACTAAAGTAATGAACTAACCAAAGTGATGGCCATTAATAACTCAATCAATGGGAAACCTAATCAACCAAGGGACTTAACTGAATTTTGGAAAACAATTCTGATATCAAATGCAAACCAATTGCTAAGCAATTAAATCAACACAGTAGCTGAACTTCAATCGAAACTAATGCAAGAACTTCAAACCTAATTATAGAAATGAAACTTGATACTAATGCCGAAATAGAAAATTTAAATGCAGTAACAAGCTAGACCCGAAACAAACTGATTTCAAACTCAATGGCACACTAAAAATTGCACTCAACTTGACACCAATCAGTGCCGAAATTGCTTTTGATATAAAGTGTAGAATTAAAAACAGATTTGCTACCAAGAGAGAAAGTTTATGTGCCACAGCTGATTCTAACAACTCAGAAATGAAACTAATCGATTAGGCTTAGAAAGCAAGGCTATCAGTGAATAAGTTTGCAAGAGTTGAAGGAAGAAATTAAGCATCCAAATGCATATCCAAGACAGACACAATCTGAAGCAAAAAATCGATACTGAAATGCAGAACATGAGTGCAGAAATTTAGCAACAAATCAAAGCAAAAACAAACAAATGAAACTCAGATTCAAGGGCACAAAATGAAACGTTTCATAAATGATTTCGAAGAACTGATGTTCATTGACACACAATTCAGAAACTTATCAACTACTACTTGCAGAAATAAAACTGGATTGGAAAAATTGGAATCTGATACGCACAGCTGAGACTTAATGTAAAAATTGAAACTAACTTCAGAAATAATCAATTTGCGCAGCAAGCTAAGACTGAATGCTTTAGCAACTAAATGCTATCTCTAATTTCAGGACTTAAAACTGGACAAACATTGAATTTGAAATAAGCTGCAGAATTCTGAAACTAAGCTGAATATTTGCAGAAACAGGGCTGATACGCAATGAAAACTCGATACGAAAGCAAGGAAACAGGAAATAAATTGAAATTGCAAACAATAGTTCACTAAATAAGCTCCCTAGCTACTTAACTTGCAGAATTGAAACCTAATTAAGACAGAATCGATTTGGAAAAGAAAACTAAGCAGCTGATACAAAGACAGAAATAGAAACGGGTTGCAGAAATCAAAATTACAGCTAACAAATTGAAAATTCACTAAGTAAACTAAGCCTCGATCCCTTCCTTAGCTCAAGAACTCCTTGCCGTCACACAAGGGTGAGCCTCGAACCCGTAAGCTCCACAAATCACTGAAAATCCGTCTCTGCGAATCAAATCCAACTCAGCCTCTGCTCAATTTGAAAACCCATTCGATTTCCTTGATTCAGCTGTGTCCGAGTGCGATGGTGATTTGGGGATGATCAGAGCACTCTAAGGAACCCCTCCAGATAGCTCAGATGGATGGAAATGGTGCACAATCGAGACCGAAGACAGCAAATGGCAGAACTGAGGAAACCTCACTCAGCCCTATTCTTGGGCAAAATTCGAGCTGGAACTTCACTGAGAGATATTCCCAATGACCTAGAACTTGATCTAATGAAGAAATTGAAGTGGTCACGCCTTCGGATGAAGAAATTGAAGAAGAAAAACGAAGAACAATCGAAGAAGGAGACGCTGCGGCGAAGACGCGACAAAGCTGCCCTGTGGAGAAATTTGATTAAATACTTAGCAATGGACGACCCAGATTTTCCTAACTCCATCCAACGGTTGGATCTCATCCGATCTGAACCAAAATTTGATGATGTTGATCAAGGGTCAGGATCTGCCTCCCAGTAGCTCGGATCCTCCAGATTTGTAACGGATGGCTCAAATCAACCTGATCTTTGAATGAACGATCTAGATCCCTCTGATCTTGATCCAACGGCTGATTGATCTCTGATTTGGATGAAACCTTCAAATCTTGATCCAAGTGCTTGATTAACCTTAATCTCAGCTCAGATTCACCAGATCAGTGGTGGATGGTCTAGATCTTCCCTTTTCTTGAATGGATGGCCTAGAACATCTTGAGCTTGATCCAACGGTCAGATCACTTCTGATATGGTTGAAATTCTCAGATCTTGATCTATGGTCATGATTGACTCCATCGTGAACTCGGATTGACCAGAAGTTGACCGATGGCTCAGATCCAACCATTTTTGAATCGGACGGCCCATATTAGTCGATGCTTAATCACTCGATCCAGGTCCACTTCGACTCAAGTTTGACCCAGCCTGACCTTGGTCCATGATCCTTCCAAGCCTGCAAAAGTAGATCAACAATTTAGTGGCCAAATAATTTAAATATATCAAGATTTACAATAAAGCCCAAAATAGAATAGATTCATGAAACCTAAGCTAAATTCGATATTAAACAAGTAAAATATGGGTCAAACTTGGATTTTAGCAACTAAAATGATCAACAAAATGATACCTATCAGTGGGCCTGAACATTATTGTTTCAGGCCCACGCTGGGCCTGAAATGGGATTATTTCAAGCCAAACTTGGGCCTGAAATGCGATTATTTCAGGCCCACTCTGGGCCTGAAATAATCTCATTTCAGGCCCAGCGTGGGCTGTGAATTCAAATTAAGGTAGAGGAAAAGTAAGGTTCAATATTACTTATAGTATCGACAAGAGGACAGATTATGGATTAGATATTACACAATAACAAGGATCGAAAGCAATGCTCCATTGGAGTATGATAATGGTTTTTAGGTACATTATAACTACAAACATATATTATTTGTCATTACACTTACTGATTACAGATCATATATGAGACAAAAACAATGATCCAAAGCAAAGTTTGATTGATTTGAAAAGGAGTACATAGATTGAATAATTACAAATATACAATGTTTGTGATCACAATTACATATGCATAGTATCAACAAAAATAATATTTACAGATTTAGCTTCCAGCACTTGTCTCTCATTATTTTATATCCCACTTGAAATCGATAATTTTTCATTTGCTTTTGGCTAAAATCTGTAGATCTTTGGAAAACCAAACTTTCAGCATAGTGCATCATGAAAAATGCACAATCCAACTTGAAAAACCAATATTCACATTGTTGTCATCTTATAAATCCAACCATGAAATCAATTGTTATTTTTAACAAAAATAAACATCCTCTTACGATCTGCTTTGGCTGGGTCCTTCTACAACAATTTTATTAAACTCTGTCCCAGCTATGGAAGGCAATCCTTTATTCCATATCTTGTAATATGACCAGTTCAAATTTTTGAAAAATGCCACCTACACAGATATAACATTAGTAACAATTATATTGGTCTGAAACTTTTTGTTGAGGTATATATATGAAATAGAAAACTTACAGTTTTTTCAAATTTGGCAGTGTACCCTTCTGTGGCACCGAGAGAATTATAATGATGGATACTACCTTCCTCGAGGTCAATAATCATTAGATGCCAATGATCATCTACATTATTTAGAGGACAGATGATATATCTAATTGGCTTATCTGTATCAGTAGCAATAGTTTGTTCAAAAACCTGAGCGTGAATCGCCTCAAAAAGTTCCTATGTTTATTAAAAAATGATGTGTCAGTGGACTAAATCATAGAAAAAATCAACAATACAAGTAGCTAATTGACTTACATCAAACCCCACCCCACAGAATATAGAGGGATGGTATGGTGAGTTACACGCTTTTGCTTCATTTCCAAGAATTGTCCAGTATGTATTTATGCAATCCCCGGTGGTGTAGTCATTCCAATCAAATATTGTCAAAAAAGATTGCATATCTAATGTAAAGGTCCCATTGGACCATACTGGAGTAAACTCATGCCTACATGCAAATAAGATCAGCAACTTAATAACAATGTGAATCAATAAATTTTATTAATGAATGTCAATAATCATCATTGTTTTACAATATTTTTCCAAATGCAATAGCAACTGACTCACTTTAATTTACTAAGCTTTAATAATGTTTCAGCAATCTCTGCATCTTTAAGCTTATTCTTAAAAAATGCCCTGGAATTCTTCAAGATTTTGCTTTTGACCTTTTGAAATTCTTTAGCTTTAGCTGCGTGATGTTCAGATATGTTTGTTTTGGTGGAGGTCTCAGATTTTGTTGTTTGCGTGTAGTATCTGACAATGATGGGGCAGGAGCCTCGTCTTCTTCTTCATCATCATCATCTTCATCTTCATCCTCATCCTCATCCTCATCCTGAACAAATCGTCGGAATACCCAAAATTACACACTCTCGAAGAGCCGTATATTCTTCTTGCTGATCAACGATGATCACAATATCAGGCAACCTCGTCATATATTTGATACCGCCGAGATATGTTTGCAAGGTAAATAATTTTCTCTTCAATATTGCCGCATCTCTTTTGGGAAGATGGTTGAGTTTACCCATCTTTTGTTCTGCTCTTAAATCCCTGATCTTTTGAAGTCTCGTTTCCGTAGTAGACCAATTTGTTAACATACCACCAAGCCATTTTTTATTAACATAATGACACCGGGCTCTTATTGCAGCCGATGCTACTGAATCTGCTGCTTTATTTTTGGTACCAACAATTAAGAAGGTTCTTCCCCTACTTGCCGCATCAAAAACTAAATCAGAGGCTTCTGATAAAAAACGAGCAGTTCCAGTGAGATTTATAATATGAATACCTTTACGCTTTGCAGAGATGTAAGGGGCCATTCTAGGATTCCATTTCTTAGTACCATGACCAAAATGAACTCCAGCCTCCATCATCTCTACTACAAGAAAAAAATGTTTTTAATGACATTGAAAAATGTCATCATATATTACTTATGCTGACATTTTTGATATAGTGACATTAAGTTAAAATGTCCTCTATAGTGATGTCGTCTAAAGTCTTATCACTTATGACAATTCTTAATGTCACTATAAAATAAAAATAGTGACAACACTAATAGCATGAATAATTATTATAGTGACAAAAAATAGTGTCTCTATATGATTTGTAATGACATTTATATATGTTATTTTATTATAGTAATAATGACAAATTTATATGTCCTTTAAAATTATTTATCAAGACAATTATAAGTGTCATGAATTTTATTTATAGTCATAATAAAAAATGTCACTAATGATAGTTTATAAAGTTAATTTAAAATGTCTTGTTATGTAATTTATAGTGACACATATAAATGTTTGCTATATTAGTCTATAAGGACATTTAAAATTATCATTAATAGTTATTTATTATGGCATTTTGAAATGTCTTCATATGAGTTTTACAATCATATTTTTATCTACATGATTTGGTGCTCTATTGTGACATAAAAAATATTATATATTAATAAATATCTCACCTATTTTCAATATTTTCATGATATAAATATTTATGCATATAACTAATTAACATAAACACAAATAAAAATTTTAAATTGAAATTAATGTGCTAATCAATAATTGTCATTTTTTTTACAATACAAGACTGTCAAATTAGTCACCTCAAAAAATATCTATGCACTAATCACAATCACAAATGTACCCAATGTATTTAGTTTAAGAACTAGTAAAAAATTAAGTCTCTCCTAAAGCAAAACATAACCAAACTTCCAAACTTTGCTGCATCTTCAATCTTCAATCTTCAATCATCACATCTTGAACAAAATCCAATATTCTTGTCACCTACAAAAATATATATATATATATATATATGATTTGTGATTGGAATGGCTGCAGAGGATGCCGAGATAAGCAGGTATGCCATCACCTGTGATGTTTGGCAAGCAATCTCAAATATCAAGCAACACTAAGTAATTGTTCAAGTTAATGATAATCACAGCTCGTCAAATAAGAGTTCTAGCCATTGAAAAGTATACCTGATGCACAAATTTAATCATAACATGCCCTGGATTTTATGGGGACCTGAAATTATTTTTTTAAAAAAAAGAAATCCACATAGGTGAAGTAAGCAAAAAAGTCAATAACAGAAGTAAATATACTTAGAATTACAGATTATTGATTTTTTTTATTGTTTCCCTTGAAATAGAAATGCCTAGCTGCATCAGATTGAAAAATTCAAAATCATCTCCCGCTGCATCAAAGGAGAATGGGTGATTCAAAGAGGTTTCTTATCGAGCAAGACGTGAAATCCAAGCTTTTTCTATTGGTAAGTTCATTGACATTGCAATATAAAGCTACTTATGTTTGGGACATATTATGTGTAACAAAGGATGAGAGGACTAATAAAGGTACACATTCTTTTGAGTAAGATATGTTACCAATTTAGAAAACTGAACACAGAATTCAGAACAAAAACGGAAACACTTGATTAAGTTTTAGCTCACTAGGCTTTCCGCAGATAATACAGGACTTTCAACTGGCTCCACGCCATAAAGCTACATATAGAAAACAATAAACGATGAGTAGATATACCATGAAAAAGAGAGGAAAAGGAAATTGCCCAAGGACTGTACAAGATAATAACAGTAGTTAGTATTTTTCTGTCGTAGTACCTTAATTTTGGGATTTTGTTCTTTGAGATACCTTCCTGTACCAGTAATTGTGCCTCCTGTTCCAAAACCAGAAACCAACATATCCACCTTTCCACCAGTTCCTTTCTAGATCTCTAGACCAGTTGTCTCATAATGAATCTACACACATAAACCAAACATAAATTATAACTTCAATTGCATGTAAAAAATTTCAAAAATAACATCACATAATATATACCTTGGGGTTAGCAGGATTTTCAAACTGCTGAAGAATATAAGAATTAGGTGTCTTTGCAGCAAGGTCTTCAACCTTTTGAACAACACCTTTCATTCCCAAAACTGGATCAGTGAGAACCCATTCCACACCAAAAGCTTTAAGAATGATCCTTCGCTCGACACTCATTGAGGCTAGCATTGTAAGAATGAGCTTGTAACCATTGGCAGCAGCTATGAAAGCCAATCCAATACCAGTGTTACCGCTAGTTGGCTCAATCAGGACACTCTTTACAGAGAAAAAATTGTCAGATGCTTATTTAATTAAAACATTTGGAGACTTAACAGGATAGTAGTCATTGTTTAAATTAAACCATTTGCAGACTTGACTGGATAGTAAGTATGAACAAAAAAAACATAATTCATTGTTTACACGATGATTTACCAACGGATAGTAAGTAATTTGGAGCCAAAATCTCTCTTCTTTCCTTTCTATCATGGAGGAAAGCAAGCCCTTTTGCAGCATCAAATGCAATCTTCATTCTGATATTCCAAGGTAGGCAGCCAAGAGCTCCTGTCAGTCACATGGAACTTAATTTTAATTAGCCAGAGATATCTACATAATTATGAAGGAGTGGCAACACAAGTCGATTGTCAATTTTATCATATTTAAAATGCTAAATCAATATGAAAGATCGCATCTTGCAAGAACTATGATAGCATTGTTAATTTCCTATCTGTCTTTTGTTGGTTAAAAGTAATTTCAACTACAAAGGAAGTTGACAATTGTAGAGGATGATGACTCCTGCACCAAGTAAAAGTATGTCTACTAAAAGATGAAGAGGAGTTGGAAATTTAAGGAAAAGATTACTCGAGAAGAGAAGATGTTCCGCATTCCCCTTGTCCATGAACTCATACACCAGAACTCGGTGCTCGTCTTTGCAGCAATATCCAATCAATTTCACCAAATTCGCATGCGAAAGTTGCCCAAGGAATATAACCTCAGCCTAAACACATCAAAAACCAGCCTTAAAGACTACTAACATCGATCGAAACCACTCAAACTATCACTATCTCAGGAAATCAAGCTGAATATTTACCAGCCACTCTCTGTGACCCTGCCAACTATCTTCAGCATCATGAACCTTCACAGCCACTCGCTGAGGTTGAAGACCCTTTTTGAGGTTCTCAGGGATGCACCCTGCTGGAGGCGAAGCAAGAGAACCCTCGCTGGAGGCGAATCGAGAGAACCGTCGCAAGAGGAGATCTGGCAGTGAGAAGGGAGTTTAGGGCACGGCGAGAAGGAGGCGAGAGGAGATCTGGCAGCGAGGGCGGGCGAAGCGAGAGAAGAGAGGGCGAGGGAACCGTCGTCGCTGGAGGCGAAGTGAGAGAGGGAGAGGATTAGGGCACGGCGAGGGAAGAAATGACGAAGGCACGAGGGAGGGGAGGGTTTTAGGCTTTGACTCGGCGTGGCAAAAAAATTTGACGCCAACTATATATATATATATATATATATATATATATATATATATATATATCTGAAAATAAAAATTTTCCCTTAAATAATTTAAAACTAATTTATCTTGTATCCAATTTTTTCTGTAAATATTATCAAAAATTTCAGAACATTATTCTAAAATTTTCATATAATTGATTCAAATTTTTTTAACTCCTATTTATGGTGAATATATATATAAGTTTATATATATAACCATATATATAAGTTTATATATATAACCATATATATATTTATATACATATTTTATTTTATTTTATATGTTTATTATTATTATTATTTAT
Source organism: Boesenbergia rotunda (assembly GCA_024364735.1). Taxonomy (NCBI): domain Eukaryota; kingdom Viridiplantae; phylum Streptophyta; class Magnoliopsida; order Zingiberales; family Zingiberaceae; genus Boesenbergia; species Boesenbergia rotunda. The sequence continues at coordinate 54,542 of JAGFNQ010004958.1, forward strand.
ACACCGTATTTTACACCTGCTGCCTCGCCAATTCTCGACTACCATAAATTTTAGGATACGGTAGAAGTTGGAAAAATTTTAGGTTAAACAAATTAAATAATTTTGATTAATTTATAATGACATTTATAAAATGTGTCATGATAAAGGGTTTAATCAGATATTTTATTTATAAAATTAATTTGTTTTAACAAGTGTCATTATAAATAGTTTATAATGACATTTACTATTATGTGTCACAATGTAAATGTCACAATAGGTCTTTTTTCTTGTAGGCGCTCACCTTCATCTGACCCTTTGATTTGCAATTGTTCATACAGCGTCTTGATTCTTTGGTTAGACTGAAGTATGATCTTCTCTCTTGCAACTACCCTTTTTTCATTATACTCCTCTTGTACTTTAAGCTGCGAATATAATTTACCAATTATTTTATCCTTTTCAAAAATGATGTCATCTTTTTGTTTCAGTTGGGACTCCTTCTCTGCAATTATTATTTCTTTCTGAGCAATAATTTGATCCTTGGCACTGATGGCTGTTGCCGTCTCACTTGTGGCTTCCTCTAAACTTTTAAGTGCTATATTTAATTGGTGTTGTAAGGTCTCAATTTCTTCTTTTTGTATACATATATCGCAAGCTTCCGTTTGTAAGGCCTGTTGCCTTCCTTGTGCTGCCTGGCTTCCTTCTGGTGCCTGCTGTAATACCTCACAGTGTACCTCAAGTGGTTGAGTTGGAAGAGAGTAGTCAGGTACCAAATCATGCTCTATATCAAACGGAATTAAATCAACAATAATTAAATCTATGGCCACACGGTCTATCATCCTCTTGATACTCTCAACGTGGGCTTTAGGCTAAGTCCAGCGAAGTATTCTTGGCAATTTATGAGGATGTTCAGGAGCAGCAATACTAATATGTTCAGTAACCCATACCTGCAACATCATTATAATCAATAAAAAATATCCATCATCAAATTATATCAGCAGGTATATGTACTCTAACTTACAGCCAAAATATTTGGAAATCCCTTGAGCAAAGGAGTCTTGGCCGGTTGGGTTGAATCACCTACATGTGGTCTATGCCTCAAGGTCACCTCCTTTCCAATGGCTCCCAACTGAGGAGCCATGAAATTGTACACGACATTGCACCAATTATAGTTTCGTAGATTGTCAAAATCATCTACGCAATCAATAAGTGATAGGGCAGGAATGACAAGTATGCTGCTAATACCACAAAATAGCACTGTACTAAAAAAATAAAGTATATACAACTGACAGTACAGCTTGTCATTGGATGTAGACTTTATTAGCAGTTTCTCCAAATGCCGTGCAGAACAACTGGAATATTCAAAATACTCCTTGTACAGTGGGCTGGAGGCCTCATTCAAATCAAGTTGGACTATCTCTCCATGGTCAGGTAGCCCTAGAATAAGTGATATATCAACCTTTGTGAAATTGAGTTTTTTCCCATGGAATACAAAGCTCTGTTCTTCTTCATCCCAATTATCAAACATGTTCTGAACTTGGGGTCTTACACAAGAACTAGTAGGAAGGTCGAGGACCCAAGAAAAGGGTGTGTCTCGAATCAACTGTTCTTGTGCTGGTGTGGGTGGAACAGAATCAATAAAATTTTTGAAATGGCATAGGCTACTTTTCCAGTTCATTTGTTTACTTCGACCTCTGTTGGCAAAACTTGTATACTCGGTAGGCAACTTGATTTTCGTTTTGCCAGCTGTTTTTTCTCATGACTTCCCCCAGGGACTTGCTGTTTCTTAGATTTGGTGGGAGCAACTTTCTTTGAAGCTGATCTTTTTTGACCCATTCCGAACTTAGCAACCATCAAACAAAAAATTATTTGACACAAACATAAATGAGACTTAGAATTCGTTCATAAAAGGGCCTCCTCAAATTCAGTCTTTTACTGAAAACTATCGCTAACCCTAGGTGAAAAGCAAGAACTGAAATGACAAACTACAGATTAGGGTACGTACAATTCGACTAGTGTGATGACGAGGATGTCGCCCACAACTACTCCAATGAAGACAAGCACGCTACCTTGAAATCGCAACAAATCTGGAGCTAGAAGACGATTGCTTAGCACTAGGCTCCCAAGGACGCTATAAAGCTGGGTGACTGCTGGGCCTGATATAAAAGGATTTCAGGCCCTAGGCGACCCTTTTTATATGTATTATAAATATAATTTAGGTTATATATATTTTTATTTATAAAAAAAACTAAATTTGTTATATATCATATATATTTCTGATTTATCATGTGCATTTTATTGATTATGTATTTATATTTACTTTTCAATGCTATAAAATTCACATATAGATGTACGATGCTGGGCCTGAAAGAGTTATTCAGGCCCAAAGTGGGCCTGAATATCTCTGATTTCAGGCCCACCGTGGGCCTGATATGTCAGATATTCAGGCCCATCAAAGAATGAAATTTTGATTTACCATCATAAAAATAATAATAATTACTTATCATGAATTATTATTTAATTAGGTATATCAGTGGGTAAGGTATAGGAGTAGTTTAGGTATATCAGTGAGTTTTGAGCAAAACTCATTGATAGACCTACTATATCTGGAATTCTGAAAACCCTATATCATTAGACAGGGTTGAGCTAGGAGATGATATTTTTGGTATCCAAACCTCTAATCTTGCTGTATCACCAATGCTATAGAAGTAGTTTAGGTATATCAGTGAGTTTGGAGCAAAACTCACTGATGGACCTACCATATCTAGAATTCTGAAAACCCTATATCATTAGACAGGGTTGAGCTAGGAGATGATATTTTTGGTGTCCAAACCTCTAATCTTGCTTTATCACCAATGTTATATGAGTAGTTTAGGTATATCAGTGAGTTTTGAGCAAAACTCACTGATGGACCTACCATATCTGGAATTCTGAAATCCCTATATCATTAGACAGGGTTGAGCTAGGAGATGATATTTTTGGTGTTCAAACCTCTAATCTTGCTGTATCACCAATGCTATAGGAGTAGTTTAGGTATATCAGTGAGTTTTGAGCAAAACTCACTGATGGATCTACCATACCTGGAATTCTGAAAACCCTATATCATTAGACAGGGTTGAGCTAGGAGATGATATTTTTGGTGTTCAAACCTCTAATCTTGCTGTATCACCAATGCTATAGGAGTAGTTTAGGTATATCAGTGAGTTTTGAGCAAAACTCACTGATGGACCTACCATATCTGGAATTCTGAAAACCCTATATCATTTGACAGGGTTGAGCTAGGAGATGATATTTTTGGTGTCCAAACCTCTAATCTTGCTGTATCACCAATCCTATAGGAGTAGTTTAGGTATATCAGTGAGTTTTGAGCAAAACTCACTGATGGACCTACCATATCTGGAATTCTGAAAACCCTATATCATTAGACAGGGTTGAGCTAGGAGATGATATGTTTGGTGGCCAAACCTCTAATCTTGCTGTATCACCAATGCTATAGGAGTAGTTTAAGTATATCAATGAGTTTGCTCAAAACTCACTGATGGACCTACCATATCTGGAATTCTGAAAACCCTATATCATTAGACAGGGTTGAGCTAGGAGATGATATTTTTGGTGTCCAAACCTCTAATCTTGCTGTATCACCAATGCTATAGGAGTAGTTTAGGTATATCAGTGAGTTTTGAGCAAAACTCACTGATGGACCTATCATATCTGGAATTCTGAAAACCCTATATCATTAGACAGGGTTGAGCTAGGAGATGATATTTTTGGTGTCCAAACCTCTAATCTTGTTGTATCACCAATGCTATAGGTATCACCAATGTATCAGACGGTGTGATTTCAGGCCCACCTTGGGCCAGAAATCATTTTATTTTAGGCCCACCGTGGGCCTAAAATCATTTTATTTTAGGCCCACCGTGGGTCTGAAATTAGTTTATTTCAGGCCCACCGTGGGCCTAAAATTTTTTTATTTCAGGCCCACCGTGGGCCTGAAATTAGTTTAATTCAGACCCACCGTGGGCCTGAAATTTTTTATTTCAGGCCCACCGTGGGCCTGAAATCATTTAAGTTCATGCTCAGCTTGGGCATTAAATACAATAATCATTCAAGTCCAAATCCTCTAATTTTATTTAATTATTAAATTTTATCAAAACATTCTTACAGTTTTTATAATTTGAAACAAGTTTTTTAAATTTATGGTACACATAATCCATCTTACTAAGTAAATAGAGAATGCAAAGGAGCTGAATTATGTCCATTCTCGATATCAGTAGTTATAGTTAACTAAAGATATGTTATTTATGGTGTGCAAACTTAGTCCCAATCATTATGAGTGATGTTTTCTTACTGATTTCAGTTGGTACCCTACATTGCAGCAACTCGATGTGAATCAACATCACACAATTGTTTTGTTTTTCTGGACAATAAATTATATTCATACAAATTACACAATTTGTATACAAATGGAGCTGAATCACCAGCAAAGGATTTTTTTTTACAACATTACTTCATTTTGATTCACATCCTCATGTTTTACAATACATGTCACTCATAATATTTACTGTCAGATCAAATCTCATTTTCGTCATATCTCCTTGTTTGAAATCCATCTTCTCATCGTATAGGAGACATCAGACGTATTGCATAACAAAGAAGGCACAGTCCACGCTGAAAATGACAAACAGTATTTCTGATTTCAATAAGTGGGGTAATAAAATACTTTCATGATTTTAAAATTTTGAAACTCTTCCTCAGTTACTTACCTATGTTCTTGTTGGGGATATTTTGTCTGACGGAGGGTCATTTATCCAAGGGATGATAACTTTATAGATATGGATGAATAGCCGTAAGTTCCTCGCGACTATATTGTTTAAGTTCTTTTACCTGTATAATATATCATGAATTTCAATGACATTTTTTACCAAATGATGAACATATATATGAATATAGGTAGGTTGCTCACTGCTGAGTCAAAATCATGCTTATATTTACGGCCACTAGCAAGAGAATTTAAATGATTGAAAGACATTGCTTCTGTATCCACCGCCAACAAGTGAAAGTGTGTATTATCACTGCACAAAGGTATTAAAATATATCTAAACCCTTGTTCTAACATATCCGTCTTCATCACTTGTTGCAGGAAAAACTTTCTTGACGATCTTATTGAAGCCTACAAATTTGCATAATCAAAATTATTAATAACCACATCATAATATTATGTCTTCTACAATCTATTAATTGATACTAATTTACATCACTTACTGTGAAGAAGGTTGAACAATATATTGACTTGTTGTATGACCTACCACATGTGGATGCTCCCCTAAAGATAATTTTACAGAAGGCATCAATGACCTCGCCTTTAGTAAAAACCTCTCCATTGAGGATTTGTAAGAATGAATGCAAATTCAAAGCAAAGGGTGCATCATTCCAGATAAATTCATTAGCCAACCTGTCAAGTTAATTGATAATATTATATATTAAAGGCTCAAATATATTAACTAAACTATGTTTCATAACTTACTTTAGGTTCTCCAATTTATTTATCAGGTAGGCCACTTCTTTATCTTGATTTTTCTTCTTCGACTTCATAAAATGCTTCTTCACAAACTACATCCAAAAAATTTAGACCAAACTAATTAATGACCAAATTCAATAAATTTTACGTAATTTATATGAAAATAACTCACATATATCAATGCCTTGTTGCCTCATTTTGTATAGTTCGGAGGTCCTTCTGTTTTCCTCCTCTATATCTTCTTCAGACATGACTTCCATTACAGTAAGTGTTTCTCTTGCTTCCTCCTCACTAAGTATCCTTTTTCCCTTATCCATGACATTTGATATTTCTTCCTTTCTCCGCTTCCCCTTATGTAATAGCTGGTGTCATACACGACTCTCAATTGGAGTATCCCTGTAATCATACCGAGTTCGGTCATGTCCTCTCCTTGTTCTAGAAGATACTGGCTCAGAAACAGGAACGACTACTGGATAGCTTTCTTGACCCTCCATCCCCTTTTTTTTTAATAATTGAAATTAATTCCTTAACCCTTTCATTCAAACACATATTCTCCTCTATTAGCTCCTTGATTAGGGTGTCTTTAATGCATTCCCCACATAGCCTTACATCTTCTGTGTGATGTCCTTCTGATGTCTCCATTGCCCGTGGAATGTCATCACCAATCTGAAGGTTCTCAAGCAATGTGTTTTCATGTAGATTAGGAATTATTTCAACGATCACCTATCAATTACCAAGTACACAAATTTTACTGCCTCTATATCAAATTAACATAGATCACAGTTTAGAATAATTACCTCTTCGGACCTGATTTGGTTGACAAGGTCCCTCACCCTACTAATATGCGAAGGAATATTCCTCCACTTATTTATTCGGGGTCCTTCAACATTGTATGATTTTTGAATGGGTACATGCTCCAAAAACCATGCCTACACAAAGTTTTCTAGACAATTACATTAATGACAGCAAAATTATTAACTTTTATCAAGAAAATTCTACTCACTGCCAAAAGCCCAGCAAATCCCTTTAGGTAAGGGAGGTTGGTGGTCCTCTGGTTTCCCTGAGTTGATGAAAATAATTCCCCAATCTTAGGTAATTGTGGAGACAAAAATTTATGGATAGCTTCCACCCAGTTGAATCTACCAAGATTCTCATAATCATCTACTATATCTACAAGACCTAGAGGGACCTTATATGTACTAGACGAAAATAAAACACAAACAAATATATATAAAATATATAATTTACAAACTAATAACACATCATCCTCTGATTCAACACTTTTAAAATAATGTTTAAGTAAGTCCTCAATTCTTGTTCTGGTAAGTTGTTTTTCTTTTGAGAAGTAAGAACGATAGAGGTCACCCGATGCTTTAGTTGAATTAATAGGGACCGAAACTCCACGGTCCACCATACCCAGTAACAAGGAAACATCTCGTCTGATGAACGTAACCGGTACACCTGAAACAATTAAAATATTTAGTTATCATCAACAATATAGGCTTCAACTTATTTCACTTTGGTCCTGAAATGAATTCTTTTCAGACCCACGTTGGGCCTGAAATGAATTGACTTCAGGCCCAACGTGGGCCTGAAATGATTCATTTCAGGCCCAACCAACGTGGGCCTGAAATGAATCATTTTAGGCCCACATTGGGCCTGAAGTCAATTCATTTCAGGCCCAACGTGGGCCTGAAAAGAATTCATTTTAGGTCTACCAAGGGCCTGAAGTAATTTTACTTCAGGCCCTCGGTAGACCTGAAATGATTTTATTTCAGGCCTAAGTGAATTTCACCTGATATTCACTCATTTAAATTGATCAAAAATAAATTAATTAAGGTCATCTATATCCAAGTTTTATCTTACTATAGATATTGTTTACAATTCATAATTAAAACTAATACCTGAGAATTTAAAAACTAGCGAGGTTGAATCACAACTTTCAAATATATTAACCAAAATTTCTCGGATATGCTGCAATTCTTGTATGTCCAAGAAAAAACTGAAGGGCGACTCTTTGATCTTCGCAATGTGTCGCTCATTTAAAATTTCAAATGCTTCAACAAAATGTTTAAAGTGGCCTAAACCACTGCACCAATGTAATTTCTTCCCAAACTCATCTGAACCCTACAGTTTTTATACATTACAAATGTATTCATTAAAAATCAGTATAAACATTTTCACAAACTATGTTGTTCTTACCTAAGCCTATCGCTAACATACCTTGGTGATTAATGCCAATGAAGAAGATGATGAACCACCCACAGACCTTCTTCCTGCCATTATCATAAAAATCAACCCTGCATAAACCCTAAATCCTACTTTGAAAGTGTCGACCAGTCTGGAATTCAACGTTAACACTTAAAGCCGCCTCAGGATCACACACTAACACTTTCGATACTTGCCTAGGTTTTGGTTGGGCGGAGGGATTCGAGGGATGAGCTCGCGACTAAAGCACAACTAGGGCACGAACAATGTCCTCCTTCTTCGACAATACCATTTACGTTGTTGCGCTGAGAGAGAATGGACAAAATTTCCTCTGCCTACCCTTCCGAACCACTAATTATTATTTTACTGGAAAAGTGGTTCGGATGTCTCGAAATGTGAATCGAAAAAACTATTTTCTGGCGGGAGGGGTATAATAGGTAGATCACTTAAGGTGATGCGCCCTTTGGTAAAATAGAAACTATGGTACGCGAAATGATAATTTTCAATTCTTACATACGTCTTTTGGTAAATTGCCGAATTACAAATGAATGAGAATAAGAGCAGACATACCTATAATGTTGATGATGATGATCCATTTGATGTTCCTAGATCGTCTTGCAGAAAACTATTCTGACACTAAAATAATGTCTGATTATGATATTGACTAAATAATGACAAATATTAATTTTTATGAAATTATTATATTTGATGTCTTATTATTATTTAAGAGTTTTATATACTTCATGTGCTAAATTGTGGTTTATATTTCAATGGTAGTTGGATCACTTAACATCAAGAGTTATTAATATTCGTAAACCAAACACAGTTGTGATTTTAGAGATAAAGTAATGTCCACCAGTATTAGTTAGTTTTAAATTTGTGATTTTAGAGACTTGTTTTCACTATATACTATATGTCGTTGGATGCTCTCATTATGCATAATCATGTTGACATGTTTACAGCTAGCCATTGTATTTTCTATGTTATGTTCTAAGCTCAAACTAGTGAAGTGTCAAATTTTAGATGTCTAATCCTACTTATTTAATACTAATGTGGTGCACTAATTGTGGGAAGCCTAGACATGTGTAGGAAACATATTACATGTTTCATGGATACCCACTTGGGTATCCCATCTATGATGCTCATGTTGTCCTAAGTTGCTTCCACTGATTGAATCCTCTACTAACACTTAGTTTAGTTTTAATCCGTTTAGAGTTGATGTATTGCAATATTGATGCATACCTTCAAACAATGTGTCACTCTAATACTAAATAAATTGTCATGCCCCGAGGAGCTCCGTGTCCGACGAAAATCAAACAACACATCCCTTATACCGTGGACAATATGAATCTTTGTACATACATATTATGACCTTCATGGCCTACACACATATCTCATTCAACAGTGTAGTAAATAAAGAATAATTAAAGGAAAATATATAACCATCAACACTATCAAAAAGTGTATTGTCACAATCACTGCAAAATCAAACTCCAAGATGCCCTCTAGGCAGACCGACAATGCTAATACATAAAATCCAAAACATATATCAAATGAAAGTACATCCCAATTGTAACCAAAAGAAAATGTATGACGAAACAAAACCACTACGAAATAAGAGGGATTGACTGTTGCATGGGCTCTACTGGTGGCGTTATCTTGAAAAAAAAGCAAACGATTGTGAGTTCAGGGCGACTCTACAGGTATATAAATAGATAGATATGCATGACTGTAAAAAGGCTATATAAAATAGTATAGAAATAAGCAAATACAGTCTTATAGAGAAAATCAAAATATATGATCAAAAAACTACATATAAGTACATACCCATATCAAACTCACCTACAAGGTATGAAGGTCATAAATCCCCAAACCTGAATGGTCACCGGACCATATGTATTCAAAATACCTCTTGTATGTGCATGTCATCCAAATGCAGCAATCATAGCTCAAACAAGTGCAACAAACACAAACAAATACAATCTATGCAATATGCACATGATGCAATAACATGGTCACCCCTGACGTCAGTCAGCCACCATCACCGATTATGGGTGAGATCTGGTGGGTAGAGCTATGACAACTATATGTACTCTTCCGTCACTGCTCATGAGTGATCGAGTGGACAGGATGCTGGCAAAAGAGACCCTCTGATGGTTAAGCCCAATAACAAGTGTCATGAATGAGCCTCAAATTTAGATATTTATAAATTGAAAACCCTAGCTCACAAAATTAAATGTAGTATAGGGGCCTCAAGTCGTATTTTTCCAAGGACTAGTCAAGTGTGTTTAGTTCAAGCTCGAAGTTGTCGTTTAGGTTTTTGGGTTTTCAGATTAAAATGGGGGTTTGTTTTGCAATAAGGAATGAAAATTCAAGTTCACATGAAATAGGCTTAACTAAAGCAAAATTAAACTAGGAAATTGCAACACTAAACTTAACCGATTTAATGACTAAGCAATTCAAGCGAACTATGATATTAAAAATTCAAGACTAACTTTAAATGTAAGCAAGCATAAGAACTATAGCTAAATTACGGAAATGTAAAGTTTGAAATAGAAAAATTACTAAGGAACAGATGTGTGTTAAAAGTTGATAACAGAACTGGGTTGAATGAGGCTGAGACTGCCTGATCGGTCGCACTGACCGATCAGATGCTGTCTGGATCGGTCGAACAAACCGATCAGTAGCTGAATGAACTGATACAGAATGAACAGAAGTAAGAAACGAGAATTCAGAAATAGAAATTACAAGAACTAAACATCATATTCTTCCCTTAATCCAGATCTTTCTTGCCGTCACACAAGAATCAGCTAAGAATGACAAATCAGCAAAGATTTCCCTCCAGCGATCGATTAAGCGTCAGATTGGTGTTCAGCTGAGTTCTTCCTCCGATCTCCTCAGATTTGATGAGTGGGATTGCGATGGTGGTTCAGGGACCCTCAGAGCTCTTCAGAGAACCCCTCTGAATACTCCGATTGATGAAGATTTGCGATTAAGCAGGAGCTGGTCGGATGAAGCAAACTCTCGGCGAAACCCTCACCGGAGCTTGGCAGCTACGCGATTGCTTGAAACTTCGCCGGAAATCTTCCTTGATGATTTGGAATCTTGAACAAAGCTCAAATCTGATGTGGCCGCGTGATCGGAGAAGAAAACTTGAAGGAAGACGATGAACAGAGCAAAACTCGCGACCCTGCGACCCTGCGACGACAACCCGATCTGGCAGAGGAGTTCTGTTTTATTAGTTAGCAATTAACGGCTGTGATCATCCTCGCCTCATCCAACGGTTGGATCATCTCAGATTGAGCTCAAACCTTCCAGATCTCCATCAAGGGTCAGGATCTGCTCCTCCTTAGCTTGGATCAATCAAATCTGCGACGGATGGCTCAGATCTCCCTTTCTTTTGAATGGATGGTTGAGACTCCCCTTAAGCTTGATCAGACTGTCAGATGGACTCTGATTTGGTTTAAAGCTTCAGATCTTGATCTATCTCGGGAGTTCCAGATTAACTCTATCTCGGGCTCGGATTGATCAGAAGCTAACAGATGGCTCAGATCACCCCGTTTCTTGTTCGGACGGCTCATATTAATCTATCTCTCAATTGTCTTGATCCTAATCCAATTCTGGCTCAACTCGATCAAATCCGATCTAGGCCCATGATCATTCAATACCTACAAAATTAGATTCAAGTTTTAATGCCAAAATACCTCAAATATAGAAAGAATTAAATCCAAAAGCTAAAATAGACATATATCATAGAACCTGATGTAAATACAAGATTAAGTATGTAAAAAAGGAATCAAAACATGGATTTGGGAGCCTAAAATGATTAACAAAATGGTAATTATCACCCTCCTACCCCAAATCATATGGCAAGCATTGCTCTCATCTCCTCATATCACGGGAAAGAGGAGAGATCTCTGTCTGCTTCCACGCTGTGGAAACCACTACCCATGAGCAGCCGAGTGGATTCTTGATAGGGTAACTACACACACCTTCTTGATAGTGCCACTAACACATGAGTTACAGTGTGTGTAGATCTTAATATCACTGATAATCCGTCTCAACCACAAGGGAGCCAAAGATCATCAATTATGCAATAATGTAAAGATGCTGCATGACATTAACACATGTGACACCCATCAAGCAAACCTCAATACAACATGCACAGATCTGAAAACATAATTCATGATCTACACTAAGCTACTATGCATGCAATAATTCTAAGTATCAATAAATGTCAAGTATCATACGACATATAATTCCTCCTATGCAAACGTGCACACGTGTGTATTTTATAGAATCAGAGTATTAAGCATAGAGACTATTGAAAATAAACTTTAAGAATGTCAAAGGGTCAAACAGTAAGTATTAAACAGGATAAACAAAAAGCAGATAAAGGTAAATCCTACTACTCTACTATTCATAAAAGAAATCATTCATAGAAACCTGACGAATCAGAGTCAGTCTGCTGCTCTGAGGCTATCCGGCTGCCTAAAAACTGCAGATGCTCATCACTAACTTGAGCCTCTCTAATCCTCGTCCTGATCGAAGACTGTGCAACCATAGTCACCAACAACCCTTTTTCTGTCTGACCATGCTCCTCCAGTCCCAACTCTGAGAAGCTCTGAACTAATTCGGTGACCATAACCCGGTGACAAGCTAGAACACTCCGGGATTTTCTGCTAAGTGCATCTGCAACAACATTAGCTTTCCCTGGATGGTAGCTAATAGTACAGTCATAATCCTTCAAGAATTCCATCCATCTTCTCTGACGAAGATTTAGCTCCTTCTAAGTGAATAAATACTTGAGGCTCTTGTGATCTGTGAAAATCTCGAACGTGACGCCATAGAGATGATGTCTCCATATCTTCAGGGCAAAAATAATGGCTGCAAACTCTAAGTCATGAACTGGATAATTCTTCTCATGCTCCTTCAGCTGTCGAGAAGCATAAGAGACTACCCGTCCACGCTGCATCAAAACTGCACCCAAACCCTGATGTGAAGCGTCAGTGTAGAGTACAAATCCGTCCTCGCCTGAAGGTAACACCAATACAGGTGCAGACACCAATCGCCGCTTGAGCTCCTGAAAACTAGTCTCGCAAGCTTCTGTCCAAATAAATTTCACGCCTTTTCTGGTCAGACGTGTCAACGGTGAAGCAATACTGGAAAACCCCTCAACAAATCGGCGATAATAACCAGCTAATCCGAGAAAACTACGCACCTCCTGAACTGACTTAGGCTGTTCCCAACCGGTGACAGCCTCGATCTTCTGGGGATCTACGGAAATACCTCTACTGGAAACTACGTGTCCGAGAAAACCCACAGAAGACAACCAGAAAGCACACTTGCTAAACTTTGCATACAACTGCTCCCGTCGAAGCGTCTCCAAAACGATACGAAGGTGGTGCGCATGTTCCTCCTCGGAACGGGAGTAAATCAGGATGTCGTCGATGAAAACAATAACGAATTGATCCAAATACTCCATAAAAACCCGATTCATCAGATCCATAAATACTGCAGGAGCATTGGTAAGCCCAAATGGCATTACCAAAAACTCGTAATGACCGTACCGGGTGCGGAAAGCTGTCTTCTGAATATCTGAATCTCTGACCCTCAACTGATGATATCCGGACCGTAAGTCAATTTTAGAATACACTGAGGTATCCTTCAACTGATCAAACAAATCCTCTATACGAGGTAGGGGATACTTGTTCTTGATCGTCACGGCATTCAACTGTCCGTCGTCGATGCACAACCTCATAGAACCATCCTTCTTCTTGACGAACAACACTGGTGAACCCCATGGGGATACACTAGGACGAATAAATCCCCTGTCAAGCAACTCTTGAAGCTGGACCTTTAGCTCATCCAACTCTTTAGGCGCCATACGATAGGGAGCCTTTGATGCCGGCGCAGTCCCCGGAATCAACTCAATCACAAACTCAACATGCCTTCTAGGAGGCAAACCAGGTAGCTCCTCTGGAAATACGTCTGGAAACTCTTGGACCACTGGAACATCCGAGAGTTGAGGGCTACTGCTACCATCAGTGCTGATCAATGATAATAGAAAACCCTGACATCCATGCGACATAAGCTTCTGAGCTTGAAGCGCAGAGATAATAGAAATCCCATCATCTCTGGTGCCAATGAATTTCCACGAGGGTTGGTTCGGAGGTCGAAACGTGACCACCCTCGCTTGGCAATCAACTGTGGCATGATAAGCCGCCAACGAGTCCATGCCCAGAATGATATCAAATTCTACCATCTCTAGAACTGACAAATCCACGGTGAGGGTATAATTGCCGAAGTCCAATGGACACGCTTTGACTTCCTGCGTGATATCTAATACCTCACCGGATGGTAGAGACACTGATAAACGTTGTGATCTAAAGGTAGACAATCTACTAATTTTTCCCATAAATAGTCGTGATATGAAAGAATTAGAACTACCAGTATCAACAAGTAATTCAGCAGAAAATGCATAAACCGAAATCATACCACGAAAGACCGATCCATCGGCCCGCTGTGCCTCCTCTCTGGTGACTGCATAAACTCGGCCTGTCTCTGTAGCCGAAGGTGGCAACGCTAAAATCGGCTGCGGCTGAGCAGATGAAGGTCCAACAGTCTGATGGGGCTGGTATCCAGAAGGCCGAACCGACTGCTGAGACTGATAACCAGAAGCTCCAGCTGACGGCTGATGCTGATAAACTGGAGGCTGATATGCTGGACGTGGCTGCTGATAATACGATCCTGTCCCAGAATATTGAGACCCCACTGGTGAGGAGTACTCATGCCCATGCATACCGTACATCTGAACTGGTGGTGGAACTGCCTGCTGAGGTCCTGTCTGCTGCGGTCGGAATGACGTATGAGAATAACGGCCGCCTCGATATGGCCTATGCGGTCCTGACCGGCCACCCCGAGGAGTAAATGCTGGAGACTTATGTTGTGCCTTCAATGGACAGCCTCTACTCTCATGACCCGGAAGTTTACAATAATAACAGATAGGCTGCTCGTGGGGACAATCTGGTCTACCGTGGTCTTTGGAACCACACTGAACACAATAATTCGCACGAGCAGTAAACCTCTGTGTCTGGTGAGAACCCTGCGACGATCCTGCTGAAAACCGTCCAAACTTCTGGGGTCGAGACTGAGGCACATGAGTCTCCTGCGTACTCTGACTCCTGCTACTGCGTTTCTGTCCAACTGTCTGCTGTCGCTGTGTCGCTGCTGAACTCTGGGCTGTCTGCTTCCCTTTGTTCTTATCACCATACAACTGATGCTGAATCATCTCAGCATGTAAAGCTCGATCCAACGCCTCTCGATATGAAGTAGGAATCCATCCAGACAAACGCGTTTGGATATATCCAGCTAAGCCCATCGTAAACTGTGTCGTCCGCTCTGCCTCCGTAGCAACCAACTGAGGACAAAACTCTGCCAGACGATTAAATTCCGCCTCATATTCCATAACTGAGCGGTCTCCCTGACGAAGAGTAAGAAACTCCTGTCGTCGGGCTGTACGAAATGCGGCAGGATAATACTTGCCCTCGAAAGCCTCGCGGAAAGAAACCCAAGAAATCGGTCGTCCACCAAAAAGAGTCTTCTGCATATTCCACCAGGTGACGGCCTGATTTCGAAGATGATACGTAGCTAACTCCACCTTATCTATGTCTGTGAGGTTCATATAGCTGAAGGTGTCCTCCAATGTCTCCAGCCAAGAACGAGCAGCATAGGGATCTGGTTCCCCATGGAACAGTGTGAAGCGACCTTTCATAGATGCTGCCAGCAACGGAATCCGAGCTCTATCCAACAGCCAACTCGCTCGGGCAGGGGGTACCCCTGATGGCACTCCAGGAACTGCCATTGGTGGTACTGATGGACCTGCCTCTGATGGCCCCACTGAAACTGCTGTCGGATATACAGGAGATGGTATTCTCCGTGGTGGAGACCTCAGCTCACCTGATGGGTCCTGGTGAGCTGATCTCTGACCAGTCGCCTCCACTCTGGTGGGCCTATCACCCTCCTGATTCGTGTCTCCCTCGGCCTCCTCTAGCCTCCCCCGTGATCGTCGTCCACGACCACGAGCACGGGGTGGAGATAACTCAATACGACGAGGCATATCTGTTAACAAAACCAACATACATTATTTAGATATATAATTAACCAAATATAAAACTAACTTACTTCTTGTTTGCCGGGAGAGACCTCGTCGCTGCCAAGTCCCATTACAACTATAACCAGAAAAGGACTCCGAAAAATAAATCCATAAAATAACTCCGGAAAATAAATCCGTAAAATACAGATAGACCTCGTAAAAACAAAACAATTTCGTAAACTCACAGACACCAAACATCGCGAAACTTCCCACAGATCCCAAAGAAACTCGCAAACCTCGCTCTGATACTAAAAATTGTCACGTCCCCAGAGGCACATGCTTCCTCGAAAATCGGGCAGCATCTCCCCTGTACGGCGGACAATATGAAGCAATTGTACATAATATCTCCACCAAAATAGCTCAGCCACATCCGGCTGGCATCACAACAATAGGAAATAAACACAACCACGCAGTTTATATTGAAACAAAGTAAATGGATGACTTAGCCATCTTAAACATAAAAGAATGTCTGCATACTAGTAATAACGACAAAATCCAAACCGATACTCGACAAGGAAACTAACTGCGGAAATAAAACAGACACTAAAACAAACCAAAACAAACCGACACTGGGACTGAGGGACTGACAACTGGATCATCTCCTGGCTCCAAGAAAAACATCTACCTGCTACCTGAAACAACAAAAAGGGAAGCAGGGGTGGTGAGTCCGGGCGGACTCTGCGGGTATATGAGTAGACAAATAAGCATGGCATAATAAGGATAAACAGAGTAGAGAACTCAACAGTGTACAGTCCATAAGAATTATAGAATTTAGCTAATCATGCATAACATATATAAATCGACATGGTATAAAGTCCGAATAACGACTAAGCAGGTATAAAACAACTCAATAACACTAATATCAAAATATACATGCATGTCAAACATGTGCAACAATCATAGCTCATATAAGTGCATCAAACACAAGCAAATGCATAAAAGAAATACGTATGCACATGATGCAATGACATGTGTCACCCCTGACGCCAGTCAAGCCGTCAACACATCCCATCTGTGTGACCGAGTGGGTAGGGCTGTGACAACTGTACCACTCCAACAACAATATTAATAATACCACATAAGGCGTGGTTGAGTGGACAGGATGCTGGGAAGTCAACACTCCAAACCCACGGTACATCGGGGAGGAGCTATCACAAATACAATATCCCTCAAAACAAACAACAGTGAGGGTGAGCCACCAACGACTCATCCCTCTAAAACAATGGTGAGGGCATCACTGTCTGGCATGACAGGACAAACACTCGCACTCTAATAACTACCACGATAACAAGTGGTTGAGTGAATCGAGCAACAATATGACTAACGACGGCTTAACTAAATGTAAGCCTAACTGTCGTTAGTATGCAACGTGCAAGTATGGTGCATGATATACGATGCACGAACAACCGGAGAAACCACGATGCAATAAAAATCCACAAGTAAAACATGCATCGATACAACCAACCAGAAACCGAAAACCAACGATAATGCACCTACACTACTAGGTAGGGTATTTCTAATGCCAATTAAACCTATCTGTGTTTAATGGACTTCTAAGTGCTCGCGTACAAACGGCATGTTACAGAATAGAAAACCAATAGTGGACTGTACAGAAACGAATTTGGAATATTCGAAGATCAACGAAGAGTAAGTCTCAACGGCGATGTTTAAATACAAACGACAAAGAACAAGGTCAAGCAACCTATCAGACATAACAAGCCATGCTTTTAAGGTAAAGAAGACTACTCGAGTACAAAGGAGAAATACCCGCCTTTTATTGAAGAACGTATACGAACAGAACCTTCCGCGATCACTGAACAAATCTGAATCAAGGTCCTGTATTAAAGGATAATGTTTAAGCTATCGCAGCAAAGAAACATTTAGCAACAACTCACTACGAACATAAAATAAATCCTCGTTACTACATCCGTTTAATTAAATCTTAAATGGCAGTTGATTTCCTCTAACCCAAGTCATTAGATTAGATCCCAATTTAATCCAAGAAAACTACCCCGCATTTTATATTCATAGCCAACATATATTACATTCCAAACTAACTTCAACAGATGTAATCCTACATTCTACCTTCCACAACAATTTCATCTAACAACTCACGTCACATGTTGCAAAGCCAAAGGAAATAAGCTACACATTCAAACCAAAACAGAGCAACTTTAAAAAAAACTCTTTTAAATTAGAATTCTTTCCAACCCTACTGCTATAATTTACCACCAAATCCAAATAAAGGTGAATATCCCCAAAGCCCATCTCCAAATCACTCAACTGTCGCAAACACCAGAAGCTCATGGCAAACCATCAATGCCTAGCACAGAAATAAATCCAATTTCACAACCAATTCCATCCTATCACAGCCAACCCAATCCAAAGAACCCTTACCTTAAATCAGTGGTCGACGCAAGCTACAGGGCAGTGAGTTCAAATTTGAGACTGCTGTTTTCCGTCCGGTGTGGCCAACGAAGGAAGTTCGTCGGCTTCGCTCGTCGAGCAAGGACTGCCAGTAGCGCTGGTTTCGGGCGATAACATAGAAAAGAGGAGATTAGGGCTTGTGGCCGGGAGAAAGAAGGGCGACAAATCGATGATGTTCGCGTGAGGGAGAAGAAAACTCACCACCTCGCGAAGAAGGACTCAACACCGACGAAGGGGTGGCGGCGTCGGCGTCGTTCGCTGGGGCTCGGCGTCGACGTCGCTCGCTACTGAGGAGGCGGCGTCGAGGAGAGGGGAAGAAGCAAAACCGCACGGGGAGTAAGTTAGGGCACGGGCAGGTTTAAATAACTTATTTTTGACAATTTTGCAAATAAGCCCAGCAGGTTTGGAAAATTACAACTATGCCCCCTTTAAAATTTGCAATAAGCCCTTTAAAATTTCGGTTTTCAACAGTTGCGATTTTCACTTGCGCTACGAGGAGGATGGGTCGGCGTGCGTAGGTCGGCGGGAGAAGTTTGCAANAAGTTCTGATAGCTGGATCATGCTGAACGATCAAGAACACCCCATAAGCTTAGTATTAGGCAGCAACAAAATCTCATAAGTCATGTTTTGTGATTGGGTTGTATATGTCATGCTCCCAGAGACCTATGCTCACTCGAAAAACGAGCAACATCTCCTCTATACGACGGACAATCTAAAACATCTATACATAACATGCCACGTCCCCAGAGACTCATGCTTGCTCGAAAATCGGATAGCATTTCCCATGTACGACGGACAAGTTAGGATATTTTATACATAACTCTCAACACATAAGATGACTCTGTCATCACAAATATAAAATAAACTCATAACCACGCAGTTAATATCTTTAAGAAAAATAAAAATAGCAAAGAGTCCATATACAAAAGAAAATTCCAATGTAAGTCCAAAAACGAACATACCAGCCCAATACGGTATAAACAAAAATCTGGTAAGACAATACCAGATAAATAAAGTAAATACCAGTTTAGGAAATAAACGCGAAAATAAACTAGACACTGAAACAAACTCCAAACCGACTCAACATTGTGGGACTGATAACTGGATCCTCTCCTGACTCTGGGTAATGCATCTATCTGCTACCTGAAATCCTAGTGGTGTTTAATGATTATGTCTAAATACTCGCTTACAAGCGGTACTTTATAGATCAAGAAATCAACGGTGAGACTGTATGGACATAAATTTGAGTATTTGAAAGACCAAACAAAGAAAAGTATCAACGGATGAGGTTAAAGAACAAAGAATAAGATAAAACAGTCTTACTCAGAAACAAAACAGTCATGCATTTAAGTTCAATAATCTACAGATACAAAGGAGAAGTACCTACCTTAATTGTAGATTGTCTTTGAAAGAACCCCGCGACCTTACACATGTAAATAGTCAAAGTCCTATATCAAGATTAGAGTTATAATTAATAAAGTAGCTAAATTAATACTAAACTAGATTAGGAAAATTCTCCATTATTATAATCATTAAATTAATCCAAAATTAAATGGTTAACCCCTAGCCAACCAAATTGTCGTGATTAGGCTTATCTCCAATTTAGCCTGAGACCAACCCAAAAGGTCACACCACCAAATCTAGACTCAATCCAATTAGCTAACCTAGTTTAATCCATTATCCTCTTAATGGACTCATAGTAAATAACTTAATCCTCTTGCCCTAACTCACAACAAAACACCACATATTCCAATCCAGAATCCCCCATTACAAAGGCTACTCATGGCAGCAATTGTAACAACCCAAACAACAATCCCAAAATGGAAAACCACCATGTAAACAAACCACAACAACGCTGCTCTACACTGTTGAAATTTAAAAAAAATCTAAACATTCCCACATAATAATAAGAACTCACGTTACTATCTATTGCAAACTTTTACTCATCCAAATAAAACCTAGAGCTGCAAAACAATGAAGTCCTCAGAACCACACCAATCTAAATCCCCTTTGTAACTCACGGCAACCCAAGGTAAATTCAAAGATTTCCTCTACAACCAATTCAAATCCGAAAACTCAACCATCACAGTCACTCCAATACAAAACACAATCAAATCACAGACTAAAGAAAAGGAGCAACAGCAATACAAAACACAATTCAAAGATTTCTTCACGGCAACAACAAGGTTCCATTGAAGCGAACCCAAAGCTCAATCCGAATTGACAAGAAAACCACAGACTAAAGATCAAATTTCCAAAACTGAATTCAAGCCTACCACCTCATGGTAAATAGAATTAACCCAAAAATCCAATAGTGAGTCCATTCACCTACTGATTTATTTATCCAACAATAAAAACACTCTCATATAAACCTAAATTTAGATCACTTACCTGACTGGTGGCCGGTGGTGGATCGGAAAAGGAGCGACAACGATCTTCTCTGGGGTGGTGTCTCACGGAAAGGAGAAGATCGCCAACGAACAAGGGCAGCGGCGCATAAAGGAAAAGGGAGTAGGGAGGGATCATCGACGTCGGTCGAGTGAGGAGGAGGCAGAAGAAGGTTGGGCGTGAAGTCAAAGAATTGCTCGCGTGCGTGGGGTGTTGGCGTCGGGGAGAAACGAATGCAAAAGTCAGGAAAGGAAGGAAAACTTAGGACATTATATTACTATTGGCATTTTGCAAAAAGGCCCTTCAACCCCCACTAATTCCAACCTCATCCCTAATTTTGGATTTTACTCATTTAAGCCCTCCTAATTTTCAATATTTAACATTCTCTCCTACTAATAAAAATTTTATCAACAAATTTCGCTAGTAAACCACCACAGATAAAGATTGAGGGTAAACCAACTATACACACCTCAAGTATACAGATGATGATAGCGAGATTTAATCGTGTCCTCGAGCTCCCATGTAGCCTCCTCATCAGAATGGTGCTGCCAATTGACTTTAACTAAGCGGATTATCTTGTTTCGTAATAGATGCTCGTGCCCCAATATTCGCATAGGTATCTCCTCGTAAATCGAGTCTGGCCAGAGTGTATGAGTAGGATCGGGTACATATTTCCTCAGCATGGAAATATGGAATACATTGTGAACTCCAACGAGAGAAGTCAGTAATGTCAGACGGTAAGCTACTACTCCAATCCGCTCCAGAATCTGAAATGGTCCAATGTAGCATGGAGCTACTTTTCCTCTGAGACCGAACCACTTCACCCCTTTAGTGGGCGATACCCGTAAGAACACATGGTCACTCACAGAAAACTCCAAGGGCCTGCGTCTCCGATCCGCATACTTTTCTAACGATCCTGAGCCTCTGACATCCTACGTCTGATAGTACAGACTAACTCTGCGTCGCGCTGAATACTCTGAGATCCTAGCAACTAAGATTCCCCAATCTCCTTCTAGAGGGTGAGTGTCTTGTAAGCCTTACCATATAACGCTTCAAAGGGTGCCATCTGGATAGTTAAATGATAGCTATTATTATAGGCAAACTCAACTAAGTGCAGGTGATCCTCCCAGCTGCCTCCAAAGTCCATAACACAGGACCTCAACAAATCTTCTAGTGTTTGAATGGTACACTTTGATTGCCAATCTGTCTACGGATGAAAAGCCGTACTGAACCAAAGCTTGGTACTCATGGCCTGCTACAAACTCTGCCAAAACCGCAAAGTGAAACACCGCTCTCTGTCTGATATGATGCTTAGAGGGATACCGTGTAATATAATAATCTCACGGCACTATAGCTCTGCCAGCCTGTCCAGTGAATCCGTCCTCCGGATCCCTAAGAAATGAGCAGATTTGGTTAATCGATCAACGATCACCATAATCGAATCGTGTCCTCTCCGAGTCCTCGATAATCCCACAACAAAGTCCATGGTGATATATTTCCATTTTCACTCGGGAATAGGAATCTTCTGGAGTAATCCAGTAGGTCTCTGATGCTCGGCCTTCACCTGCTGGCACACTAGACATCTAGCTACAAAGTTCGTGATGTTTTTCTTCATACCATTCTACCATTAGAAACGTCTCAAATCTCGGTACGTACGGATCTCACTAGGATGTATCATAAACCGAGATCGATGAGCCTCCTACAACAACTCCTCCAAGACCGGATGTGAATCAGGTACGCACAATCACCCTCGGATATATAGAATACCCTCGTCATCTCGTGTAAAGTCAGTCTACTGCTCTAAGGCTATCCGACTTCCTAAGAACTGCAGATGTTAATCACTGGCCTAAGCCTCTCTGATCCTCGTCCTAATTGAAGACTGAGCAACCATCGTCACCAATAACCCTTTCTCCATCTGACCCTGCGCCTCCAATCCCAACTCTAAGAAGCTCTGAACTAAGTCTGTGACCATAACCCAGTGGCAAGCGAGAACACTCCGAGATTTTTTGCTTAGTGCATCTACAACCACATTAGCTTTCCCTGGATGATAGCTAATGGTGCAGTCATAGTCCTTCAGAAATTCCATCCATCTACTCTAACAAAGATTCAACTCTTTCTGAGTGAATAGATACTTGAGGCTCTTGTGATCCGTGAAAATCTCAAACGTGACGCTGTATAGATGGTGTTTCCATATCTTTAGGGCAAAAATAATGGCGGCAAGTTCTAAATCATAGATTGGATAGTTCTTCTCATGCTACTTCAATTGACGAGAAGCTTAAGAGACTACACATCCGTGCTGCATCAACACTGCGCCCAAATCATGATGTGATGCATTAGTGTATAGTAAGAAACCATCCTCTCCCGAAGGTAACACCAAAACAGACGCAAACATCAATCGCCGCTTCATCTCTTGAAAATTAGTCTCGCAAACCTCTGTCCAAACAAACTTTACGCCCTTTCTGGTCAGACGTATCAATGGTGTAGCAATAGTAGAAAATCCCTCAACAAATCATCGGTAATAATCAGTCAATCCCAGAAAACTACACACCTCCTGAACTGACTTCGGCTCTCCCAACTGGTGACAACCTCGATCTTCTAGGGATCTACGGAGATACCTCTACTGAAAACTACGTGTTCGAGAAAACCACAGAAGACAACCAAAAAGCACAATTGCTAAATTTCGCATACAACTGCTCCTGTCGGAGCGTCTCCAGGACGATGCGAAGATGGCCTGCATGTTCCTCCTCAGAACAGGAGTAAACCAAGATGTCGTTGATAAAAACTTTGACGAACTGATTTAGATACTCCAACAATATCCGGTTCATGAGATCCATAAACACTGCCGGAGTATTGGTAAGCCCAAATGACATCACCAAAAACTCCTAGTGTCTATATCGGGTGTGGAACGTTGTCTTCTGAATATCTGAGTCTCTGACCCTCAACTGATGATATCCAAAACGCAGATCAATTTTGGAATATACTGATGTATCCTTCAACTTGTAAAATAAATCCTCAATCCATGGCAGAGGGTATTTGTTCTTGATGGTCACTATATTATGTTATCTGTAGTCGATGCACAATCTCAGAGAACCATCCTTCTTCACAAATAATACTGGAGATCCCCATGGTGAAATACTAGGACGAATGAATCCTCTGTCAAGCAACTCCCGAAGTTGGACCATTAGCTTGTCCAACTCCTTAGCCACTATATGATATGGAACCTTTGATGTCGGTGTTGTCCCCGGAATCAACTCGATCATGAACTCAACTTGCCTACTAGGAGGCAATCTAAGAAGCTCATTTGGAAATACATTCAGAAATTCTCGGACTACTAGAACATCCGAGAGCCGAGGGTTACTGCTGTCATCAGTACTGATCAGTGACAATAAAAAACCCTAACATCCATGTGACATAAGCTTCCGGGCCTGAAGAGAAGAGATAATTGAAATCTCATCATCTTTGATGCCAACGAGTCCATTCTCAGAATAATATCAAACTCTACCATCTCGAGAACCGACAAATCCACGGTGAGAGTATAATCGCCGAAATCTAATGAACATCCCTTGACCTCCTACGTGATATCCAATACCTCATCGATGGCAGAGACGCTGATTGACTTTATGATCTCAAGGTAGACAACCTACTAATCTTTCACATGAACAACCGAGATATGAAAGAACTGGAACTATCAGTGCCAACAAGCAATTCAACAGGAAATGCATAAACTAAAATCATACAGCGAAAGACCGATCCCTCGACCCGTTGTGCCTCTTCTTTGGTGATAGCATAAACTCGACCTGTCTCAGGAGCTGGAGGTGGCAATGCCAAAATCTGCTGAGGCTGAGATGCTGAAGGTTCGACAGTCTGCTGGGGTTGATATACAGAAGGCACAACCGACTGCTGAAGTTGATAAACTGAAGCTCCAATCAACTGTTGAGGCTGATAAACTGCAGGTTGGTATGCCCTGTCATAGGAATACTGAGATGTCGCCAGTGTGGGGGCACGCTCATGCCCAAGCATATAATAGATCTGACTTGGTGAAGGTACTGCTTGCTGCTGTCGGGTCGATGTCTGAGTCTGACGGCCGCCTCTCTGTGGCCTTTGCTGTCCTGACCGACCTCCCTGAGGAGTAAACTGTGGTTGATTTATGATGAGCCTTCAGGCACACCCTTGGCTCTCATGACACGGAAGCTTACAATAATAGTATATGGGGTGCTCTAAAGGACAATCTGGTCTACTGTGGTCTCTAGAACCACACTGAAAATAGTGAGCCCCATCAGTAGTAGATTTCTGGGTCTGCTGGGAACCGTAAGATGATCCTGTTGACGTAGAAACCCAGAAATCTCCTGTGTACTCTGACTCCTGCTACTGCACTTCTATCCGATGTTCTGTTATTTCTGAGTCACTACTGAATCTTGAACCGACTACTTGCCTTTCTTTTTATCACCATACAACTAATGCTAGGTCATCACTATGTGTAGAGCTCGGTCCAAAGCCTCCCGATAAGAAGTCGGAACCCATCCAGACATCCATAATTGAATATATCCAGCGAGACCCTGCGTAAACTATCTTGTCCGCTCATTGTTGTCAGCCACCAGCTGAGGAAAAAACTCCGCCAGGCGATTGAATTCTACCTCATACTCCAGAACTGTGTGATCTCCCTGCTGAAGACCAAGAAACTCCTGACATCGGGCCATGCGAAATGCGGTAGGATAATACTGATTTATTTCAATACGAAATGCGACATTAACCAAAAAATTCAATAGCAAGTCCACCGGGAGCGGTAATTCCGGTGGAGATAGGCGATGAGACCGTCCGGCGGCAACACTATAGTAAGGAAGACAATGATCAAGAACAACTGATTGACCTGGACATGGTGGCAAAGGTGCGAGACAAGGCAGCTACCTAACTAGTTGCATATCGGCAGCGTATGAAGCAAGCGTATAATCGTCGAGTGAGCGCTCGAACTTTTCAAGTTGGAGATAAGGTTTGGAAAAGAATCAAGCGGTCGGCGACCCCAGAAAGCTTGAGTCGCAATAGAGCGGAGCTTAGATCGTCGTTAAAAAGCTCACCGGAGGTAGCTATTACCTACAAGATAACGAAGGTAAAAAGTTGGATAGACCATGACATGCAAATCACCTCCAGCCATATCGTACTCAGTAAGCCATGTGAGAAATATGTATGTATATGTATGCATGTTTGTACTGGTTGTAGTTTTCAGTAATGAAAGAAACAAGGGAAAAAGTCTTATCAAAACCCGATGCAAAATCCCGAGGACTCTACCATCTCGTGGTGCAGAGGAAGCTTGAGATGAGTAGACTTGGTTATGGTGCCGAGGATGCCCGACTGGGAGCAGCTGAAGAACTCTACCGTCTTACGGTGCCGAGGATGCCCGAGACGAGTAGACCTGACCGAGGTGACGAGGATGCCCCGGTCAGGAACAGACAAAGAGCTTACCATCTCGTGGTGCCGAGGATGCCCGAGATGTGTAGACCTGGTCGTAGTGTCGAGGATGCCCGACCAGGAGTAGCCTAAATTTCTATCGTCTTGTAGTGCTGAGGATGCTCGAGACTAGTAGACCTGGCCGAGGTGCTGAGGATGCCTGGCCAGGAACAGGCAAAAAAGCATACCATCTCGTGGTGGCGAGGATGCCTGAGATGTATAGTCCTGGTCGTGGTGCCGAGAATGCCCGACTAGGAGTAGCCTAAATCTCTACCGTCTCATGGTGCCGAGAATGCCCGACTAGGAGTAGCCTAAATTCTCTACCGTCTCGTGGTGTCGAGGATGCCCGAGATGAGTAAATCTGGCCGAGGTGCCGAGGATACCCGAGATGTGTAGACCTAGTCGTGGTGCGAGGATGCCCAACCAGGAGTAGCCTAAATCTCTACCATCTCGTGGTGCCAAGGATGCCCGATACGAGTAGACCTGGCCGAGGTGCCGAGGATACCCAACCAGGAACAAGCGAAGATCTTATCATCTCGTGGTGTCGAGGATGCCAGAGATGTATAAACCTAGTCGTGGTGCCGAGGATGCCCGACCAGGAGTAGACAAAATCTCTACCGTCTTGTGGTGCTGACGATGCCCGATACGAGTAGACCTGGCCAAAGTGGCCAAGAACAGGCGAAGAGCTTACTATCTTGTGGTGCCGAGGATGCCCGAGAAGTGTAGACATGGTCATGGTGCCGAGGATGCCCGACCAGGAGCAACTTAAATCTCTACTGTCTCGTGGTGCCGAGGATGCCCGAGACTAGTAGACTTGACCGAGGTGCCGAGGATGCCCGGCCATGAACAGGTGAAGAGGTTACCATCTCGTGGTGCAAGGATGCCCCGAGATGTATGGACCTGGTCGTGGTGCCGAGGATGCCCGACCAGGAGTAGCCTAAATCTCTATCATCTCATGGTGCCGGGGATGCCCGAGATGAGTAGACCTGGCCGAGGTGCCGAGGATGCCCGTCCAAGAACAGGCGAAGAGCTTACCATCTTGTGGTGACGAGAATGCCTGAGATGTGTAGACCTAGTCATCACTACAAGAATTTTTGGATTCAGCAACACCCAATAGACAACAGTTTTTTGAAAAAACCGTTGTCTTTTTTTATTTAACAACGGTTTTTCCAAAACTGTTGATGTTGAAAAAAATTTTGTGGAAAAAGACAACGGCTGTTAAAAAACTGTTGTCTTATGTATGTCAAAGACAACGGTTTTTTAAAAACCGTTGTCTATTGGGTTGGTTACGACAACAGTTTTTAAATAACAGTTGTCTATTGGTGTTGCTTATGTGGTAATGCACAACAGTGAGCGACCAAATAAAATAGAATATATATTTAAAATACCTCTTCTCACCCTCCGTGCCCTAAAATCCCTCACCCGACCGAACCTTTTCTCCTCCACCTCCTTTGCTTTCCTCCTCGTTTTTTCCCTCTCGCCCGATGCCGCCAGGCCCTAGCTCCAACGCCGCCCTCTTCTCCGGCCACGAGCGAGAGAACCATCTCTCGGGTGAGCGCATCTCCTCCTCCTTCCTTGCGGTTCATCGATCGTCGCGAGCGCAAGCCCGAGATCGGACGTCCGGAGCCTTGAGGCGAAAGCTTCTCATCCGGCTAAGGCAACTCCTCCTCCCCTGCTGGTACATTTAGTGTCCAACCACCTGATGACTGTTGGTGCATAATGCACCCAAGTCAAACCTGGGTTTTGATAATGGCAACAGAGGTCAAAAGTTAAGTCTTAATTGTTTTTTTTAACAAGTTACTCTAGTGTGCAGGGAAAGTTCTAGCGAAGGACTGCTAGGCACTGGCGAAGGAATGCCAGGGTAAAAGCCCTAGCGAAGGATTGCTAGGCACAGGCGAAGGACAGCTTGGTCAAAGACCTACGAAGGACTGCTAGGCACCAGGCGAAGGACAGCTGGGACTAAAGCCTAGCGAAGGAATGCTAGGCACTGGCGAAGGACACGGCATCAAGACGTGGAGGCGCGGCAAAAGTCCAACCAAAGGAGCGGTTGGCATCAGGTACATTCTCCCGAGAGGAGTAGGTGAGGACGCGTTCCCCGTCGAGGGAACAGTAGGCGTCGGTTCGACCTAGGGCTCCATTTTGGAGGCCCAAAGTCAGAACCAAGATAGCTAAGGCTGTATAAACTAACATCTTACTGCTTTATGTTGTTTTGGACTAACCCTGGATGCAGGAACGAAGGAACGAGTGTCTGCAGCTCAGAGAGCCTCAAAGGAGTGAGGCAGCAGCTGACCAGGGCGCCGGAGTGTCCCGGGCGCCCCCAAGGTGAACACAAAACACATGAAGCAAAGGCAGGCTTCGACAGCTCATGGGCGGGGCGCCCCCCTGCTCCCGGGCGCCCCCAGCATCCCGGGCGCCCCCAGCGTCTCGGGCGCCCCCAGTGCAAGCCAACGAAGCAGAAGCCAGCGAAGCCAAGGGATAAGAGTTGACCCGGTCAACCCGGGCGCCCCTAGCGTCCCGGGCGCCCCCGTCAATATCTGATCCCGAGTTTGAAGGGATCAGAGCTGACCGAGTGGAACTCGGATCGGCCAACACGTGGGGGGGCGCCCCCGACGTTCCGGGCGCCCCCAGGGGCTATAAATAGGCCCTCGACCCCAAGGCTTCGAACAACAATTCTTTCAACGCTTCTACGCTCTTCTGCTCCCGCGCTCGGCTCCGGAAACCTCCCGACTCAAGATACAAGCCCCGACGACGTCCTCCTGCATCAAAAATCCAATCTACACTGGACGTCGGTAACGAAGAGCTTTCTTTAAAGTTTACATTACTATACTTGTAATTCAATCTTGTAAACTGGTTTTGCGAAAATATAGAATTGCCCGTAGAAAACGGTCAACGACCGTGGGCCTTGGAGTAGGAGCCGACCGCGACTCCGAACCAAGTAAAAAACTTGGTGTTTGCGTGTTTGATTTAAATTTCCGCTGCGTAATTTCTCTAACTTATTAATCCAAACGTTTTACGATATTCACCCCCCCCTCTATCGTTTCTGTCGATCCAACAAGTGGTATCAGAGCGGGGAAGCTCAAATTTGGTGCAACCACCAATTTAAGAATTTTTCAATTTTTTTTTAAATTTTTTTAAAATCTTTTTCTTTTCTTCTCGAAATTTTTCTCGTTAGTCGAGGTTGGTGCAACACCTCTCGATAAATATTTCTTTCTTCATACCACACTACTAATCCAAGATCAAGTTTTGGGATATCTCTCTTTTTCTCAAGTTTCAGATAAATGGTCATGCAAGAAGGCTTCAGCACCGCAAGACCACCTCTCTTCAGTGGGGAGGACTTCTCCTACTGGAAGAGCAGAATGGAGGTCCACCTGAAAACTCAGGTGGACATGTGGATAATCATCCAGTCCGGACTGGAGATTCCGAAAAATGCTGAAGGAGTACCTCAAATCTACACAGAGTGGGACACCGCTCTGAAACTAAAAATTGAAGCGGATGCAAAGGCGACCCAGACCCTCCAATGCGGCTTAACAAAAGAAGAGCTGAACCGGGTGGGTCCTTTCAATAGTGCCAAGGAGCTGTGGGGGAAACTGATCGAGCTGCACGAAGGAACATCAGACACTCAGATCAGCAAGAGAGATTTGCTCTTGAACAAGCTGTATACAATCAAAATGACCGACAACGAAACAGCAGCTCAGCTTCACGCCCGAATCCAGGAACTAATGAACGGACTGCACACCATCGGTCACAAGGTAGAAAACCGTGACCTAATAAGGTACGCTTTAAATGCTTTCCCAAGAAACACCTTGTGGGCATCTATGGTAGATGCATACAAGGTTTCAAGGGATCTCTCAAAAATTAAATTAGATGAATTGTTTTCTAAATTAGAATTACATGAGCAGACTAACTGCACCCTGGCCAAGAAAGGCATTGCCTTTATTGCAGGTAAATCTGAAAAGAAATCCAAGAAGAAACCACAACCAACACCTGAGTCTGAATCAGACTCAGACTCTGAAGATGAAGGAGATCGACCAAAGCTAGTCCGACTGGCAAGAAACTACTACAAGGAATTGAAGAACCAAACCAACAGAAGGAAAGCCAGCCGAAGAAAGGATGAACCAGCTGAACCCGCAAATGAAAAGAGCAAGCCCAACGTAACCTGTTATGAGTGCAAGAAGAAGGGCCACTACAAGACCGAATGCCCTAACTTGAAGGAAGCAAAGAAGACAAGGAAGAAGAAAGCACTTCAAGCAACGTGGGACGAGTCCTCCTCCTCCTCCGAAGAAGAAGAGGTCCCACAATCGAACCTACTCGCACTAACCGCCTCAGAAGAAGTCGAGACCGAGTCAGAATCAGAACAGGACGACGACAGACTGACATTTTCAGAGGACGGCGAAATCAAGGTAAGTGGATTTAATAGAAGTCAATTAAATGAATTAATATCTTATCTTTCTCGAGATTTGGCGAAAGCTAAACTCCGAGTCGAATCCCTCCGACAGGAAGTAAAACTCCTGAAAGAAGGAGTTGACTCTAAACCCTTAACTGAGAAGGTTCAAGAAGGAACCTCTAATCAAGTTGAAAAACTTGAGAAAGAGAATTCCTCCTTGGAAACTCAGGTTAAGGATCTTAGATCAGCTTTAGAACGATTCACTTCTGGTTCCAAGGGTCTTGACATGATTCTTGGAAAACAGAAGTCCGTTCTAAATCGATCTGGACTAGGCTATAGAACCAAATCTAGACAAAGATTCTATTTTGCTGTACTGAATCAGTCCAGAAATAAAGTTCAGGCATGGGTACCTAAACTGTACCTGAACAAACTAACTGGATCAAATCAGTATTGGATCCCCAAGGACAAGATTCACATCTTGCCTAACCATTACCGTGGCTTTAGTCCAGGGGGAGCCAAATTAAAAACTATATTTATTGTTAGATAGAATTTAATTCTTGATTGCAAATTGCTTGGTTGATTGTTTATTTAATTTCTGCAATTTACCATGCTTAGACTTAGGAATGGTTAGTGTAAGGACTGAACAAACTTAACTGAAATTTGAACAACATAGTATTGGGTGGCGGTGAGATGATAGTACGTTAGGGAAACCAATTCTAATAAGGTCAAGTATACTTGGTCTTTTTAGACTGGTGAAACTAGCCGAAGCTACCGATCCAAGACCCAAACTAGTTAGACCAGAATTTTTCAAAGATTAATTTTGAAAATGAAATTTCATTAAAAGGCTTTGTCAAGGAAAGAGTTGATGATCCAATAAGGCTACGGCCAAAGAAGGCCTAGTGCCTCGCCAAGACCTGGAAGCCAATTTTTGAAATTCAGATTCAAATTATTTTTTGTCAAATTCGAATCTAACACAAATTTTCAGTTAGTTGTAGATTTAAACATTCGTTTCAAAATAAATTCAATTGTTTTCAAAAATTAATTTAAGGTTTTCAAAATAATTTTTCAAAATAATTTTACTTATAAGAACTTGTCTCACAAAACCTGTAAGGCTAACGTGATTGAAAATCCTAGATTGGCTGAGACAATAAAATTAAACTCAATTGTAATTCCTTTAATACCTATATTGTGGCTTAATCCTGTAGCTCAGAATGTAGTCAAACCATGGTCAACGTGGTCAAACCATGGTCAACATAGTCAAACCATGGTCAAAGCAGTCAAACCATAGTCAAAGCAGTCAAATCATGTAAAACCATGGTCAAACCAACTAAACCATGGTCAAACAATGACAAGACATCAAATTTGTCACTTCCTACACACCCCGGGCGCCCGTGACTCCTCGGGCGCCCCCCCCCATGCCTTTATCTTCTCTCAAGGCAAAAAGTTGCCTCTGACCCTTGACCAAGGCGCCCGGAACCACGCGGGCGCCCCTATATCAGTCAAAGCAGCAAAAGCTACAAAATCACCCTGACCGGGGCGCCCGGGCCACTGCGGGCGCCCCCAACAGCCCTAAAAAGAATACTAAGATATATAAAGGGCACCCTAAATGTAGGGATTTGGTATCCTAGAACCTCAACCTTTGATTTGTCAGAATACTCGGATTCTGACTATGCTGGCTGCAAATTAGATAGAAAGAGCACAAGTGGAAGCTGTCAACTGTTAGGACAGAGTCTAGTAAGTTGGTGCAGCAGAAAACAATACTGTGTAGCTCTATCCACAACAGAAGCTGAATATGTTGCCTTAGGAGAATGTGTAGCACAACTCTTATGGATGATGCACACTCTTAAGGACTTCCAGCTCAACTACACTCAAACTCAAGTATTCATTAACAATATAAGCTCAATTAATCTAACTAAAAACTCAATCCAACATTCCAGAACTAAACACATAGAAGTTAAACATCACTTTGTAAGAGACCATGTAGCCAGGGGTGAAATAGTACTTAAACACATAGACTCTAAATCCAACATAGATGACATATTCACTAAACCGCTACCTGAGTCTGAGTTTAGCTCACTAAGAAGGCAGTTAGGACTATGTTTGGTAGAATAGGTTTATTCTATGTTTTGGTTTTCTTACTACTTTGTCCATTTAAAATCAGTTTTAAAGCAGTGTTTAAATTCTTTTAAAATCAGCTTTTATTCAGTTTTGAAAAGTTTTAAAATAAAGTTTTCGACTTAGTTTTATTTTCAAAACTACCCCTTTTCAAAACTAAGGCTTTTTCGCAAATGGACTTAGCCTAGGCCCTAACCCTAGAAATGCATGCACTTATAGATTTAGAAGTCAGCATCTCACAAGTACCTTAGGGTACTTTTGATTGATAACCTAGAATGGGTGAGATGCTTAGGTCTTTGCCTTAATTCAAGATGCTTTAAGTCAGTGCATCTGCAGTAATTGGGGCACTAAATACAACTTACACAATAATCAAATTAAGTGTCAAGTTTAGAAAATCTAACTTGAACAGAACACTTAACTTGACTAACCCTAGCGAAAACTACTGTTTATAATAGTTAGTAAATAGCTAATTGGGTTACACAGGACCCTAAAAGAGAAAATTGAAACTGATTTGGTTTAGTTCATATCCTGAATTGGCTCAGTACAGCAACTTATGCAATTTATTATTTCTTATGCAATTTATTTATCCTGTTTTTGCTATAGTTATTTGTTTTTGATATATGGCAAAGAGGGAGAGATAGGAAAGGAAAAGAGTTTAAATTTTTCAAAAAAATCCAAAACTTCAAACTCTATCCTTTATTCAAAAAGTACTAAGTTTTTTAAGTATTTAAAAGTTTCCTAAGTACTTAAAACTTAATCTTTTTCAAATATTCCTAAGTACTTAAAACTAAATTTTTCAAATTTTCCTAAGTACTTAAAACAAAATTTTTTAAAGTTTCCTAAGTACTTTGAACTGAAGTTTTCTTTCAAAAATTTTCCTAAGTACTTTGAACTGAAATTTTCAAAATTTTCTAAGTACTCGAACTTAAATTTTCAAAATTTCTCTAAGCACTCAAACTTAAGTTTTCAACAACCCTCTAAGTATTTTAAACTTAAGTGTTCAAAAACTTTCTGAGTACTCAAACTTAAATTTTTGAAATTTTCCTTAGTACTCAAACCTAAGTTTTCAAAATCCTTCGTGATATTTAAACTTAAGTCTTCAATGTGTCTAAGTATTTAAAACTTAAATTTTCTACAAAGTGCACAACCAAAATTATTTTGGAAAATACAAAGTCTCTGTTGAAAATTACTCTAAGCAAAATTAAAACATCTTTAGACTTAGAATTTATTTTCAAAAACCCACGAACATTTGAAAAATCTAGGGGGAGATTCCTTCCAGGGGAGGAAACGAAATCTCATCCTTATATGCTCTGATTAACTTAACTTTTTGAACCAGGGTTGCCATAAATCAAAAAGGGGGAGATTGTTGGTGCAGAAAGCACCCAAGTCAAACCTGTGTTTTGATAATGGCAACAGGGTTCAAAAGTTAAGGTATAATGGTTTTCTAACATGTTACTCAAGTGTGCAGGCAAAGTCCTAGCGAAGGACTGCTAGGCACCTGGCGAATGAATGCCAGGATACAAAGCCCTAGCAAAGGACTGCTAGGCACCAGGTGAAGGACAGCTTGGTACTGAAGACCTAGCGAAGGACTGCTAGGCACCAGGCGAAGGACAACTTGGTACTGAAGCCCTGACGAAGGACTGCTAGGCACTAGGCGAAGGACAGCTTGGTACTGAAGACCTGGCGAAGGACAGCTGGGCAAAAGTCCAACCGGAGGAGCTGGTTGGCATCAGGTACATTCTCCCGAGAGGAGTAGGTGAGGACGCGTTCCCCGTCGAGGGAACAGTAGGCGTCGGTTCGACCTAGGGCTCCATTTTGGAGGCCCAAAGTCAGAACCAAGATAGCTAAGGCTGTATAAACTAACATCTTACTGCTTTATGTTGTTTTGGACTAATCCTGGATGCAGGATCGAAGGAACGAGTGTCTGCAGCTCAGAGAGCCTCAAAGGAGTGAGGCAGCAGCTGACCAGGGCGCCCGGAGTGTCCCGGGCGCCCCAAGGTGAACACAAAACACATGAAGCAAAGGCAGGCTTCGACAGCTCATGGGCGGGGTGCCCCCCTGCTCCCGGGCGCCCCCCTGCTCCCGGGCGCCCCCCTGCTCCCGGGCGCCCCCAGCGTCCCGGGCGCCCCCAGTGCAAGCCAACGAAGCAGAAGCCAGCGAAGCCAAGGGATAAGAGTTGACCCGGTCAACCCGTGCCCCCCCAGCGTCCCGGGCGCCCCCGTCAATATCTGATCCCGAGTTTGAAGGGATTAGAGCTGACCGAGTCGAACTCGGATCGGCCGACACGTGGGGGGGCACCCCCGACGTTCCGGGCGCCCCCAGGGGCTATAAATAGGCCCTCGAC
Organism: Boesenbergia rotunda; assembly: GCA_024364735.1. Classification (NCBI taxonomy): domain Eukaryota; kingdom Viridiplantae; phylum Streptophyta; class Magnoliopsida; order Zingiberales; family Zingiberaceae; genus Boesenbergia; species Boesenbergia rotunda. Next base: position 89,499 of record JAGFNQ010004958.1, read on the forward strand.
CCCAAGGCTTTGAACAACAATTCTTTCAACGCTTCTACGCTCTTCTGCTCCCGCGCTCGGGTCTGGAAACCTCCCGACTCGAGATACAAGCCCCGACGACGTCCTCCTGCATTAAAAATCCAATCTACACTGGACGTCGGTAACGAAGAGCTTTCTTTAATGTTTACATTACTATACTTGTAATTCAATCTTGTAAACTGGTTTTGCGAAAATATAGAATTGCCCGCAGAAAACAGTCGACGACCGTGGGCCTTGGAGTAGGAGCCGACCGCGACTCCGAACTAAGTAAAAAACTTGGTGTTTGCGTGTTTGATTTAAATTTCCGCTGCGTAATTTCTCTAACTTATTAATCCGAACGTTTTACGATATTCACCCCCCCTCTATCGTTTCTCTCGATCCAACAGAATCTTCTGGAGTAATCCAATAGGTCTCTGATGCTCGGTCTTCACCTGCTGGCACACTAGACATCTAGCTACAAAGTTCACGATGTCTTTCTTCATACCATTCTACCATTAGGAACGTCTCAAATCTCGGTACATACGGGTCCCGCTAGGATGTATCGTAAACCAAGATCGATGAGCCTCCTACAGCAACTCCTCCAAGACCGGATGTGAATCAGGTATGCATAATCACCCTCGAAAATATAGAATACACTCGTCATCTCGTGTAAAGTCAGTCTGCTGCTCTGAGGTTATCCGACTTCCTAGGAATTGCAGATGTTAATCACTGGCCTAAGTCTCTCTGATCCTCGTCCTAATTGAAGATTGAGCAACCATCGTCACCAATAACTCTTTCCGTCTGACCCTGCGCCTCCAGTCCCAACTCTGAGAAGCTCTGAACTAAGTCTGTGACCATAACCCAGTGGCAAGCCAGAACACTCCGAGATTTTCTGCTCAGTGCATCTACAACCACATTAGCTTTCCCTGGATGATAGCTAATGGTGCAGTCATAGTCCTTCAGAAATTCCATCCATCTCCTCTGACAAAGATTCAACTCTTTCTGAGTGAATAGATACTTGATGCTCTTGTGATTCGTGAAAATCTCAAGCGTGACGCTGTACAGATGGTGTTTCCATATCTTCAGGGCAAAAATAATGGCGGTAAGCTCTAAATCGTGGACTAGATAGTTCTTCTCATGCTGCTTCAACTGACAAGAAGCTTAAGAGACTACTCGTCCGTGCTGCCTCAATACTGCGCCCAAATCCTAATGTGACCATCCTCTCCCGAAGGTAGCACCAAAATAGATGCAGACACCAATCGCCGATTCTGCTCTTGAAAATTAGTCTCGCAAGCCTCTGTCCAAACAAACTTTACACTCTTTCTGGTCAGACGTATCAATGGTGTAGCAATAGTAGAAAATCCATCAACAAATCGTTGGTAATAACCAGCCAATCCCAGAAAATTGCACACCTCCTGAACTGACTTCGGCTACTCCCAACCGGTGACAACCTCGATCTTCTGGGGATCTACGGAGATACCTCTACTGAAAACTACATGTTCGAGAAAATCCACAGAAGACAACCAAAAAGCACAATTGCTAAATTTTGCATACAACTTCTCCCGTCAGAGCGTCTCCAGGACGATGCGAAGATATCCTGCATATTCCTTCTCAGAACAGGAGTAAACCAAGATGTCGTCGATAAAGACTTTGACGAACTAATTTAGATACTCCAACAATATCCTGTTCATGGGATCTATAAACACTGCCGGAGCATTGGTAAACCCAATTGACATCACCAAAAACTCCTGGTGTCTATATTGGGTGTGGAACGCTGTCTTCTGAATATCTGAGTCTCTGACCCTCAACTGATGATATCCAAAACGCAGATCAATCTTGGAAAATACTGATGTATCCTTCAACTTGTAAAATAAATCGTCAATCCATGGCAGATGGTATTTGTTCTTGATGGTCACTATATTCTATTATCTCAGAGAACCATCCTTCTTCACAAATAATACTGGAGATCCCCATGGTGAAATACTAGGACGAATGAATCCTCTGTCAAGCAACTCCCGAAGTTGGACCATTAGCTTGTCCAACTCCTTAGGCGTTATATGATATGGAACCTTTGATGACGGTGTTGTCCCCGGAATCAACTCGATCATGAACTCAACTTGCCTACTGGGAGGCAAACTAGGAAGCTCATTTGGAAATACGTTCGGAAATACTCGGACTACTAGAACATCCGGGAGCCGAGGGTTACTGCTGTCATCAGTGCTGATCAGTGACAATAGAAAACTCTAACATCCATGTCACATAAGCTTCCGGGCCTGAAGAGAAGAGATAATTGAAATCCCATCATCTTTGGTGCCAACGAGTCCATTCTTAGAATAATATCAAACTCTACCATCTCGAGAACCGACAAATCCACGGTGAGAGTATAATCGCCGAAATCCAATGGACATCCCTTGACCTCCTACGTGATATCCAATACCTCATCGGATGGCAGAGACACTAATTGACGTTATGATCTAAGGGTAGACAACCTACTAATCTTTCCCATGAACAACCGAGATATGAAAGAACTGGAACTATCGGTATCAACAAGCAATTCAGTAGGAAATGCATAAACTAAAATCATACCGTGAAAGACCGATCCCTCGACCCGCTGTGCCTCTTCTTTGGTGACAGTATAAACTCGACCTGTCTCAGAAGCTGGAGGTGGCAACGCCAAAATCTGCTGAGGCTGAGATGCTGACAGTCTGCTGGGGTTGATATACAGAAGACACAACCGACTGCTGAAGCTGATAAACTGAAGCTCCAATTGACTGTTGAGGCTGATAAACTGCAGGCTGGTATGTTGGGTATGATTGCTAATAGTGAGACCCCGTCATAGAATACTGAGATGTCGCCGGTGTGGGGGAACGCTCATGCCCAGGCATATAATAGATCTGACTTGGTGAAGGTACTGCCTGCTGCTGTCGGGTCGATGTCTGAGTCTGGCAGCCGCCTCTCTGTGGCCTTTGCTGTCCTGACCGACCTCCCTATCTGTGGTTGATTTATGCTGAGCCTTCAAGGCACACCCTCGGCTCTCATGACACGGAAGCTTACAATAATAGTATATGGGGTGCTCTATACAATCTGGTCTACTGTGGTCTCTAGAACCACAATGAAAATAGTGAGCCCCATCGGTAGTAGATTTCCGGGTCTGCTGGGAACCGTAAGAAGATCCTGTTGAAAATCGTCCAGATTTTTGGGGTTGAGGCTGAGACCCAGAAATCTCTTGTGTACTCTGACTCATGCTACTGCGCTTCTATCCGATGTTCTGTTATTTCTGAGTCACTACTAAATCCTGAACCGACTACTTGCCTTTCTTTTATCACCATACATCCAATGTTGGGTCATCACTATGTGTAGAGCTTGGTCCAAAGCCTCCCGATAAGAAGTCGGAACCCATCCAGACATCCATAACTGAATATATCTAGTGAGACCCTGCGTAAACTATGTCGTCCGCTCATTGTCGTCAGCCACCAGTTGAGGACAAAACTCCGCCAGGCGATTGAATTCTACCTCATACTCCACAACTGTGTGATCTCCCTGTTGAAGACCAAGAAACTCCTGACGTCGGGCCATGCGAAATGCGGCGAGATAATACTGATTTATTTCAATACGAAACACGACATTAACCAAAAAATTCAATAGCAAGTTCATTCACCTACTGATTTATTTCATCCAACAATAGAAACACTCCCATATAAATCCAAATTTAGATCACTTACCTGACTGGTGGCCGGCGGTGGATCAGAAAAGGAGCGACAACGATCTTCTCTATGGGGGTGTCTCACGAAAAGGAGAAGATCGCCAGCGAACAAGGGCTGCAGCAAAGAAAGGAAAAGGGAGTAGAGAGGCATCGTCGACATCAGTCGAGTGAGGAGGAAGACGAAGGTTGGGCGTGGAGTCGAAGAACTACTCACGTGCGTGGGGTGTCGGCGTCGGGGAGAAACGAATGCAGAAGTCACGAAAGGAAGGAAAAGTTACGACATTATATTAGTATTGGCATTTTGTAAAAAGGACCCTTCAAATCCCACTAATTCCAACCTCATCCATAATTTTGAGTTTTACTCTTTTAGCCCCTCCTAATTTTCGATATTTAACCGTATAAGAAATCAAGGAAATGTTATTTTACTTTCTTTTTGTTTTGGCAAATAGGTAGCAAATACAAACTCATGTTTGCATAAAAAATTTATTTAAAATAGACAATTGATAGGGATGAACATCCCGGGGTGGACACATGACACGGGAAAGCTACGTGGCAGGGCCCGCCGAACCAGAGCTCCGAGGTCAGACTGAGACTATCTCGGGAAAATGGATCAAAGCCTCTAGGTCATACCTGCAATCAGGCTCTCGAGACTATCTTGGGACAACGGAGGACAACCCCCGAGGTCAGACCGGGTATCGGACTCCCGAGACCATCTCGGGAAAATAAATGAAGGCCCTAAAGTTAGCTCGGGAGACGAAACTCCAAGACTGGCTCGGGAGAGTGGAGCCCAAAGATCAACATAGGAGTCAGAAAGCCCGACTTCAAGTAGTTGTTCCTCTTTCCAGAACTGAAAAGTCATCTTATTATCCGCAATGCGCGGCAATTAAGGTCTTAATGATCACAGCAGTCGTTACCAATAGATAGGATATCTATCAAGTAACCAATGAGTAAGGGACGTGGAGGAGAACGTGGGGACACATTGTTAGGATCGATTCCGTCCGCTAGAGGGGGGGTGAATAGCGATTGTCGATTCTTCTCTACAAAATTATTAGTGCGCAAGCGGAAATACAAACAAAAGAAAACTAACAATAAAGAAACAACGCTAACAAACCGATTTTACTTGGTATCCACCCCGACCGAGTGACTAATCTAAGAATCTGTCGGTGGATCACTCCCCGGATAACCTCTGGATAGCCCTCGTCGCTCCTTGTGGGTGGAGAAACCTCGCCACAACACCTCGGACACTATCTGGGCACAAAAGACTACTAACACGCTTTACCCAAGCGAGTTTCGTCAAGAAACTCAGCCACCATGAAGTCCTCTTTAAATAGGACTCGGGGCTGATTTCTCGCTACCAGTCGACTGCCCCCAGGGCAGTCGACTGGTGCCAGCCAAATTCGACCGTTGACACCTCCAACGTTCGAATTTGCCAGCTCACCAGTCACCTACCAGTCGACTGCCCCCAGGGCAATCGACTGGTCCCTAGTTGAATCCCTTCCCGAGTACATTCACACAGCACTCGACCCTCACGACTCGACTGACTCCTCCTCCGCAGCCTCGACTGTTGCTTTCGTGCCCTCTTCATCTTCGGCTCCCGTCCCTCGAATGCATGCAAGCCTCCAGCTTGCCTCCATGCCATCCTTCACGCATGCCTCGAAGTTCGCGCCCATCAGCTCATCGTCCCTACACTCCAAAGTCCCTCGGATGCGCACGCAAGCCTCCAGCTTGCCTCTATGCCATCCTTCACTATACCGAGGTCGTCCAGTCAAGTCCATATGTGTAACATGTACAACCTGCAGACTCAGCATACACATATAAGTACACAAGGGAAAACCTAACTTAAACCCTTTGCCCAAACATCAAAACCTATGGTCACTCCGGATCATCTTAGGGTCGATTGCTCCAACAATCTCTCCCTTTTTGATGTTTGGCAATCCGTTTAAGTTAGGAAAGCAAGATAGTAGTAAATAGCAAAAACCATGCTAAATGAATGCATATGCAATGCATAACTGGATCCTATCCCAAGGCATTCCACACCTAACCCTCCAAGTTAGGAATTTTACACCTAGCCCTCCAAGCTAGGATTTTCACCACCTAACCCTCCAAGTTAGGATTTTCCAACACCTAGCCCTCCGAGCTAGGACTTTTACCACCTCACCGGGCTTTTTAAAGCTTATCCCAAGCTCCCTCTACATTGGACTTACAAAGGCTTTTTTTTTAAGAACCTCTCCAAGGTTCCCCTTACGCCAACAATGGAGCAATCATGCTCCCCCTTAATCTTAGCTCCCCCTAAACCTAGGGTTTCTAGCAAAGGTGTGTTTGATTTCCCAACTTAAACCCAATACTTCTCCCCCTTTGCCTAACATCAAAAGAACCCAACAATATCCCAATCATTGGTTCTTTTAGTCCCTAATGACCATAAACAATGTGTACTAGCCCCCCCCCCCCACACACTTGTTTTGCATCATTTGGACACCCAACCAAGAGTAGCCTAAATCTCTACCGTCTCGTGGTGCCAAGATGCCCGATACGAGTAGACCTGGCCGAGGTGCCGAGGATACCCAACCAGGAACAAGCGAAGATCTTACCATCTCGTGGTGCCGAGGATGCCAGAGATGTGTAGACCTGGTCGTGGTGCCGAGGATGCCCGACCAGGAGTAGACTAAATCTCTACCGTCTCGTGGTGATGACGATGCCCGATACGAGTAGACCTAGCCAAGGTGCCGAGGATGTCTGTCCAGGAGCAGGCGAAGAGCTTACCATCTTGTTGTGCCGAGGATGCCCGAGAAGTGTAGACATGGTCATGGTTCCAAGGATGCCCGGCCAGGAGTAGCCTAAATCTCTACTGTCTCGTGATGCCGAGGATGCCCGAGACGAGTAGACCTGGCCAAGGTGCCGAGGATGCCCAGCCAGGAACAGGCGAAGAGCTTACCATCTCGTGGTGCCAAGGATGCCCGAGATGTGTAGATCTGGTCGTGGTGCCGAGGATGCCCGACCAGGAGTAGCCTAAATCTCTACCATCTCGTGGTGCCGAGGATGCCCAAGACGAGTAGACCTGGCCGAGGTGGCGAGGATGCCCGTCCAGGAACAGGCGAAGAGCTTACCATCTCGTGGTGCCGAGAATGCCCGAGATGTGTAGACCTAGTCATGGTGTCGAGGATGCTCGATCAGGAGTAGCCTAAATCTCTACCGTCTTGTGATACTGAGGATGCCCGAGATGAGTAGACCTGGCCGAGGTGCCGAGGATGTCCGGCCAGGAACAGGCAAAGAGCTTACCATCTTGTGGTGCCAAGGATGACCGAGATGTGTAGACCTGGTCGTGGTGCCAAGGATGCCTGACAGGCAAAGAGCTTACCATCTCGTGGTGCCGAGGATGCCCAAGATGTGTAGACTTGGTGTTGGGACCGAGTGCATGTTGACATGGATGCGGGTTCGTAATTTTAAAATTAATTACGTGCAGCGGAAGATTTAGCATAAATAATTTCCCAAATGATTTAACCACACATCTAAGCATGCAACCTTATATTGTGTAGACATGATCATACATTTAAAATTTTGCAGAAAGTAAACTAATTTACTTATTACCTCGCGTAACTCGAAGGAAGGGACGAGATCCAACCGTAAGCGTCCCTTAGAAGCTCCGCCTCTATTCGCGTCCACGCCGAGTTTTCTTCGGGATGACTTCGCAAAGCCACGAGTTTCATGCCGACAAGAACTACTAGATTCTCCAAAGGCACGACAAGAATACCAAGAGAGAGATGGGAAGACTAACCACCAAACGAAGAACGGAATCAAGATTCCGGGGAGGAAGGAGTCGCGCCCGCTTCTTCTTCTTCTCACGGTAGCTGCTTGGTGGATGAAGCTCACGGCAACAAAGGGAGAGCCTCTAGGGCCGGCGGCACTAGAGGAGGGAGAGAGAGGGAGGGAGAGAGAGAGAGAGGGCTTATTCCTTGATCTCTTAGATTGATGTCCAAGCCTTGCCTTGGTTCCTTTATATAGTAGCCTCTCAATCGCCAAGTCTCCTTTTTATGGAATAAATTTTCATAAGAAATTTATCATATAAATTTTTCTATGATTTATTCCATCATGCCAAGTTTTTATCATAATTTAATTTATAATAAAAACAACCATGTCTCCCTTTTTTATTATGGAATAAATTTTCACAAGAAATTTATTATATAAATTTTTCTTATCATGGAAAAATCAATTCATAATTGATTTTATAAAATAAAATAAACTATTCAAAGTTTATTTTAATTTCCATGAAAATAATAAACCAAATTTCGGTTTATAAAAATTTATATATTATCCATAATTTTATAAAACAAACCACACTCGGTTTATTTTATAATCTGAACCAAACAATTTGGTTCTCCCCTTTTAATGTGGCCGGCCAAACAAAGAGGGTAGGGACTCTCTTTGGCTGGCCAAACCCAAGACAGGACCATATGAATTAAACTCATTTAATTCGTCCAATAAGCCTTCAAAAGACTTAGCCATTTTAAGCTTCCGATGTGTCTCTGAAAAATTCAGATTCGACTTATCTCTCTTGATCGGAAAATCCAATTTTCAACTCGTTTTAAATCCCTCGGATTACTCGTAGTGCGTGTGACTAAATAGGCTTTCGATTTATGTTGGCCGTCTATAATTAACCAATTATAGAACGATCATGAGTGGCACCTAGTAGTACATCATGATCCCCAATTAATCGAAAGATCAACGGTTGACCTCAGAAATTATTCTGAAACCCTTCAGCAGCTATAATGAATCGTGCCCCATTCCCTTCACCATCTTATACCCACTTGGTTCAGGACACGGTCTATGTGTGTCAGTCCCCACTAGGCTGACTACGTCACACCTAACCCAAGCAATATTTTTCTCGTCCTACGGATTCTAGTTACTCTCATGTTTCTGAGAGATTCATACTCTGAACATGTGATGCTCTGGCCAGAGGCTTCGAGTAACAATCCGACGATAGGCCTTGGGTATACATCTCCTCGCAAGGAGTGGTGAATCCTTTGTAGGCTATTCAAACATCTTCGGGCACTTCGGCTTATACCCAACCATCCTGGGTCCACACCTCCTTAGAGATGCTTGCTTAAGATGTCAAAGTATAAGTCTTCATGACCAAGATGACTTGAACACCGCAAGTCAAAGGAACATTGCACTTAAGCTGCAGTAAGAACTTCATTGACATATCTATATGTAGATTACCATATGAAGTTTTACAGCCAGTCACTCCAATGAACTAGTTCCCTTAACTAGCATTCATGTTTATCTCCTGACATCCCAATGTCTCCAGCCAGTGAGAATCAGCTGATTAGAGAATAACCCATGCTAGTCTCAACAGAATTGATAGTGTCCGTATTTATCAATTCATCGACTAGGGACAATTTCAATACTTCACAATTGCACATGTAGAGATAATCACTAGTTGTGAATTCATCACAAATTCTCTCATGCTGTGAATTGTATTGCGGACATTCAGTAAATGAGTTCAAGATCTCAATCAAATACACAAGCATGTATACTCAAATAGTGAATATTCATTTATTAAAATAAATGATTACAATCATAAGGCGATTGCCTTAGGACACTTCTCTCACAATACTAACACTTGGTCGTGGTGCCGAGGATGCCCGACCAAGAATAGCCTAAATCTCTACCTTCTCGTGGTGCCGAGGATGCCCGAGACAAATAGACCTGACCGAGGCGTCGAGGATGCCCGCCCAGGAACAGACAAAGAGCTTACCATCTCGTGGTGCCGAAGATGCCCGAGATGTGTAAACCTTGTTGTGGTGCCGAGGATGCCTGACCAGGAGTAGTCTAAATCTCTACTGTCCGAGGATGCACGAGATGAATATACCTAGCCGAGGTGCTGAGGATGCCCGACCAGGAACAGGCGAAGAGCTTACCATCTCGTAGTACCGAGGATGCCCGAGATGTGTAGGCCTGGTCGTGGTGCCGAGGATCCCGACCAGGAGTGGCCTAAATCTTTACCATCTCGTGGTGTCGAGGATGCCCGAGAAGAGTAGACCTAACCAAGGTGCCGAGGATGCCCGGCCAGGAACAGGCAAAGAGCTTACCATCTCGTGGTGTCGAGGATGCTCGTGATATGTAGACCTGGTCGTGGTGCCGAGGATGCCCGAGACGAGTAGAGCTGGCCGAGGTGCCGAAGATGCCCGACTAGAGACCAGTAAACTTGAGCCTAGCGCTGTGGAAGGGTTGTCGAGAATAACCTAGACCTATACCTTCTGGAGTTACAGACGACATCAGAGATATATTGGCCTGGGCGAAGTGTTGAACAGGCCAAGTCCTGTACTCACCCACGCAGACGATTAACAACACATTATGTCCTCGTCTCTCTCCTGATGTTAGATCTCGCGTGTATAAAACCTAACTTAGAATTACTTACATGCTTTTTTGAAAATATCTAATTTTGACATTATTAACTTATCATTTTTTGCATTAATTATTTTTTTCAAAATTTACTTGCATTTTTCATAAACATCACGGGCTCTGATACTTAATTTTTTTTTCCAAAATTTTTTCTTTTCCTTCTCCTGAACCAATTTTTTTTATATATGGCAAATGGGGAGAGTAGGTAAAAGGTTAAAAGTTAAAAAGTTAATTTTCAAAAAAAAATATTTTCAAAGGAATTTTTTTTCTAAGTATGCAAATGAATTTCAAGTTTTTATTAAAATTTCACTTAGTACTTTATTTTTTAAGTTTACAAAACTTACTTAGGACTTTGTTTTTTTCAAAACTCTATTTTCTTAAAAGAAAAAAGGGAAAAGTTAAAAATTTTCTTTCAAAATTTTACTTAGCGTTTTCCAAAATTTTTACTTAGAATTTTTCAAAGCTTATACTTAAAATTTTTCAAATTTACTTGTTATCAAAAAAACCTTTCAGATTGAAAAGTGCACGTTTTTTAAAAATTTCAAGGGAAGAATTTTATATTAGAGCTTCATACATTCTTTCAATTTTACAAGTTTTTTCTTAAATTTGAACTCAAATTGCAAATGTTTCAAAAACATAACATATGAAGAGGGAGATTACTTATCAAGGGGGAGATTTACATGTTCATCTTTTGCAAATAATTCTAACTTTGAAACTTTTACCATAAAAAATGTTGAATTCTATTTCTTTAAATGCTTTTGCTACTTGCTTAAATATTTGTTTTAACTTAACTTTTGAACTGAGTTGCATAAATTAAAAAGGAAGAGATTATTATTGCCGGAAGCACCAGATCGAACCTGGTTTTGATAATGACAAAGGGTTCAAAGTTAAGTATAATTTGTGATCTAACATGTTTGACTAAGTGTGCACGAAAGTCCTAGTTTGTCTAGGCACGATGTCTTGACCTGCAGGGTTGAGCATGAAGTCTTGATTGAGGATTGGGCACGAAGTCCTGGTAGAGGACTGGGCACGAAGTCTTGGCCGAGGGTTGGGCACCGAAGACCTGACCGAAGGTTGGGCACCAAAGACTTGATCCAAATGATCGAGCAAAAGTCTTAGCCAAGAGAGGACAACGGACAAAAGTAGGGATGAGTCGAGATACGGACGTCTCAAGATCCAGAAGCTTCGAAGGTCGAGCAAAAGTCCAACCGGAGGTGCCGATTGGCAAAAGGTAACTTCTCCAGAGTGGAGTAGGTGAGGAAGCGTTCCCCGGAAGAGGGAACAGTAGGCGTCGGTCCGACCTAACATTTCATTTTGATATCCAAAATCAGGATCGGACAGCTCCGGTTGTCAAACATGCATTTCATTTTATATATTTTACATGTTATTTGTATTTTGGACTAACCTTCTGTTGCAGCTGAAGATATTGGACATCAGCAGCTTTCGAGGTGCCCGAGAGGTCTCGGGCGCCCAAGAGGTTAGGCGCCTGAGATGTCTCGGGTGCCCGAGTATACAGGCACCTTAGATGTCTCGGTGGCCCTAGTGCAAAAAACTCAGCTGAGCGAGGCTGAGTTGGCGGTTATTGATTGGACACGCCAAGTCAGCACTCAGGCGCCTCAAAAGGATAAAGTTTGGACTTTATCAGTGGATCACGAAGCGGCCAGATCGGTGACATGGGGGCGCCCCTATGGGCACTCGGGCGCTCGACTGCTTGTATATAAGGGGTTTCACACTCCAGCATTCCAGATTAATTTCCACACTCTCTGTGCTCAAGTTTGCTGCGCCGAAATAATCCGAGATCGATGGCACGCTGCTCCGACCACGAAATGTCTACTTTTCATTTTCAGTTAAGTGTTATCGGTATAATTTACTATTTTTATTCTGTACTTAAAATTACATATCTGTAACATACTTTGCGAACTTATAGAATTGCCCAACGAAAAAGGTCAAGGACGTGGGCCTTGGAGTAGGAGCCGTCACAGACTCCGAACTAAGTAAAAACAAAGCTGTTAGAATTGTTTTAACTTGAGTTCTTTTATTTCCGCTGCATTTACTCACGACTTGAATCCGAAAATTTTAAATCGATATTCACCCCCCTATCGATCTCATCGATCCCATAGATCCTCACGAGCGAGAGACACTAGGTGATATCCTTGATAGGCATCTAACATGCATATGTAATCACAACCTGCTGTTGAATCGACCATTTGATCTATCCGAGGTAAGGAGTAGCAATTATTTGAGCATGCTTTATTTAAATCACAAAAATTAATATATACCCGCCATTTACCCCCAGGCTTAGGGACTAACATTACATTAGCAAGTCAGGTCGGCAATTGAACTTCTCTGATGTGTCGGCCTACAACATCTTAGCCACTTCTTCATAAATGATCTAATCCTGATCTGGTGCAAAATGTCTTCGTTTTTGTTTGACTAAGTGAAACATTGGATGTGTGTTTAAGTGGTGGGTCATCAGAGCTGGGGGCACTCCCTGGATTTCCTCAGTCGACCAGGTAAATACATCATAATGACCCTTCAAGCAATGTATAAGCTTCTGCTTCTGGCCGGAAGACAGTTCAACTGCAATCTTGGTAGTTCCATCCTTTCGATAAGGGTGCATTTGAATCTGCTCTTGTTTGTCCGACCTTCTCTCTTCCTTCGCCTCCTCCAAAGTTCGAGGATCAACCAACTCTATCTGGAGTGTTTGATGCAACCTTCCATTTTTACGTCTATTGTCTCTGAATCCATCAACATAACATTGTCGAGCAACCAACTAGCTTCTTTTGACTTCCCCGACCTGGTCACACATTGGAAACTTGATTTTCTGATGATAAATAGATACCACAGCTTGAAACAGACTCAATGTTGGCCGGCCTAGAATCACATTGTATGAGGAAGCAATATCGACCATGAGAAATGAAGTTCTATTTATCCTCCTCAACTTCTCATCTCCTACGAACAAAGATAGATACATGTGCCCGAGGGGTTGTAATCAATGTCTAGTAAAACCAAACATCGGGGTTGCAATTGGCCGGAGCTCCTCTTCATCGATCTGCATTTGATCCAGGGCAGCCTTGAAGATAATGTTCACTGAACTACCTATATCAACAAACATCCTTTTAATAACATAATTAGCTACCATTGCTTCTATTACCAGAGCATCTTCATGTGGAGCTTCCATCCCTTCTAAGTCTTTTGGTCCGAAGGAAATAACAGGACCAGGTTGCCAAGCTCGACTAGTTCCCACTGAGTAGTTCTCCAATAATCGCGCGTGGGACTTCCGAGCTCGATTAAAATCTCCATCAGTTGACCCCCCAGAAATCATCCCTACAATACCCCTCGGGGTACTGATAAGTACCATTTTATTGATTATTTTAGATGCCAAAATCCATGTTTGACCCATGTTTTTCTTGCTTAATTGTGAAATTACCCTAGGTTTTCGAACTTACTTTTATTTTGGACATAATTGCAAATCTTTACAAAATTGGATTATTTGGCCACTAAATTTTTGATCTATTTTTGTAGGCATGAAAGGTTCATGGATCTAGGGCATACTGGGTCAAACTTGAGTCGGAAGTGGACCCGGATCGAGTTATCAAGCTTCGGATTAATCTGGGCTGTCCGATTCAAAAGCGGCTAGATCTGAGCCATCTGGGACCATCTGAAGCAATCCGAGCTAGGGTTAGGGCTAATCAAGCACTCTGATCAAGATCTGAAGGTTTCAGTCCAATCAGAGCTCATTCAACCGTTGGATCAAGCTCAGAGGGTTCTAGATCGTCCATTCAAATATTAGGTTGATCTGGACCATCCGTTACAAATCTGGAGGATCCGAGCTACCACGAGGTAGATCCTGACCCCTGATCATCATCATCAAAGTTTGGATTAAATCAGAGCAAGATCAGCCGTTGGATTTTCTCAAATCAATCTGAGCCGTCCATTCTTATGTATTTAATCAAACATTTCCCATCACTTCTCCTCGTCGCGTCTTCCTCGCCGCAACCTTCTGCTTCGATAGTTCTTAGTTTTCTTCAGCTTTTTCTTCAATCCAAAGGGGCGCGACCCCTCAATCTCTCCATTAGATCATGTGCTAGGTCAGTGGGAGGATCATCGGTGAAGTTTCCAGTTCAGAATTGCCCAAGAAACAAAGCTGGGAGAGGTTTCCTCAGCTCTGCCATTTGCTGCCTTTTGATCGGCTATGCTCCACTTCCTTCCACCCGAGTAGTTCATGAGGGGTTCCCTGGATTGCTTGGATCATCCACAACTCACCATCGCACGCGGACACAGTTGAATCAAGGGAATCAGATGGTGATTTCAGATTGAGCAAAGTTGAGCTGAATTCAAGCGCAGATTGAGTTTTCTCACTGATTTGTTGAGCTTACGGGTTCGAGGCTCACCCTTGTGTGACGAACAAGGAGTTCTTGAGCTAAGGAAGGATTGAGGAGTAGTTTCATTATTGTAATTTCTGTTTTAGCTGTAATTTCAAATTCTGCCACTTCATTACTGAATTTTTCTATATCAGCTGTAGTTTAACCTTTCTGAATTATTTTTCTGCTTAATTAGGTTTAATTCAGCAAGTAGTTAGTTAATGAACTTGTTTAGTGAACACTAGTTTGAGATTTCAGTTCATTTCTTATTTTTTTTAGCTTGCGTATCAGTTTGTATCAGAATTCCCTATTTTCTACATTGCGTATCAACTTCCTTTTCTGCCAATTCAGCTTAGTTTCTGAATTTCTTCAACTTATTTCCAATTTAGTTTACATTTAGTTTAATTCCTGCCATTGAAGACCAATTTAGTGTGTGAACTTAGTTGATCCAAGTCTGATTTCATATTTAGTTTCATTTCTGAATTTTCTTTTGATCAGCTTGAGTTAATTCTGTGTATCATTTTCAGATTGCGTAGCAACCCCAAGTCTGCATTCTCCCATTTTATTTCTGCATTTTCATATTCAGCTCATAAAGAAGTTCCCTGTTTAGTGAAGCATTGTATCAGATCGCAACTTGATCCATTACATTTCTGCATTGGAGTGTTGCTGCATTTCTGCATTTTCAATTCTGCATCAGCTGTGTTGAGTGATCAGTTTCCGACTCCTGAAATTTCTTCATTCATCCTTGCTTATCACACCACTGGTAGCTGAGTTTGTCAAGCTAAATTGTCTAGTTTAATTTCTGAATCCATTTCATTTCTGCAGTTAGCTTTATTAAGCTGCACATCAGTTCGGTTTTCACAGCTGCAAGGGTTGAGTTAATAAATTCTGAAGCAGTATCAAATTAACAGCAGCTTCTCTGAACTTTCCCTGAACACTAGACTAGAGAACTTGATCTTAGATGTTTGGTTTGAATCTGAATTCAACTTGCTGATTCTCGGCAGAAGGTTCTGAAACTCTGCATTTAATTTCTGCTTTCCATTTCCTGCATTCCAATTCGGTTTCTGATACTGCTGTGTTTCAGTCCTGTTTATCTGCTCATCTAATTTCTGCATGCATCCAGTTTTTGAAATATTGCATCTCATTTCTGCATTGCCGACACATGTAGCAAATCAGTTCCCTTCTTGCGTGCCAATTATAATCTCTGCGCTTTCGGTTGCTTGTGAAGTTTGCGTTCTATTTGTTTGCTTCCATCCAATTGTTGCACATCAATTGCTACCCATCAATTTATAGAACTGAATTTAGTTAAGCTTTGGCACAAAAGTTGATCCCTTGCATATCAAGTGGGCACCATCTCTGGAGTTTGTTTTGAGTAAAGATTAAGCCAATGATTTATGGTTTGGAGCTTTAATTCCTGTAGTCGAACAACCCTTTTAGCGAGCTATTGCATTCAAATTCAGTTTGCTTCACAGCCAGCTCATTTCTTTAATTTTAAGCTTCATTTTGCATATTAGTTTTAGCTGCTGCATTTCTTGTATCAAGAGAAGGTTTCGCATTGATTGGCATCAAGTTAAGTGTGACTTTTAGTGCATTGAAAATTCTGATTGCAACCAAAACCTAATCTTATTTGAAACCCAAAAAAATCAACGACACATAAATACAAGTTCGAATCACACAACATCAACTAGCCCTAGGAAAAATACGACCTGTGGCCCCTTTACTACGTTTTCATTCTTTGATTGCAAAAAGGGTTTCCAGCATTTTATAAATATTCTAAATTTGAGACCCACTTTCGTGACAACCTATTTTGTGGGAGCATCAGGTACCTCAGGCGGGTGTCCATCCTTTGGCTTGGTCCCGAACAGGCGATGGCATCCTCCTCGGGGGGATCCCCTCTGCTCGGGTGATCTTTTTGAGGGAGAGCATGTCCGTCGCCGAGGCTCCCATTCTTCTGACCGACCGGCTCGAGGTGATTGATTGCGTATCTTTAGAGAATATTTTCCTTTGCGTACCCTACCATCACCTTCCTTAGTTGGATGGAGAGAATAGCATTCTTCCATGGAATGCGTGTATGAATGATGATACGAGCAATACTTCCTGCTATTAGGCACTTCCCACTGAGCATGGGACTCCGTGTTGACGATTTGAACCACAGTTGTTCGTCGATCAAAATTTTGATCCCGACTAGATCGACCATCCTTTGCTCGAGCAGGAGTCGAAGGAGCTTTCCGTTCTGGTATGGCAATAGGATGAGTCTGAGTCCCTCCTGATTCTTTACACCGGACATACTGGACTTCTTCCGCATTCACGTGCCTGACCGATCAGTCGAATAAGTCATCGAAACTGGTCGGGAGCTTCTTAACAAACGACTAGAAGAATTCACCTTCTACTAAACCTTGAGTGAATGCACTCATCAGGATCTCTGAGGTGGCGATAGGCACATCTTGGGTTACACGATTAAAATGTTGGATGTAATCCTTCAACGTCTCCTTGTTATTTTGCTTTAGGGCAAACAAATTTAGAGCAATCTTGTGATATCGCCTGCTACTTGCAAAATGATGCAAGAAAATTGTTCGAAACTCTCCGAAGGTGCTAACTGAAGCAGTCGGCAATCTCTTGAATCAATGTTGCGCAACTCCCGAGAGAGTGTTGAGGAACACCTTACACTTGACATCATCTGTATATTGATGTAAGAGGGTAGCATTCTCGAACTTACATAAATGATCATCTGGATTTAAAGTGTCATTGTATTCACTAATGGTGAGAGGCTGAAAATATCGAGGCATAGGATCCTCAACAATTGCCCGTGTAAAGGGCGTTGACCCATAATCAAAAGGAAGGGAAACATGAATGCTCCCTACCTTCATAACACCTGGGGGTGGTGTGCTCGAAGCTGATGACCACACCTTATGCGACACTTCTCCTGCCTCTTACTGACGTTCCTGGGCAATTTCCAAACGTGCTTTGGGCGGTGACGGCGACGCCTGCTTCCATACAGACATGAAAGCAGCCTACTGAACTTGATGTTATTCCAGCACCCCTTGTACCGCTGACGTTATAAATTGATCTAACTCCTCATAGGTAAGAACTACAGTCGCCGGGTTGCCGAGATTCACCATCGGATTAGTAGCCTCTAGTTAGAAAGTGTTCCCATAAACGCCACAAAAATGATGTGAAAGCTGACAGGTGGGATGACAACGTTCGGTTATGCGACCAATGAGCTGGCAAGGAGAATAGCTTGAGAAATGAATTCCAAGGAAAGTTAGAAGGGCGCCGGAAGGGGTTCCAACGATTCCACTCCGACGCTCAAATCAGTAGTTTATCCAGAAAAGCGGAAGTAATATTTTAGTATGAATCAGAGAATTCTCCCCTGTCCAAGGGTTCTTGATTACCTTTTATTCTGTCTCTTGACCGTTCCCCTTCTTTGGATCATAATGACATTTAATATAGTCATTGTATTAGTATTCCAGTGACGACCAGTGATCATTAAAGCGTATGATAGTTTCCTTTTTTCGTCATTTAATATATTGATGGTGCCTCCAAAAATATTAAATGCTCTCCTTAATAAATAACCCCTCATGAGACGCCCATGAAGTTTACCCTGACCGAAGAGGGACTAACCCTACCGACCGACCAATATACAGACATTCCTGACCGAAAACCACCCGTAACGCACCAATCAGATTGAAAGTACTTACCCTTCTATTCAGCCACTCCCTTATATTCCGCCGAGTCGAGGATAGCACACACTCGGGATCCCAACCGGGAGCTATGGTTCCCGACCGGGAGCTATGAGCTGGTTCTCGACCGAGAGCAACTCTTGGACCTCGACCGGGAGCAACACCCGACTAATCGGATGGATCCGCATGAGAATCATCATGCCACCTAATATCATCTGGGTCATGTGGCAGCATGCGACTAACCTCCCTATCAAGGAAGAATCATGAATTATTCATCGTTGAATTCAAGGATGAATTCATGATTCAAAGTTAACAACAAAGTCATAATTCGTCCTTAAATTTAGCAATGAATAGGGATGAATCCATTATTCATCCCTAATTTCAACTGATTTTAGCCATCTAAATCCTTCTCATGAGCACTAATTTTCCAAACTCTGGGTCCCACTCGCGAGCAAAGGCTCGGCCGACACCGATTCTCCCCAACTCAGCACGTCAATCTCCTCTAGTAATCTCCTTTTCCTCATTTCCTTTTCCCCTATCCTTCCCCTTCCCTACTCGCCGCTCGTGACCAACCGTGAATGTCACACCTCGAGGGGTTACATGTCCGATAAAAATCGAACAACACCTCCCTCGTACGGTGGATAATATGAAACCTTAATACATATATATCATGGTCTCCACAAACATATAAAACATAAAGAAAAAAATATATGCATCATAACTCACAAAGTCATATATCGTCACAACTACTGCTAAAACCAAACTTCAAAGTACCCTCCGGGTGGAGCAACAATGTAGATACATAAATCCATAATATGTACTAGTTCACAAAACTTAAGGGAAATGAAAAATACATCCACTGTAAATAAAAGTAAATGTTCAACGAACAAAACTAAAACAATGGAAAAGAGATTGACTGTTGAGCTCTCCTAACAGCATAATCTTAAAAAGGGAAAACAACAAACAAGTGTTAGTCTAGGAGGACTCCATGGTTATATATACAGATAGATATGTATGACTATAAAAGGATTATACAAAAGCAGAACAGAAAAAGCAAATACAGTCTCATAGGAATAATTAGAATACATAACTGGGAAACTGCATGCTAGTACATACCAATGTCAAACCTACCTGGGAGGTATGAAGGTCATAAACCCCCGAATCTGAAAGGTCACTAGATCGTATGCAAACAAAAATACCTCCTGTATATACATGTCATCCAAATATAGCAATCATAGCTTAAACAAGTGCAGCAAACACAAACAAATGCAGCAAACACAAACAAATGCAATCCATATAATCGTGCACATGATGCAATGACATAGTCACCCCTGACGCCAGTCAGCCACCATCACCGGTCATAGGTGAGGTCGAATGTGTAGGACTATGACAACTATACATACTCTGTCATCACTGTTCCTGAGTGATAGAGTGGACAGAATGCTAACAGAGGATACCCTCTTACCCCAAGTCATATGAGGGAGCACCGCTCTCAGCTCCTCGTATCACCGAAAAAAGAAGGGATCCTTGTCTGCTACCACACTGCTGATAACACTACCCATTAGCGGTCGAGCAGACCCTTGACAGGGCAACAGCACACATCCTCCTAATAGTACCACTAACCCATGAGTGACAGTGTGTGCGGCTCCTGATATGACTGACGACCCATCTCAACCACAGGGGAGCCAAGGGTCGCCAGTTATGCAATAATACACAGATGGTGCATGACGCTAATACACACAATACCACCAATCCAAACCTATAATATGACATACACAGGTCTGAAAATATAAATCATGACCTACAAATAAGCTACTATGCATACATTAATGTAATATATCAATAAATGTCAAGTATAATATAGCATACAAATATTTCTATGCACACGTGTATACTCTAACAAAATAAGAGTATTAAGCATTAAGACTGTATTGAAAATAAACTTTGAGTATCTCAAAGGTCAAGCAGCAAGTATCAAGTAGAAAATCAAAAGCAGATAAAGGTATAATCCTACTGTTGTTCATAACTTAAACCATGTATAGAAACATGACAATATCTACAGAGATAAGTCAGAAGGTACCCACCTTCAAAGTTAGTGCTCGTAAGCAAAGAGAAACCTACGTCTAGATATTCCTCAGCCAAATAACCCAATCAGTGTCTTATATCAACGGACATACTTAATTTAGCTACTTACACAAAAATGTAATTAATTAAATTGACCGCTATATCATAATTAGGATTAATCCTAATTATCTTATCTATATAATTAATCTCAATCAAACCATCTTAGGTTCACCTTCATACTTCTCTTAACATCTTCAACAAAGCTCACAACTCAAAGCTCAACCCAAGCTAATAGTATTTACAACACTAATCAATTAAGCCACCCTTAATCGTTTACTCCAAGTCAAAATCTTATTACATGAATTACGCATGGCAACATCCACAAAGAAATCCAAACTCACGGTAAGTAATGTGGAGGTCTAAGAAATCAAAACAAAAATCCCACAACACAACCACTCCAAAATCAAAATTCCCTACCAGCCGCTCAAAGAAGCTCACGACAACCTTCATCAAAACATCACCAAAAAAATAATATAGAACAGAATCAAGGGACTCACTGCACAGCTTGATACGGTAAACATCAAGATCTCCAAGGAAAAACATTCACAGCTACACATCACTAACTAATTTCACCTTTCTAAACCAATATTGATCGAAAAACTTATTCAAGGACCAAAAACTGATCAGATCATTAAGACCAATTAAAGAATTGAGCACCAATGGTGGTACACGGCAGAGGAATACCAAAACAAATCCAACACCCCAAACAACAAAATAAATCTAATTGAGGAACCCCTTACTTGATTTCGGCCGGAGAGAAAACCAAGGACGGGAAGTAAAACAAGGCGGCGCTTTAGGTCGTCTAACCACGTGCTCCGCTTCAAGATCGCTCCGGCCGATGAGGAGGTCGTTGGCGATTGAGAGAACAAGAGGTGAGAAGATCGAGGTTGGAGCTTTGACCGCCACAGTGAGGAGGAGAGGGGCGTCTGCTTCGATCGGGAACTGACTCGTGATTGCGAGGATACGAGGAACCAAAATTGCGCGATGGGGGAAAGAAAAACCGTCGGGCGAAATCGTGAGGGAAAAGAAAGGGTTTAAGTGGTGGGAGGTAATTTTGTAAATAAACCCATGGCCTTCGATTATTTATAACTTCATGTCTAACTTTGGATTTTTAGCAATTGAACCTCTCAAAGTTTCGCATTTAATAGCGATGCTCGCCGCTTATTTCCCCTCTTTCTCCATTTCCAGCCAGCAACCAGCCTCCAGTCCTTTCCCCTCTTATCCCCTTCTTCGTCTCCGCCCTCCTCGCACATCCCTCTATACGTTGTCTCGAATCTTCAATCTCAAGGTAGAGTTTTCCTCCTTTCCCGTATTGTTTGTGGGTATTTTCGGTGGTTTATTTCGGTTTCCGTAGGATATGATCGGTTTTTTGCTGTAGGTATGGCATGACAAGGGGAAAGTCGAAGGCAGACACTCCCAAGAAGGCCGACATCAAGTGAGTAACTGTAACCCTTCTGCGAGTGATTTTTTTGGAAAATTGCTGCAGGAAGTATTTTTTGTTTCTTTAAATCTGATGCTCTTTTCTTAAAGGCTTACAGTAAAGAAGGGATCGGAACGGGTAGCTAAGAGGCCTAGAAAGTCAAAGGCCGACAATGATCCCAACAAGCCTAAGAGGCCTCCCAGTGCCTTTTTCGTGTTCACGTGAGATCTTTTCTTCTCGACTGTTGATTGTCTTTGAATTTTTCGTTTATTTTGTTTGATTTATTTAGCTTATTCAACTTCGATGATGTGCAGGGAAGAATTCAGGAAGACGTACAAAGAAAAACACCCTAATGACAAGTAGTAAGATTCTTCATTTTGGGGAGTTCGTTCAATTCATAAGCTTTGGAATTTTTTTGCTCTTTTAAAATTCTACTGATTCGATGGGAATAAGTTGGCAAAGCAGGAGGAGACAAGTGGAAATCGTCGGAGGATGTCAATAATCTTCTTCAACTAGTTTTTCTTTAATTTAGATTCAAGGTTCTTTTGAAAACTTTCCTCTGAATTAAAATTTTCTTTTTGATTCCAGGAGAAGACTCCCTACGTTGGCAAGGCGGCCAAGCTGAAATCAGATTACACAAAGACTATGGCAGCCTACAGTAAGGGTCAAATAAGTAGTGATCTCACCTTGGAATCTTTTGTTTCTTAATTATTTCAATAATTACGACGCTTGACTATCTGAATCTTCGTTCGGTGAATAGTCTGGCGAGGAAGTCGTCCTACTGCTACCGCCGCCACTGCTGCGGCAGATGACAACGAAGAATCCGACAAGTCCAAGTCTGAGGTGAACGACGATGAAGACGATGAACAGATTTCTTCTTTGTTATTTTGACTATTTGAAGTTGGAATATTCCTATAACATATCATCATTCGCAGTTCGCCGATCAGTTTGTGTACTTATTTTTTGAGGTGGAATTTCTTCATTTCCTTGAACCTGAACGACGAATTTATTGCCTCGGGGCTATGGTGCAATGGTAGGACGATTAGTCGCTATTTTAAATATTCGAGGTTCGATCCCTAGCTACGATGTATTTGTAGGACTTTTTCCTCCAAATAAGGCGTGGACCTTGGGACGGTGGGTTTCTAGACTATCCATCCCGAGCGCTTTCTGATTTATCCTGACGATCGATGAAAAACTTCCACGAAGTCGGATCGATCGCTCGCTCGAGGTTAGAAAAATATCGTTAATTATTTATTTTTTGAATGACAACTTTATTCGTTGCTGATTACGGTTTTATTTTTGCTTTGTGAACTGATACCTGATCAGCGACGAATTTATTTATCATGGGTTAGGGATGAACATTGTTTTCATTCGGGATTAACGATGAATAAATTCGTCGCTAATCAGGACGCTACTCAGCTAATCAGGGACACGCAATCATTTTCGTCCCAGATCCCTAATCAAATAATCAGCTACGAAAAAATTCGTTAGGGACGAAATCGTTTTCGTCCCTAATCAGTGATAGCAAAATTTTTGGAACGAATTTATATTTTTTGCTGTAAAAATTAAGGATGAACTATTTGCAATGAAAATTTAAACGTCAATAATTTCGTCACAAAATAATTTTGTAATGATTTTTTTAATTCATTTAGATTCATGATTTTTTTAGGGCAATATATCATTTGATGAGTCTTTGGTGTGAAAATATGAAAAATTAAAATACATTTTATTTTCATTTTAAGTTGATTTTGAAAGCCTATCAATTTTGGTTCAGGTCAACTTGCTTTAAATTTGTTTACCATGCCAATTCAATTTGGTATAAACTTCTTCAGTAAATAGATAAATGAATCATGTATTTGGGCCTAAGAACTTATGTATTTATTTATAATTAAGCTTTATTCAAAAGACCTAAGATATCTTTATTTTTTAAATTCATGATGTTTTTTATATATTTAGAATATGAGACTCTTGATAATTTTTTCTTCAAATAAAAAATTATCATTATTTTCATAGTTCGGGGACCTCTCGAAGTATTCATTCATTTTTGACCTGGTTTAGACCTCCCCACAAATATCTAGACATATTTGACCTACTCATCTAACTTTTGGCCTCCCCACCTCATTCGTTCAAGTCACACTCATATGACTCAATTTGGATAATGAGTTTAAAATATGAAGATATTTTTATTGGTACAAGATTTTTTGGACATTATTGTAAAAGTCGGCGTCTAGGCCCGCCTAGGCGCCGCTTAGGCGCCGACTAGGCGCTAGACGGTAGTCCTCCGCCCGACTACCGCCTAACGATTTTTACAATCTTGCTTTTGGATAGAGCTCAAAAATAAACCCTTGAAGGCTTAAATCCAAAATAGATTATTTCATACCATTATGAGAATATGTAAATTCTTTTGAGCCTAATAAGTGGTATCAATCATATTCTAGATCATAAAATTTTAATTAGTTTTTATAATTCAAATTATATTATTTTATAATTGTAAAATTATACTAAATAAAATTAATAAATTTATAATATAATCTTAATTACATTATAGAATTAATTATCACTTATTTAACATAGCCTTAATTTTTGTTAAAAATTATAACATCATTAAAAGTCAATAATGCATTTATGAGTATATGAATTAATGATAAACTTGTACCGTCAGAATTTTATTTTATTTTATTTTTATAAATTTAAATTATCAAATTAGTACCGTCAAACAAAGATTAATGACATTTTTATTTTTTGCAAACGAAAAAGTGAAACAGTAGCACATAATATGTAAATAATGAACCGAAGTTATACAAAAATAAATAAAAAATATAGTCTTATTTCGATTGATTTGGAACTTAAGATCTTTTGATTTTTTGGACATTTCTTAATATTACAGCCCATATGTTGTTAATTTTCAAACTTGTCGTTGTCAAATTGTTGGCTTGCATACTCACAATTATTTTCAAACACAGGCAAGTCAATTAACTAGACTTACTGCTCTGTCATCGAATTTTGAAATTTAAGACGTTAAATTGAGACTTTTTGTTAGGACTCGTAACAAATCTAAAAGACAATACAACATATTTAAAAAAATATTAGACTAGGTAGCAGACGAATCTGGGATAATTGACCTGGGCAAATCGATGTAATATTTTTTTTTGAAAATATGATATTTTTAAAAATTATAATAATTCTTTTCATCAGGATTCCCCCTAAGTCTGACATGATCTTAAGAATCCTTATAAATTATAAAGAAAATTTTTTATCTGATTTTAGGATTTATCCAAATAGCAATTAAATCATATTTTCTAAAAAAAAATTTTCAATATTTGAAAACATATTTTTCCATAAACATATAATTTTCACGGAATGATAACTCTCCTGAATCTAACCTCTTCTGGTTATCCTTGTTAACTATAAAAAATTCTATCTAAGTATTTTAAGGGACTTTAATATTAACCTAGAAGGTTTGTGTCTAAGTATAAGCTAAATAATTTTCAAAAAGATATATAAATTTTTGAAAACAATTTATAAGTACAAACAATTTTGAATGAAATTCAGTAACATATTATTACATTTAAATCACTATTTTAAAAATAAATAAAAAAATATTCTAAGGATTTTTGAAAACCTTATGAAAATATTTATCAGTTAATTAATCTTTATCATCTCACCCATTTTAAATGTCACAGTACAAACAAGCAGGTAATCTTACGAGTATTGTGAGATATTTGATTAATTTTTCTCAATTTATTTTTGTAGATTGTTTAACCTTGAGTTAAATTCAAGTTTAATAAATAGTAACTTAAAAGTAAATTTCAATAATTGATTTCCATATTTTGGCGAGGCACAGGGGCCTTCTTGAGTATTGGAATAACGACTCTCTCCTTAGACAAAGTCTTTTAAAGAAATAATATTTTTAATTTATTCTTTAAGAAATCCTGGTCTAACTAGTCTAGGATGTAGCCATATAGCTAAGTCGATCAAGTCGGGTACTCCTTACCCTTTCTGACTTCCTAGACCAAGCTTCCTTAACGTACTATCATCTCGTCGCACCCTGATACTATATTGGGTAAGTATCCAATACTCTTTTTTCTATCTAATCATTCTAAATTAAGCAAAAAAATAAACTAGCATAAATGACACGATAGATATATAGTGTTAGAATACGAAAATTTGGGGGGCTTAAAAGCTAAAAATCTTAAATTAGGGGCATGATTTGAAGTCAATAAACTTGAAGGGCCTTTCTACAAAAAAAAACTAAAACTAATAAAAACCCTAAAATTTCTCTCTTTAATCCTCTTCTCTTCCATTTCTTTTCCCCGACGTGACGCCGAGTGGTCCCTCATCGCGCGCCTACTCCCTTCTTGATTTCTTCTCTTCTCCACCCGACCGACTCCAGTTGCCAACCATGCAATGCCCGACTCCAGTTGCCATGCAATGCCGGAGTGCTGCACCACCTTCTTCTTCTCCTTCTCCTTCTCTTCTTCTCCTGCAACTCCTCCCTCGGCGAACCCCCCCCCCCCCCCCCCCCCCCCCCCCATGCGACAATTGCCGGCTCGAACCACATCGTCCTCCCCACTCACGAGCCCTTCCTTCCTTGGCCGTTGTCTCGTGTGCACTGGCACTGTTGTGTGCCGAAGTGAAACTTAGGGATCCCTGCCGGTACTTCGCATTAGGTAAGGTCTTTGATTAGGGTTTGGTTTTGTTTTGGAATGGGTTTTGTTTGGAATATGTTTCTATTTAATTCTTGGATTTAAATTTTGGATCACTTCTGTTAAGGGAGAAGTTGGATTTGTTTGGTTTGGGAATTCTACAACAGATTGGTTAAAGATGTTGCGGTTATTGTTTGTACTTAGCTCTATATTTAACTGGGAGTTTTGTGCGTAAGTTGTTATTCTATTATTTTCTAATTTTGTAGCTTACGATTCAGGTGCAGCCTATTTTGGTTGTTGCTGTGAGTGCAATGGGTTGGAGGAGTTTAGTTGGGTTGGAGGAGTTTAGTTGTTACATGACTGTGATTGTTCACTAGTGGATGTATGGTTGTAATTTGAGAATCTGATCTAATAATCTAATTATAATAATTAGGTTAGGAAAAAAGAAATTCATTATGGTTTACGAGTTAATTAAATAGAGGTTGTAATTAGGATTTGTCCTAATTTTATTTAGCTAATTGAGGACGTGACATATAGAAAGAAAAAAAATGAATAAATTGAGCATAAACATATTAGGCTGGCAGTCAGTATCATTATCTAATTTTAGTTAAAATATAAAATGATCTCACAAGGTTCAAAATCAATAAAAATGAATATGTTTGGGTTATTTAGTTTACTGAAAAATCAAATCAAAAATTAGTTTGGTTTGATTATCAATTGAAAAAAAGTACAATCAAATTTGGATTTGATTTTGATTTGGCTATCCGAAGCAACTATTGAATATTTACAAAATAAATAAATAATTAAGTAAAAAAATAAGTGTTCATATGAATATTATTATTATACTAATAAAAATAGTCTAACCTTCCTAAAGTAACTTATCAAATTCAAATCATTAGCAATCCAATCAAACTAATCTTCTATTTCACTATTTAACAATATAATTATTCGAGGAATTAATTATGAAAATCAATTTGGAATTAATTATGAATATCAATTTCGAGCATAATAAAAGTATAGCAATATATTTGGATAGTCTTTGTTAAATAGCGAAGTTTAAGGGGTTAAAAAGGAAATTTTTGAAACATAGGGGTGTAATTGTCATTATCTAAATTTGGAGGGCTATTTGTAAAATACCCAAAAACTAATAAAAGCCCTAAATTCTCTCATTAATCCCTCTCCTCCCCGATTCCTCATTTCTGCCCGACGCCGCCGAACCCCTGCGCGAGCGGTTCCCCTCTCTCGACAGCCACCGCCGCCATGCCTTCTCCACGCCTGCGTCGAGCGCCTCTCTTCTCTGCGGTTCCCTCTTTGTGCCTTTGCCTCTCGCGACCACCCGACTCTATTTCTTCTTTCTTCTTGTGGAGTTGCTGAATCGGATCGAGGAAGGTCAAAGCATGCAAGGAACCGAAGCCTTTCCTCGCCACGCGAAGGTGAAGTCGACCGTTGACCCTTCTCTTCTAATTTTCTTCCTCCTCCCTTTTCTTGCTGTGCGCATTACTCACTGTACGATGGATACCAAATTAGGGTCGGCGATCTTGCTCCTTGATCCACTGGCCGGCACAACCAAATTGGAAAGCTTTCCATTTGATCTGAGCAGAGAATTGAAACGCCAATCACTCGGTCGGTAAGGTTTAGGGTCCACTACGAATTTGGGTCTTCTATAGGAAAATAAATTTATGGTAGCTCGATCAGTTCTTGTTTCATCGTATCAAGTGATCTCTAATTTGTGTGCAACTACTTAGTTGAATTGGCAAACTAAGATTAGTATTAGCAATTGCAAAGTTACTTAAACACCACCAATTAGTTGAGGAATTAATATTACCTAGTCATCTAGATTTGTGGTATAATTGAAGCACAGCAGACAAAACTCATTGATGATGATATTCATAAAGATATATATATATATGTCCATTGCTCTATCTGTCCAAAAGCAACCGATTAGAATTGCATGTGGTTCTCCTTGCTTAGCCGGTCAAAACATGGAAATTGTCTCAATCTTGTCCTGCCTCTTGAAAACTGATTGCACTGATGGGTTTTGGTTGGATTTGTAAGAGGTAAGCTGGAGTTGTTCTTCTCCTTATTTGATTCAAGGTGCAGTGGAACTTCCTTAGTTTGATACTGAATTGGGACTAATGAATAAATTAAGTAAGTTGCATTTGTGGTTCGGGGAAGTGTTACTCGGTATTTCGTTGGGTGACTTAATCAATTGTAATAGATAGATACAATTGATTAAAAAGATGTTGTAATTATGGTTATTTTGTTTATATGCCGTTAACTAATTTTATTAATTGTATAATTAGTTAAACTTTTGTATTGACTCAGGACCTTGATTTGTACTCGTTCGGTTGATCGTAGAAGGTCCTCGTTTACGAACTTCTACATAAAAGGCGGGTACTTCTCTTTTGTATTCCTGTAGTTCTTTTACCTTAAATGTATGACTTATTATGTCTGAGTATGTCTGCTTGACCTTGATCTTTGCCGTTGGTTATTTTAATATCGCCATTGATACTTTCTTGTTTGACCTTCGAGTTTAATCTAAAAGAAATTCGTATCCGTACAGTTTCTCGTTGGTTTTCTTTTCTATCAAGTACCACTCGTTGGTTTTTATTAAACGCCACTAGGATGGTTGGCATTAGAGACATCCTACCTAGTAGTTTAGTTGCATATTCGTTGGTTTTTGGTTGATTTCTGGTTTGTTGTTTTTTTTATAGTTGCATCGTTGTTATTCGGTTGTTCGTTGTTATTTGATTGTTTGTGTGTATTGGTATCATGCATCATACCTGCACCGTTGCATACTGACGACTGTTGAGCTTCCATATGGTTAAGTTGTCGTCAGTCATTTAGTTGCTTTACCACTCAACCACTTGTTATGGTAGTTGTTAGAGTGAGAGCAACCGTCCTGTTACGTCACACTCGACCACTCATGTACAGTGGATGTTAGAGTTATAAGCAAACAGTTGACACCCACACTGTTGTTTCCGAGGGATACAGAGTTGTTGATAGCTCCCCCTATATATCGGAGTTTTGGAGTAGTTGGCTCTCCAGCATCTTGTCCACTCAACCACATATATCTGTGATATTCGTTGGAGTGCGTACAATTGTCACAACCCTACCCACTTGGTCACACACATGTGATGTGTTGGCGGCTTGACTGGCGTCAGGGGTGACACATGTCATTGTATCATATGCATCTATTGCATTTATACATTTTCTTATGTTTATTGCATTTATATGAGCTATGATTGTTGTATTTGGTTGATATGTATGTTTGTTGATACTATATTATCTTGTTTGTTTTTACGTTGTGTTATACATGCTTTGGTGTCCTATATTTCTTAGAGTCTGTACATCGTTGTTATCTACTGTTACATATATCTTTAAGATGCCATGCTATTGTTTATTCATATACCCGCAAAGTTCGGCCGGGCTCACCACCCCTGCTTCCTATTTTTGTTTCAGGTAGCAGGTAGATGTACTGCTTGGAGGCAAGAGAGGATCCAGGTGTCAATCCCACAGTATTGAGTCGGTTTGGAGATTTTGTACTCTCCGTTTTTATCTACTAGTCTAGTGTTTATTTTTGTTTATCTGGTATCGTCTTAGCATATTTTTATTTATAACTTGTTGGTCTGGTTTGTTCGTTTCTTTTGGTATTCGGATTCTCTGCTATTTTAAATTTGCTTAAAGCTATTAACTGCGTGGTTGTGGATTTGCTTACTGTTGTGATGCCAGCCATGTGTGGCTTAACTATATTTATGTAAAGTGTATATATATTTGTCCTAATTTGTCCGTCGTACATGAGAGATGTTGTCCGATTTTTAAACAATTATGAGCCTCTAGGGACGTGACAATCTTATGGTTAGACGTTTCAATAATAAATTAGGCATCTTTAACTGTGAACTGTGACTGTGTCGCAGAATTATGTTCTCAATCTCAAATATCCTCAACGAGAGGATATTTTTTCAAATATCATCAATCTCAAGTATTCCTCATTGAAAAAAAAATGATTAACGAGGTTTTTCCAACCAACCTCGGGTGACCGGCCCGACCACATGGAAATTTTCCACCAGCCGTCAGGGTAAATCGGAAAGTGCTTGCAGTGGGCGGTCTAGAAGCCCAGCGTCCCAGGGTTCGCGTCCCATTTAGAGGAAAAATTCCTGTAAATACGTCGTAGCTGGAGATCGAACCGCGGATGCCTGAGATAGCCTCATTGAGAGGATATTTGAGAGGACATTTGAAATCGGGCAAATAATTATATCTCATGATTTTTTTCTCTCTCTTTGTATTTAAAAATAAAATAAAATAGATTTTAAAAAAAATTGTTGTGCGTGGGTGAGACCATGTGAGAGGGGATTTTTTAAATAAAATATTATTAGTAATTTAATTATATTTAATAATTATTAAAAGATGTAAATAAATATTGAGTATAAAATATTTATGAAAATATTTGACTGGTGTGATATTTAATTTGGGATATTTGAGAAGAATATTTGTGAGTATATTTGATAGGTGGACTTCATAAATATTTGGTTTGTAAGATGTTTGATTATGAAATTTAAGATATTTGACTGATAATATTGATAAATCATAAATATTTGAGAGAAATATTTAATCTTATTGGGATGCTGTAACATGTAAAAGGTAGTAGTAGATTGCAGGTGCAAGCACTGCAAATCATGAAATTTCCACTGTAGCTAGCTCTTTTCTTTTCATTTCCTGGAAATTGTAGCGGAAGCATTCTTCATTCTTGATCAGGACTAGGCTTTTGGAATCTTTAAGAAAGAAATTTTAGTCCAGAAATAAATTATAACCCCATATTTATAGGATTTTATTTATTTATTGACTTTTTGTAAGAGATACTGATCCGGAACAGCTCACTTATGTAATATCAACATGAAGCTTGTTCCAGGTGGGTTTCTTCGATTTTGTTACTGTTCAGCGAACCAATACATAGGAATCTGGCATGACAATCTTCCACTTGGAGAAGGCAATGTGGTATGGATCGCAAATAGGGCCAAATGTTGCGAACCCCTACAGAATCCTTGAACCTGATTTCAAATGGAAATCTAATCTTTTTTGACGAAGAAACAATTGTTTGGTGGACGGGAACATCCACACAATTCAATCGTGTGATCCGGGTGTACGTTCACAGATCTGGCTCCAAAGGAACAGCACAAAAATCAATTGTTTTTGTTTTGAGTAAGAAACAAATTTGGGGTGCTTGTGCAAGGGCATGTAAGTTTGATCAATATTACATATATTTTATATGGTGACTTGGTTAGAGTAGAGTGGCAACTCTCCCAGAAAATGATACAGGAAGTAGGTCTGTTTTTGTAAGCTTAAATGATGAGAGAATTTGAACTTATCGACCAGTAATTGAATGGCTTATTTCTTTAGTAGTAACACCACCTTCACTGCTCGCTGACGTTATTGTAGGTTGCTTGAGTGGCGTCAAAAGTTGATCCTCACTTGCCAACATCATCACCACCTCTGTCAATGTAGGTCTGTCTTCACAATTATCTTGTACACACAAAAGACCCAGACGGATGCAACGAAGGATTTCTGCAGTAGGATATGAGTGATCAAGTGTATCGTCAAGAATTTCTAAGGATCTGCCTTCCTTCCAAAGTTTATATGCCTGCAAATGAGAAAGGATCAATTTTGAATTCTAAACAACCTCTAGAGGAGATAAAAGCATGTGTACAAGAATGGAAGTTCTACTTACATGACCTAAAAGGTTTAAAGTAGCGTCTGTGTTACTGAATATTTTGTTCCTCTTACCACTTAAGATTTCTAATACTATCACACCAAAGCTAAATACATCAGTTTTAAATGAAAAAACTCCTTCAGTTAAGTATTCTGGTGCCATATAACCACTGCATTGGAGGAATAAAACATTAATTAGTACTCTATATTTATGTGATGATAACAATGGTTTATCTATTTGAAGAACTTACAATGTCCCAACCGGTCTTGTAGTTACATTTTCTAAAACTCCATCACCTTCAAATATCCTTGCGATGCCAAAATCTGAAATCTTTGGAGTCATATCCTTGTCGAGGAGGATATTGCTCAACTTAAGATCTCTATGAATGACTCTCAATATAGAATCTTGATGCAGATAAAGTAGCCCTCGAGCAATCCCATTTATAATCTCAAGACGCTTTTGCCAATTTAGCAACGGGCTCTTTGTTTTGTCTGACTCATGTTGTGGACAAATTAGTCATAAAAATTGCAACAACATTTTTTATGAAGAAAATTAATGGAGGTACATATACTAACCAAAGATGAATTTATCTAAGCTCTTGTTTTCCATATACTCCAAGACGATGAGTCGTTCATCTCCCTCAATGCATGAGCCTAGAAGACGAACAAGATTTCTATGTTGTAGCTTGGCTATTAGTGTGAGCTCGTTCTGGAACTCATTTGGGCCTTGCGAAGAGTTTCTTGATAGTTTCTTGACTGCAATCTTTTGTCCATCTTGCAACTCCCCCTGACAAAATCTTAAGTTTATTTCAGACTAGTAGTTTGGAAGAATGAGTATTTTCTTTTCTGATAATTGAAATTCTACCTTGTACACAACACCAAATCCACCTTCCCCAAGTTTGTTTTCATTCGAGAAGTCATTTGTTGCAGCTTTTATTGTACATAAATCATAGGAAGGTAGCACCCCTAATGCGAGGATCGAAACTGGAACAAAGATCATACAATCAATTATCAGAAATCTCTCAAACAAAGCGACAAGGAACAAAGAGAGTCCGAACTCACCTACTTCTCTATACTCACAGTAACCAGAATGCTCAGAGTCAATCTTGATTGACATCGACTCTTGAACATGATCATCAGCCATCGAATTAGAATGTTCAGGGAGACTCTGCAAATCACCTGTGAGAAAGATCACCATGGTTGATAATCGACTTTATTTCCAACCCCATGAAGCATAATGATGAAATCCATTACCGTTCTCCACATTTGGAAACTGCAATTTCAATCTGGTTCCCTTGGCCGATGACTCGATATGATTCCGAGTTCCTTGTTTCAGGGCTCTGTTTCTCCTGCACGAGACTACAAGTATACAACAAAGTAGCAGAAATCCAAGCATCACTGGTATCGTTATCTCCCACACATGCTTGTTGCTCTTTGATGTTGATGATTCTGAAGAAACAAAATTTTTGAGAATTATGAACTAAACCCAATCATCCCTTATTCATTCAATCATTCACGAACAATTAGAGACTCACCTGCAAGCCTTATGTACAGATCATTTGCTCCATCGGTATAATATCTTAGATCCAATAGGTCACCCTGCCATGTCACACACCCATTTGGCTCATCCAGCACAGCGTACGCTACGCAGGAGCAATTACCCAAACACAAGCGCCTACATGCATCCAGACTTATCATGCCGTGCGCTGTGGCATTCTCGGTGTCCGGCACCTTGACGTTCTGCGCCTTCCAAATCTGGGTTGAGGAGCAATTCAGAGGCTTCTCCCTCACGCACCCGTTACTAGCCCTCGCAAAGCCTTGCAGGCAGCTGCACGAGAAAGCATAGTAGCCCCAAGAGCAAACGCCGCCGCTCCCACAGCGATTGTAATGATCGCAGTCATCCGCCGGAAATTGCCAAACGAATCTCCATTCTCCGCTGTCCCAACTCCACCGCTGGTAGTTTCCATCAGTGGTCACCACTGACCGCGATAGCACCGACCGGTCGATGTATTCAGTCGTGTAATAGGTCTCATTTTCGTTGGATACGAATGTGAAGTTTACTTTCTTTGCCAAGGTGCTGTTCTTCATCTGTGGAAGGCCAACGAAACCAAACCCGCTCCATGGTCCGCTTCGATGGATTTTGGTGGTTCCGTTCTTTGCTATAAGCTCTGTAACCCCATGGGTCTCTATCATGTAGTTGCCCAGAGAAGGGTCAATGTCGCTCCTCCATGACACGAGATGCCACGAAGTGTTTCTTCGGAGGTCAAATCCAAGCTTCATGCCAGGGAGAAGTGAATCACTTGGGTGGTCAAAGCTCTGCCATAGAGTCCTGCTGAAGTTTTCGGTGGTCAGAATAAGATTACCTGTGTCTAAAAGTTGCAATTGTGCAGAATTAGCTTCTGTGGATCTCGTTCCCGTCGACCAAACAAGTGTTTCTCCGTCGAATAGAATTAGATTTCCGTCAGCGGTTAGGTTCAGTGAAGAGGAGGCTCTGTTCAGAGATCTGTTTCTATTGGCAACCCATACTACTATGTTTTGTCCTGCAGACGGGCGATTGTAGTACCAAATTCCTAAATATCCATTCTCTGAATCTATATCAGGACTGAAAAAGCCAAGCTGGAAGACGCT
Organism: Boesenbergia rotunda; assembly: GCA_024364735.1. Lineage (NCBI taxonomy): Eukaryota > Viridiplantae > Streptophyta > Magnoliopsida > Zingiberales > Zingiberaceae > Boesenbergia > Boesenbergia rotunda. The sequence goes on from JAGFNQ010004958.1 coordinate 124,166, forward strand.
TCCTACTGATATCAAGGTCTGGTCATTGATAAGGGAGCTGTTCGGGGTCATTGTGTATCCTGCACAAAAGGTTAGGCTCTGGTTCAGTTCCTCTTATATCGTGGTGAAATTTACACAATTGCATTTTCTTCAGAAAAGAGTATGAGCAGTTTGTATTCTCTTTAATTCAGAAATTAGCAGACTTATTTCAGCAAAGAAAAAAAAATTACAAGCAAATAAAATGAAGATGGCAAGCTAGAAAGATGCTATAGTTTTTATAGTTTAATTATGACTAATTAAGATTTCTTTTGATACATACCAGATGAAGTTTGACCAAGAACAACCAAAGCTGTTGCTGCTATAATTTCCAGCAACTGAAGAAGAAAGAGCTGCATCTTGGCCATGGAAGTTTATCGATTTGCGTTTCTTGCACCTGCAATCTACTACTGTGTTTGTTTCACAAAATTGCTCAAGTTTTATAAATAAGTTTCAATTTTTAACACCTTTAAGTTCGATGGTAAACCACGGACTTTTCTCTGTTCAACGTAAATGTGAGAATAGAAATCCAAGTCAATAGTCTTTTTTACACGTATAGTCAAAATAATGCTTTATTTCGCTCTCTGTCTATTTTTTAAAATATTTTTAATTTCATAAATGCTATAATAGTTATGAGATCATATTGCTAGATGTACAAATATAGCAATTATAATCCTATAGCTATTAAAATATAATGCTCGCTGGTATTGATTAGAAATACAAATTATTCATTATAACAATTATAATCCAGTAATTATTATAAAAATATCAAAAATAAAGATATTGATCAATAGACCTGTTGTTTAGCCGTGTTCCCACACAAATCGAATTTTCTTCCTATTCATCTTCTTTTCCATTTATTTTCAACAAGCATAATCAAATTTGGATTTGGATTTCATTTGGCTTAAAATGCAACTTAACATTAGTTTCACAGAAGCGAGGAATTGATACTTTGCTGCAATACGTGTTCTCGAAAACCTACCTTTAAAGAGATAAAAGAAGAAGAGCTGCAAGATGAAAATTTAATATTTGATGTAAAATAGAGTTTTAATAGTAGATAAAAGAAGAAGAGAAAAAAATTTAATAATTTGATTTAAAAGAATAATCATACTTTGGTAGTAGGTGAAGTCGGCCGATGATTTTTTTTTATATAAAAAAAGTGTCTTTTTCTCCATAAGAATATTTTAATTAAATCAGTTATCCTCGGCGTACGCGGACTGTGTGGTCGACTCCATGTTATTTTTATTTACATACTGTTTAAAAATCTTTTAAGTAATGAATTAAAATTCAATTCCGGTCGGAATTGAATTCCATCCGGAATTGAATTCCAATTCTCATGTTTGGAATGAATTGTAAAAATAGAATTGAATTCAATTCAATTGTTATACTTTTATAATTTTATCCTGCGAGGATGGAGCCGGAGCAACTTTGATTTGTTTTGTGAGGGGGTGATTTGGTAATTTAATTTGTTCAAGTGAATTCCTTTCACAAATCACATGTGTTTAGGTGTGATTTGTTTTGAGAGGTTTGAAAGGAATTGGAATTCAATTCCTTAGCAATTCCTTCCTGAAAATTGCTATCAAAGGATGGAATTGAATTCTAATTCCCAAAAGAATTCCAATTCCTTCCTTTCCAAATAGGGTATTATTTTTCTAATCGCATGTTGACAATTTTATGAATTAGTCAGCCATTCTAAACACTCCAAATTAATCACGCGCTCAAAGTTCACTCAAACTTACAAACACAGTCAAATCCGTCGACTACGTGAAGTCTCCCATTAAGTAGATTGAAAATATCTCTCCATTAATACACGAGTTTAAATAAAATTTTAATAAAAGGTTTCGATAGAGAAAATAAGTGGCTTGATGCCTCCATTTATAGTTTGACGGACTTCATACATTTGCATACCTAATCACAATCTATGTATATTCCTCTAATCAAGCAAAAACTAAAAACTTCATTGCTAAATTAAAATTGGCAAAAGCATCTCAATATTATAGTTGGAATTACTCGAGAATTTCTATATGCATCAAAACTAAAGATTCTCGATTGAGAATCATTTGCTGTGACTTTGTTCCTGTAATTAAGGATATTTGAAGGGGAAGGAACTCTTAAGAAGGCAACAAAAAATAGTTGAAATATTATAAGTTTTTTTATGTTGAGTAAATTATGGAGTTATTATGTTCAATATAGTTGTTAAAGTAAATTTGTTGTCACACCCCCAGAGGTTTATGCTTCCACGAAAAATCGGGCAGCATCTCCCCTGTACGGCGGACAAGTTGGGACATAAATACATAACCCTCTCATCATAGAAGATGGCTCAGCCATCATAACAACAAATAAAACATCACCACGCAGTTTATATTAACATAAAAGATAATGGGTGGCTCAGCCACCTTAAACATAAAAGAACTACAATCCAAAGAGAACACAAAAGTCTCTGATAACGACAAAACCCGATAATGAATAAAATGTAACTTCAAGTACTAAAAACAAACAACTAAACCAAATATGGAAAATAACTCAACTCAACACTGGAGGCTGGCAACTGGATCCTCTCCTGGCTCCAAGAAATACGTCTACCTGCTATCTGAAAACAAAAAGAGAAAGCAGGGATGGTGAGTTCGGGCGAACTCTGTCGATGTATGAGTAGATAATAAGCATGACATAATAAAAAGGTATAATAGGTAGAGAATCCAACAGGGTACTGTCCATAAGGAATATAGGAACCTAAACATGTATAACATATATAGAACAATAGGTTATAAAACCGAATAATAACTAAGCATGTATAAAACAACACAACAATAATAAAATTAAGATAAAACTAAGATAACAATTATAATCCAGTAATTATTATAAAAATATCAAAAATAAAGATATTGATCAATAGACCTGTTTGTTTAGCCGTGCTCCCACACAAATCGAATTTTCTTCCTATTCATCTTCTTTTCCATTTATTTTCAACAAGCTTAATCAAATTTGGATTTGGATTTCATTTGGCTTTAAAATGCAAATTAACATTAGTTTCACAGAAGCGAGGAATTGATACTTTGCTGCAATACGTGTTCTCGAAAACCTACCTTTTAAGAGATAAAAGAAGAAGAGCTGCAAGAAAAAAATTTAATATTTGAGGTAAAATACAAAAAAAATTAATAATTCGATTTAAAAGAATAATCATACTTTGGTAGAAGTAGGTGAAGTTGGCCGATGATTTATATATATATATATATATAAAGTGTCTTTTTCTCCATAAGAATATTTTAATTAAATCAGTTAGGTATTCTCGGCGTACGCGGACTGGGTGGTCGACTCCATGTCGTTTTCATTTATTTTTCTAGTCGGATGTTGACAATTTTATGAATTTGTCAGCCATTCTAAACTCTCCAAATTAATCAGCGCTCAAAGTTCTCTCAAGCTTACAAACACAGTCAAATCCGTCGACTATGTGAAGTCTCCCATTAAGTAGATTGAAAATATCTCTCCATTAATACACGAATTTAAATAAAATTTTAATGAAAAGTTTCGATAGAGAAAATAAGTGGCTTGATGCCTCCATTTATAGTTTGACGGCCTTCATACATTTGCATACCTAATCACAATCTATATATATTCCTCTAATCAAGCAAAAACTAAAAAATTCATTGCTAAATTAAAATTGGCAAAAGCATCTCAATATTATAGTTGGAATTACTCGAGAATTTCTACATGCATCAAAACCAAATATTCTCGATTGAGAATCATTTGCTGTGACTTTGTTCCTGTAATTAAGGATATTTGAAGGGGAAGGAACTCTTAAGAAGGCAACAAAAAGTAATTGAAATATTATAAGTTTTTTATGTTGAGTAAATTATGGAGTTATTATGTGTCCCTAAAGGCTCGTGCTTCCTTGAAAAAAGGGCAACATCTCCCCTGTACAGCAGACAAGTTGGTGCATATATACATAACACCACACCAATACAGCTTAGCCACAAGCGGCTAGCATCACAAAAATAAAGAAAATAAACACAACCACGCAGTTTATAATAATTGGATGACTCAGCCATCACAAACAAAAAAAAACTCCAAAGAACGTCCAAACGAAACGTATCAGCTTAATACAAAATAAACAGAACTCTACTAAGACAAATTAAACAAATGCGAAAATAAAAGCAGTGCAGAAATAAAATGGACAGTAAACCAAATATCTAAACCAACTCAATACTGTGGGACTGGCGGCTGGATCCTCTCCTGGCTCCAAGTAATGTAACTATCTGCTACCTGAAGCAGAAATAGGTGGTAGCGATGGTGAGTCCGAGCGGACTCTGCGGATATATGATTAGACAAAAAAACATGACATATGAAGATAAAACAAGTAGGGAAATCAACAGGTACAGTCTCTAAATAAATATAAGAATACCTAAACATGCATAACATATATAAAACAACATGGTATAAAATCGAATAACAATTAAGCATGTATAAAACAACGCGACAACCATAAAACCAACATATACATGCATGTCAACCAAATACAGCAACCATAGCTCATATTAATGCAACAAACACAAGAAAATGCATAAATACAATAAATACATATGATGTAATGACATGTGTCACCCCTAACACCAGTCAAGCCGCCAACACATCATATCTGTGTGACCGAGTGAGTAGGGTTGTGACAACTGTACGCTCTCCAACGAATACCACAGATATATGTGGTTGAGTGGACAGGATGTTGGAGAGTCAACTGCTCCAAACCCGAAATAAAGGGGGAGCTATTAACAGCTCTAGTATCCTTCGAAAATAATGATGAGGGTGTCACTGCTTGCCTACAACTGCAACATATGTGACATAACAGGACAGTTGCTCGCACTCTAACAACTACCACAACAACAAGTGGTTGAGTGAACAGAGCAACTAAATAACTAACGACGGTTTAATCAAATAACAGCCCAACAGTCGTTAGTATGCAACGGTGCAGGTATGGTGCATGATACAAGATGCACGAACAACTGAAAACCAACGATGCAACAAATCCAACAAGCATCAACGATGCAACGATGCAACAATACAATCAACCAAGTATATCAACGATTATGCATCTACACTACTAGGTAGGATAATTCTAATGTCAAATAAACCTAGTTGTGATTAATGAACCTCTAAGTACTCGCGTTCAAGCGGTACTTTACAGAACAGAAATTCAACAGGAGATTGTACGGATACGGAATTTCGAATACTCGAAGATCAACGAAGAAAGTATCAACGGCGATGTTAAAATAACAACCGACAAGGAACAAGGTCAAGCAACCTATTTAGACATAAAATAGTCATGCTTAAAGGTAAAAGAACTTCATGAGTACAAAGGAGAAGTACCCGCCTTTTATTGAAGAATTTTGTAAACGAGGACCTTCCACGATCAACTGAACGAGTCTAAATTCAAGGTCCTGAGTCAATACATAAGTTTAACTAATTATAAAAATTAAATAAACTAGTTAAACTGCATATAAACAAAATCAAGGTCAACTATAATTACAACATCTTTTTATTCAATTGTATTTATCTTTCACAATTGATTAAACTACCTCACAAAATACCAGATACAATTAGGACAAATCTTAATTAATATACTTCGATTAGTCCCCGATTTAACCCATCATGTACTCCTAACAAATCAACAACACATATTTAGGGGCGTTTGGTTTGCTCCAATTTTCATTTTCATTTTCCAGAAAACTGCATTTTCTCATTTTCTGGAAAATGACTTTCTTTCATTCTCTAGTTTTCCAGAAAACGCTAGATCTTTTTCTGGAAAACAAGGCTGGAAAATGCAAACCAAACACGTTTTCCAGAAAATCGCATTTTCTACAGAAAATGAATAAACACCCCCTTAACCTTCAAGAATCCCAATTGATTTCTTACCCTAATTATTACCCTTCACAGTGGCTTCCATAAACTAACTACCAATCCTTACTCATTAGAAACACCATGTTGTATGCACAGTTGATTAAAACAACCAATTTATACCATTCAAGCTCACGGCCAATACAAGGAAAATAGAACACAGTAACATCCCCCCCCCCCTCCCCTTCCTCATCAATTTGTTTAGCATTATAAAACCCATTATATTGGATCATCCTTACTGACTTCGAACCCATGTAATGAGATCACCATGAATAAAGTAGGGTTTTCATTCATTCATTCACTAATAGAGATAGTACAAGCACGAAAATAAGCAAACATTGTTAGAGTACTTGTATTCCTCTGATCCTCCTATTCTTCACAACTTCAAGTCAGTAAAAGCTTAACTAACTATTGATATATGAAATCAACTAGTACGAATTGGTTTTCCTTTACCCACTCAGTCAACTTCATCTCCCAAAACTCACAACGGAAAACACCATACCAAAACAGGAATTAAATCCATAACACAGAGCAACCAAAAATCGAAGACCTAACTCAAGAATACCAAACCCAATTCAGTTCAATATCAACCCTAATAAAATTCTTACCCGAAATCAAAGGAAGGATCACTGCAAGATCTAGGGTTTACCTCTTAATCGCCAATGGATAGATCATCCAAAGGAAAACTGAGGAGAAGGTCGCCGAAGCCTAGATCCAAATTGAGGACGAAGGGGAGTCGACCGATTGCATGAGAAGAGGAATTTGCGGCGCAGTGCGACTTGCTTGCACGAGGGCGATAACGCGATTAGGTGGGCACTGGAACAAGCGAAGGAGAAGAGAGGGGTTGTAACGGGGAACTGCTCGAGCGAGGGGTTCGGCGTCGAGCGGTTGCGGCGCGTCGAGGGAGAAGACGACGTCGGGGCAGAGAAGGAGATCGGGGGGAAAAACTGAAACGGGAAGAGGGCTTTTAGGGTTTAAATAATGATTTTGTCTTTTTACAAATAAGCCCTCCAAGTTTGATTAATCCAAACAAGGCCCCTAAGTTTCGAATTTTTACCATTTCAACCCTTAAATTTTGGTATTTAACATTATGTTCAATATAGTTGTTAAAGTAAACTTGTCACGCCCCGAGGAGCCGCTCGTCCGATCAAAATCGAACAATATCTCCCCTGTACGACGGAAAATATGAATCCTTGATATAAAGCTACACGACCATCTCATAATCTTCAGCCAATACGGCTGAAAATTAATGCATAATAAAAAATAAAACGCATCATAGACATGAAAGTCGCATACCGGTATGACTTATGACAATAAAAAATTTCGAAAGCCCCTCCGGGACACACAAATAGTATAAAGCACAAAATTTATGACCATCGAAATAGAAAATAATGTAAATAAAATATCCATAAATTTCATTACCAAGACGAACTCAATCTGACGGAAGTGGGACTAGCAACAGGGCCCTCTCCTAGTGACTCCGAGTATTCTAGCCTGAAAAGAAAAATATGACAATCGATTATTAGTCCAAGGAGACTCCATGGGTATATAATAGATAACATGGCAATCGATTGTGAGTCCAGGGGGACTCCACGAGTATATAACAGATAGATATGTATGACCGTAAAAAGGATAAACAACGGCAGAACAGAAGTAAATATATACAGTCTCGTAGGAAAAATCAGAATACATGATCGGTAACTACATGCAGTATATACCCATATCAAATTCACCTGCTAGGTATAAAGGTCATAAATCCCCATACCTGAATGGTCACCAAACCATAAGCAAATAAAATACCTCTTGTACGTACATGTCATCCAAATACAGCAATCATAGCTCAAACAAGTACAACAAACACAAACAAATGCAATCTATGCAATCGTGCACATGATGCAATGACATGGTCACCCCTGACGCAAGTCAGCCACCGTCACCGATTATATGTGAGGATGAGTGGATAGGGCTATGACAACTATACACACTCTGTCGTCCCTGCTCCTGAGTGACCAAGTGACAGGATACTGACAGAGGACACACCCATCGTACCCTAAATCATATGGGGGAGCATCACTTTCATCTCTTCGTATCACGAGAAAGAGGAGGGATCTCTGTCTGCTACCATGTTGCGGATAGCACTATCCATGAGAGGCCGAGCAGAATCTTGACAGGGCAACTGCACACACCCTCCTGATAGTACCACTAACCCATGAGTGGCAGTGTGTGTAGATTCTAATATAACTGACGACCCGTCTCAACCACAAGAGAGCCAAGAATTGTTAGTTATGCAATAATACAAAGATGATGCATGACACTAACACACACAACACTCATTAAGCAAACCTTAAAATGATATGCACGGGTCTGAAGTATAAATCATAACATACAAATAACCTACTAGGCATGCAAATATACTATGTATCAATAAATGTGTGTACTCTCTAAAATCAAAGTATCAAGCATGAAGACTGTATTGAAAATAAATTTGAGTATGTCAAAGGGTCAAGTAGTAAGTATCAAGCAGGATAAACAAAAGGTAGATAAAAATAAATCCTACTACTATCCATAAAAAAAATTATGCAAAAAACCCGACAATATCTATAAAGATAAGTCAGAAGATACCCGCCTCATAAATAACGTGTATAATATCGGAAAGAACCTCCTGTTCAGCTAATCCGTGTCCAATCAGGTCTTATAATAAAAGACATAAGTTTATCTCTATTATAATACATGATATTTAGCTAAACAACCTAACCTACTTAATTAGGGTAATCCGAATTATCCCGTTTTATTTAATTAACCATAATTAACTGATTAACCCGTAATTATTCCAAGTTACCAAAATTAGATTTATTTTAGGTTTAGCCCAAACCTAACCCAGCAAGCCAACGGAAAACATTCCCCATGTCACCTAGTCCATGCTAAGAACTAACCTAGCATAGTTACCACACTTGGATTCCAACCTAACCAACATGTGATTCATGACCACCCTACACCACACAATGAGGCTTATCCTTAACCTCAGAATCCAAGATCTCACGTGGCACAAGGGTTAGTAGCAACAACATGTGGAGAGTGGATCAAACCTATGACACTAAGCTTGCCCCTTCCAAACTATGTTCACGACAATCACCAATGTCATCATCACAACATCAAAACCTACAAAATTCAACACACAATGGTCTAATTCAAAATCGAAACAGCCACAAAAATCCAACTCAAATTCCCAAGCACCATCTAAAACAAAACATGGAAGCTAGAGCTCAATCCTAGCATCATACGGCAAGCTCAAACATGATTAGAAGTTCTATTATGAGAATATAACAGCGACAGATCAAACTTATTATCCATCAATGATTAAAATACCAATCTACCATGAAGCTTACCCGAATGACGTCGACACGACAACTTTGAACCAAATCTGACGAACTCAGCGCCCCTTTGTGAAATCGACACAGAACCCCTTCCCCACTCTCTGGCGTTCAAGATCTCCGCAAGAAGAACCGACGAGTTACCCTAGCAATCTCCTTCGCGTCGCCAAGTGGATCGCTGCGCCCCAACACCTTACCCAAAGCCAGCACGTGTCGAAATCCTTCTTGTGACGGAACTCCAACCATCTTGTAGGTCTGAACCTTCGTCGCCGGATGGAAGACAGGGTCGACGAGGCCAGATTAGGATGTCTCCGCTTCGCGTGGGGAGGAAACCGCAGAGAAGAGAAAGGGCATGTGGCTTGAACGTGAGGAAAAGAAAGAAAAAGAAATATATAAGTAAAAAAAAATATTTTGCACTTTAATCCTCCAATTCTGACTTATCCAAATTAAGCCTTTATCTTTAAGCTTTATGCGTTTCAAACCCTCAAAATTTTTGTATTTAACAAAACTCAACATTTATGCAAGTGTACAACAATAAAAAAATAGTCCAATATTTTTTTAAGTTACGTTTATTAATTATGGGATGATCGATTCGATCTCATATAAGTTTCTCACTAATTATCAGAATAAATCGAGAAGCATTCATAACGGACTGTCCATCAGCATAGTATTCTAATTAGGTCAACCGACCATTAAAAAAAGTTGGGACTTGATACTTGGATGTCTGAAAAATTGAGAATGCGCTATGCTAATGCATGATTGTCAAGTAAAGTCAACATTTTTGCACATGTACAACAATAAAAAATAGTTCAATATTTTTTTTTTGATAATCTAGGTATTCAATTTTTACGATTTGATTAATCCTAGAGATAATCAATCCGGTTCCACGAGTATTTTATACCTACCACCATGATAAATTAGGAAACATTGATAGTATATATATACATTAATTATTGTATTAGACTTTTTCTTTATTAATCTATTAATTAATAGTTTCTTTATAAATTTATTAAATTAGTAGTTTCTTTATTATTTAATTAAGTATTTAAGACCTCTATAAATTTTATATTTTATGAATGAGTTATTCGACCAATAAAATTATTTTATTTATCTCTTTTCTTTTTTATTCTCTTTACATATGGGTCTTAGCGGATGATCCAATGTCACAAATAATTGGAACTCCTCGTATGTAACGTACTTTGAGTGACATTCGAACTCTCATTACTTAGGAATCGAGCCCATTCCACCACATGACAAATGAGAATTTACTCCTTACTGAACCTTCTATTACAAAAAATTAAAAAAGGTTCTTCCTTATTTTCATTATCATTAAAGAGAGCACCTGTTAAAAAAATATATAAAAGGGCTCCGTATCCTATTTTTTCATATTTTAATATTGATCATAGCTAAAGTATAGTCAAGTTAGTCTTCTCTAAAATATAGTTCTTGAACTTAATTAACATTCTTTATGGTACTTAACATATTTATTTTATTAGTTAATTTTCAGTAGAGTAAATGTACACACAACATAGCAGAATAAATAATAAGTATATGACATAATAGAGCATTATAATAGATGACTAACAATCTTTTTCAGTAATTACTAATGATAAGTATTGAGTAATGACCCAATAATCTATTGTTAGACAATTAGGTCAAACATCAAAATTATGTTTCTCATCTAAAATAAAAATGATTAACGAGGTTTTTTCAAGATCAGGCGACCGATTCGGCCTCATGGAAGTTTTCCACCGGCCGTCAGGGTAAATCAGGAAACGCTCGCAGTGGACGGTGTAGAAGTCTAACATCCCAGGGTTCGCGCCCTATTTAGAAGAAAAATTCCTACAAATATATCGTAACTGAGGATCAAACTATGAATATTTGAGATAACGATTAATCACTTTACCGTTGTACCATAACCCCCAAGGTATATCTCATCTAAAATAGTGTCTTATTTAGATTGTTTTCAAACATAACAGCTTTATTTATTTTTAATTTTTTTTGTACATTTCTTTATAGCCACACACTGTTAAGGAAAGTATTTTGACAGTGACTCCATTTGCATGTTGTTAATTTTCAAACCGGCCTTTGTCAAATTTTTGACTTGCATACGCACAATTATTTCCAAAAACAAGTCAATTGACTAGACTTAATCAAAATTTGAAATTTATAGTTGTTCCGAAAGCGAACAATGGGGTGGCGAGCCACCAAAACACAGCCCATGGAGACAATGACGGGGAGTAGATGTCAACGTCTGCGAGATTAACACGAGCATAAAAGTGATGCACCGGAAGATTTTCCCGTGGAGCCATCTTCGACGCTCAAGTTAGCACTCTATCTTCTCAAGAGAACTACGAGGAATCAAAGTGCTATAATTCTGAAAAGCTTATCCCTTTTACTTGAGTGCCGAGACATCTTATATACCTGATATCTTCCTCGTACGTGTTCTCACGCCCTCCTCCACGTTCCTTAATCATCGGTTACTTGATAGCTATTCTCTTTTGGTAACGACCACTGTGATTATTAAGACCTTAATTACCGTGCGTTGTGAACAATAATTACCTAATGACTTTCCTATTCTGGAAAGAGGAGCGGGGTGCTTGAAGTCTGACTTTCTTATCCCTACATTGATCTTTGGGCTCCACTCTCCCAAGTCATACTCAGAGTCTTACCTCCCGATCTGATCTCGGGGACTTCTTCCATTCTCTCGAGATAGTCTCGGGGGCCCGATTCTTGGTCTGACCTCGAGGGTTTTTTTCAGTTCTCCCGAGGTAGTCTCGGGAGCCCGATCCCGGACCTGACCTAGGGTACTGGTTCGGTGGGCCCTGTCACATACCTTCCCTATGTCACGTGTTCACCCCGGGATGCTCATCCCTATCACAAGTCCCCCTCTTTAAGTCTAATCGAAGGAAGTGTAACTGATTGATTAGGCTGGTGGCACGATGAAGGGAAGTGAAGTATCTGCGGGGCCCATATCACCGTTCCTTCTCTCTTGACGACTTGTCGGGTCCTAGGAATCGAAAAATTCGTCCCTTGGCCCAAGGCGATCCTTTGAGTTAATCCAAAAGTCCTTGCAAGTTCTAAGACCCGATAATGATAGCTGTTCACCACCCATTAAGAGCATATGAGGTATTTTAATGGCGAGAGAGTGTTCTAGCGAATAGAATACTGTCATGTGGGAGGGCCTTTTCTACGTGATTTCCCTCTGATATGCTTAGTAGGGTCATACCAACCGACGATCATAATAAAGGGCAATGCCTCTAGATTGACAGTTATCACCGTCCACGTGTTATGCCTCTATTCTTCGCATGAGAGTGACTCCTTCCCTAGATAAAGGGAAGGCAAAAGTGGCCTTCCATCTTCTTGCACCGCTGACTATCAAAGCTTGCACATCCCTTTTCTGTCTATTAGAGTCTTCTTTCGCTAGGGCTTCTTCTTCACGCGTAAGTCCCGTTCATCTTCTATCTTCTTCTCCTTCTTTCATTCGAAGTCATGGGCAAGGAAGGAAAGGGAAAGAAAGACCAGGGTAGAAAGAGAATCCGGAAGGGGAAAGGGCTTATCGTCCAGAGTGGTACGAAGCCACTTCGTCTAAGGTTAAGTCCACCACCCTAAGAGCCGCCTGCGAGACCTACGACATTCCGGCGAAGTTAGAGGTGAAGATTCCTAGTATCGACCAGTCCCCCGTAGAACCCCCCATAGGGTTTTACACTTTCTTTTTAGGACAAGTGGAGTTCGGCCTACGTTTTCCAATCCCTCCCTTCTTCATGGTCGTCTCCAAATATTTCAATATTCTCTTGCACCAGATGACCCCAAACACCTTGTGCCAGATGGGCGAGGCACACATCCTTTTCAAACGGTTCAATATACCCTTGACCCCCCGTTCTTTCCACTACTTTTTCCTTCCGAACTTAGTGTCTAGAGGAGCCTTTAGCTTCACCGCCCGTCCCAGCCATAAGTTCATTAGTAGCCTCTCTTCCTCCCATAAGGGGTGGAAGAACTGCTTATTCTTCATTCAACATGTTCAACGCCCGTTTTGTCTGACACGCTAGCGAGAAGATTTACCTTCTCCTCCGGACCTAGGCGATTTCTAGCAAGATTAGGGGTATCAGCAGGCCAGAAGCATTTTGGCCGGAATGGAATTCTATGGCCCCAATCTGGTTCTATGCGAAGAGCTCCTGTATCGGGCTAGGATTAGCCCCAAAGTCACTTGTCTTAGCCTCGATCTTAGTAAGTGCACTGTTTCATTAAACGTTTATCTATGCTAACTGACATTCTGTTGTTTGTGTTGCAGACAACATTATGCTCTCCTGGGCCATGAACAAGCTTCTCAAGTGGGAGCTTGCAGATGAACAAGCTTTGACCCCTCCTCCAGCTTCCCTATCTTCTACGGCTGAGCCTTCCGTGGGCTCCGAGCAGACCCAAGTTGAGGATCTGACCACCACAAAACTACCCGGTGTTCAGGAACCCCCCTTTCTCCTATTCCTACTGAGGCGGGAGGTGGCGATGAGGAATCGCTGGCTCAAGCTTCGATGTTGGTGACAGAGCCAACTGGGAAAGCAGACCCACCACCTACCAGACGACCACGCCTCATCCTGCCCGTTGAGGAGGAGGAGAGGGAGCCGCAAGCCTCCTGTCGGAAACCTGCGGCTCCTCTAGCCCCTCTAAGGAAGAGGACCCGCTTGGCCAGGGCTACAGAGAAGGAGGAGGATTCTGTTCCTCTCTCCAAGCACCACTGGAGAGCGCCACCCACTACCGCGAAGCCGGAGAGTGAGGCCGAGTTCCCTCCCAGAGTCCCCGAGGCCTCCAGCAGCCCCAAGGGCAAGAGGACGAGACCAGATGAGCCCAAATTCACCAGTGCCCCTGCGCCGGAAGGTACAAGCGGCCAAGAAGGCAACGACTGGGAGCTTCCTATTGGGACCTTGGCGTTTATCTAGAGGGAGGGGGGGGAGAGGTGAATAGCTACTTTTCGATTTTGTCTACAAGAATGTTAGCTAAAGCACAAGAACAAAATCAAAAGATAAAAGAAACAATGCTAATTCCCTGATTTACTTGATATCCACCTCCGAGAGATGACTATCCAAGGATCCACACCATGCAAACAAGCTTCACTATGATCTTCTCCTTGAAGGTGGAGAAACCTTCACAAGATGTTCTCTTCCTCTCTTACAAGATAGAAGTTAGAGTATGAGGAAGAGAGTAAGCAATAGAGACATTGAGCACTTAGAATAGGATCTTACACTTAAGAACCGCCGCCCTATTCTGCTCCAAAGCCTTCCTTAAATAGAGGAGAGAATTGTTCCTCAAACAGTTCAGTCCCCAACACCATGGGGCAGTCGACTGATGCCCAGCTAACGGATAGCCAACGGCTAGCCTAACGACTATATTTTCGAACAGACTAGTCGATTGATCTTTCTGTGAGTTTCTGTTTTGCGCTAGCAATCGACTAGCTTCCCTTGCAGTCGACTGTCCAGCTTACATTTTCATTCAAACTCACTCCGAAGTCCATCCTTCGCATATGCCTTGAAGTCCACTCCCTTGGCTGGCCCCTTAAAGTTCTCTTCCCTCGGTTTTCGTCCCTTAGATACGCACACAAACCTATGGCTTGCCTCCATGCCATCCTTCGCATATGCCTTTGAAGTCTACTTACCCAGCTTGCCCTTGAAGTCCTCTTCCTTCGGCTCTCCTCCCTCGGATCCGTACTTCATGTGTGATTCATCAAGTCCTCATGACTCAAACACACATATCAAACCAACATGACACCCTAACTTAATCATATTGACATACACATCAATACCCATGATCTACCTGATCACACATGGGTCGATTGCACCAACACTTCCAACTAGTCCAACTTAAGGAGCTGACACAGGGGAAATATCCTGCTAACGAGGTGTCCTCCAGTACCGATGACGGTGCACCCGACCCCTTAAGCGTGCACGCCTCCCCGCCGCACCTCCTACCTCTCACTCCTCGCGGCTCCGAAGCTACCTCCGGAATACCTTCCCCATGGAGCCGACAAGCCATACGGGGGCGAACCGAAGAGCACCTTACATCCCTCAGAGGGATGACTTCAGCTGGGGTAATCACCAACTTGTACGAGTCGCTCCTGAAGGTAAACTTCTCGGTGTATTTATTTTATTTTATTTTTATTTTTGACCCTTATTTTTCTTGTGTCATGCCACTTCCGAGTGTCTCCTTTTGGGTCGGCGGATGTCTCTCGAGTAAGAAACTGAATCCCTGCACCAGCAGGTGGCAGAATTGGAGGCAGAGGTTTTTCGAGCTAGTGAGGGGGGTCGGATACAACTAGAGGTTAGCAGGGATCTCCGTGCCAAAGTAGACCATTGCCTGGACACTCTTCTAGCCCCTGAAGCATCACTGCACAGTACCCACCACCGAGAGCGACTTCATCAGAGAGAGCGACAACCCTTTCCAAGGAAGTGAGTCAACTGACTCAGGAGCAGGGGTGACTCTAAGCTCGGGAGATGAAGCTATTGGAAGACGTCCACCTCCTGGAGTCGTCCACCGAGGCCCACAATGGTCGGATTCAAGAACAAGAGAACCAGCTGACGGAGAAAGAGACCGTGATAGAAGCTGTTGCTGCTCACGTATTCGACCTACAAAAGGACCTCGGCCAAGCCAGGTCGTATCTCTCGACCACCTCAGAGCGGCTTAAGGAGGCATTGGCGGTCCAGGATCAGATGTCCTCTGAGGTGGTCAGGCTAAAGACTACTCGGAACCAAGCCTTAGAAGAACTGTAGAAATACAAGGCTAAGGAAGAGTCCCGACAGGCGGAAGCGGAGGCCGCATTCAAGGCCAAATTCCTCCAGTCTGAGGAGATTGGCGACATTTTAGCTGGACAGGTCTTGAAGCGTCTCAAACAGGGCTTCAATGGGGTCGTCCAACAACTCCAGTGAGCCAAGGTGCTGAAACTAGATATTGATCTGAGTTTTCTCAACGTCGGCCAGGTTTGGGAGGAGCTTCCAGCGGAGGACAAAGAGTTGTAGTGCCCTTCCAAATCTGTGTTGTTGTTTTTCATATTTTGTATTTTGTATTTTGCATTTTGCATTTTATTTTTTGCTTTTGAATGCACTCCAAATGTAAGTGTTGGTGCAGGAAGCACCATATCCAACCTTGTTTTGATATTGGCAAAGGGTTCAAAGTTAAGTATTATTGGTGATCTAATGTTGTTCACTAAGTGTGCAGGAAACAAACACCTAGCGAAGGACTGCTAGGCATCGGAACCCTAAGACTTGGCGATGGGCTGCTGGGCACCTAGCGAAGGATTGCTAGGAGTTAAGACCTAGCGAAGGACTGCTGGGCACCAGGCGAAGGACTGCTTGGAACCAAAGACCTGGCGAAGGACTGCTGGGCACCAGGCGAAGGACTTCTTGGAACCGAAAACCTGGCGAAGGATTGCTAGGCACCAGGCGAAGGACAGCTTGGTCACGAAGACCTGGCAAAGGACTGCTGGGCAAAAGTCCAACCGGAGGAGCCGGTTGGCATCAGGTAAATTCTCCTGAGAGGAGTAGGTGAGGACGCGTTCCCCGTCGAGGGAACAGTAGGCGTCGGTTCGACCTAGGGCTCCATTTTGGAGACCCAAAGTCAGAACCAAGACAGCTAAGGCTGTATAAACCTAATACTTGATTGCTTTGTGTTATTTTGGACTAACCCTGGATGCAGGACCGAAGGAATGAGTTTCTGCCACTCAGAACGCCTTAAAGGAGAGAGGCAACAGCTGAGTAGGGTGCACCCAGTGTCCCGGGCGCCCCCAAGGTCAAGGCAAAACAAGTTAAGCAAGAGTACGCTTCGGAAGCTTACTGGGCGGGGCACCCCCGTGCTCCCGGGCACCCCGGACTCAAGCCAATGAAGTGGATAAAATTTATCCAGCCGAGAAGCCCGCTGAAAGGGTCAACCAGGGCGCCCCCAGTGTCCCGAGCGCACCCACAGTCAACCCTCAGCCCTATTCAAGTGGGATAAGGGCTGACCGAGACTTGCAAGGATCGGGTGACACGTGCGGGGGGGGGGGGGGGGACCCCCAACGTTCAGGGTGCCTCGGGAGGCTATAAAATTCCCCTCGACCCCAAGGCTTGAGACATCAAGTTTTCCAACGCCAACACACTCTTCAACTCACGCGCTCTGCTCTAGAAATCCTTTATCTTGAGATTCTAGCGCCGGCAAAGACCTTACACACCGAAGAACGATCTACACCGAGCGTCGGTAACGAAGAGTCAATTGTTAATTGTATTCTTACTGCACTTACTACTGTACAACTGTTTGTAAGATTTTGCGCACATATAGAATTGCCCCCAGTAAACGGTCAACGACTGTGGGCCTTGGAGTAGGAGCCGACCGCGACTCTGAACCAAGTAAAATCTTGGTGTTTGTGTGTTGTTTAGTTTTAATTTTTCCGCTGCATATTCTCTTTTTCAATCCGAAACGACTTACGATATTCACCCCCCTCTATCGTTTTCTCTCGATCCAACAAGTGGTATCAGAGCGGGGTAGCTCAAACTTGGTGCAACCACTAGTTTGAGTTTTTTTTTCAGATTTTTCGCTTTTTTCTCAAATAAATAATATCTGTAGGTGTGTTTAAAATATTCTTACGCTTTTTTCAATTTTGAATTCTCATTTTTTCACCATAAGTTAGAATTGTTAAAACGATCAATTTTTGAAAATTTGTCATAAATTTTTTTTATTATTATTTTAATATTTTTTTTCGAAATTCGTGTTACCCTAATTCGAGCAAAGTTTTTTTTAAACATTGACTTCTTACTTTTTCATCATTATTCAGAAGTGATAAAATCAACATTTTCAAAAATTTGCCATAAAATTCTTTTTATTATTAGTTTACCTCGAAATTCGTGCTACCTTAATTCGAGCAAATTCTTTTCAAACATTGAATTGTTACTTTTTCTTCATTAATCAAAATTGATAAAGTCAACATTTTCTAAAAGTCTGTCATTAATTTTTTATTATTTTTTTTCGAAATACGTGCAATATTTTTTTTGGCTATTTTTTTCCCACACTACTAATCCAAGACCAAGTCTTGGTACGTTTTTGTTACTTCTCTTGTGTACAAGGTTAAACTAAATGACCAACCAAGAATGGAACAGTGTCTGTCCACTACTCTTCTCTGGCGAAAATTTTAACTCCTGGAGAAGTCTAATGGAATCCCACTTGAAGGCCAATTTGGATTTATGGTTGATAATCCAAACAGGGTTCACATTCCCCACAGAAGATGGAACAGCGATCGCTTGGGACAAATTGGATGAATCAACTCTAAGGAAGATCGAGACTGATGCTAAGGCAACAGTAATCTTACAATGCGGCTTGACCAAAAAAGAACTGAAGCGGGTCGGATCCTTCAACTGTGCCAAAGAGATGTGGGAAAAGATAATCAGTCTACACGAAAAAAGCTCCGATATTGAGATCTTAGAAGGTGCGATGTCAGACTTATCGAAGGATTCAGACGATAAGGAAGATCAGGCAAGTTATTTTGCATTCCCGGCTCAAGCACAAGTAGCTGCGACAGAATCGACACCCGACGTCGAAATCGTACCAGAGTCAGACAACGAGTTTTCTGAGACAAAATCGGTAACCAATTTTGAATCATTTTCTGAATTAAGGTTAAATAATCAAGCTGATACTGCAATGGTCGAGGAAGGTATAGTTTTCATTTTAGGGAAAACTCCAAGAGAACTGCAAAAGAGGCCTCAACCAGTACCTGAGTCCAACTCAGACTCAGAATTTGACGACGAAGAAGGAGATCCTCGGAAACTGATCCGGTTGACTCGCGACCACTACAAAATACTGAAGAAACAATCAAGCAAAAGAAAGATGGCTAAAATCAAGGGGGAGACCTTCAAAAAGAAATCTAAAGGTAAATTTACAGTATTTGAAAATCCATTATTTACCTTGAATAATATAATTGAACGTTATAAATTAGTTAAAGCAAACATTAGTAAATTGGAACAAGAAGATGAAATATTGAAACATAAGGTCAAAATGCTAGAAAGTCTAATTCACAATCTTGCTAAATCTAAAAAACCAGAATATCATTACAATTATGACGTGACTTAGATGATTACTTTTCTTTCTTATTTATTTTATTATGCTTAGATGTAGGATTGGTTAGATTAAGGACCTGATTAATTGAAACTTGAACAACCTAGTATTAGGACAAGGTTTGATGATAGTACGTTAGGGAAGCCTGACTAAGGAGTCAAGTAGGGTAAGGAGTATCCTATTTGGTATTCTTAATCCGGTGGAACTAGCCGAAGCTACCTCTCCGAAAGCTAGTTAGACCAAAGTTTCTCAAAAAGCAATTTGAAAATAAAATTTCTTTAAAAGGCTTTGTCTAGGAAAGGGTTGTTGATCCAATAAGGCTACGGCCAAAGAAGGCCTCTGTGCCTCGCCAAGACCTGGAAGCCAATTATCGAAACTTACTTTCAAATTGTCGTTTGTTAAACTTGAATCTAACACAAGCTTCAATCAAATCATAACTTTTAATTTAAATTCAAAGATAAAATTTAACGCATCTAACAAAATAGATAAGGATACCTTGTTTTGTCACGTAGAAATGGGTGAGATGCTAAGAACCTAAAAGTTTAGTCCAACCCAATCAACCTTACAAAATATTTTCAACTTAATTATTTTCAATTAATTACTCTCAAAATTCAACTTAATTATTTTCAACTTAATTATTTTCAATTAATTACTCTCAAAATTCAACTTAATTATTTTCAACTTAATTTCAATTAATTACTCTCAAAATTCAACTTAATTATTTTCAACTTAATTATTTTCAATTAATTACTCTCAAAATTCAACTTAATTATTCTTAATTAATTATTTTCAAAATTCAACTTAACATTTTTTAAATTCAAAGATAAAATTCTAATTAATTTCAAAATCCTCAAAAATCATTTTAACTTTTAAACTAAGATTTAATGTTTCAAATCATTGCACTTAAAATTGCTCACCTTAGGTTTCTTTTGCTCATCTACCTAAGAATTACTTAATTTTTGCAAACATTTCTTTGGACAATCAATAATTTTTTAAAATAAGTCTTACAAAAAGTCAGCTTGGGGTTTACTCAGAATTATTTTTCATTTTCACTTAGAAAAATGTCTACAGTCCAAATTTTTGATATATATAAATTTTTTTCTTAAGTATTTTTTAAAATTTCTCCTGTACTCGTATCTCCTCCGGTATTGTTTCAAAATCAGTTTAAACATAGAATCTCCCTATTACAATTCTTTACCATTTTCAAAAGGAGGGAGAAAATGAAGAATTCACTTTTCAAATCATTAAAACAAAATAGTCTTCAAAAGTTTTGTTAAACTTAGCATTTTTTTAATTATTTCTATTTTGAACCAAACCCTAAGACTCAGAGGAAGATTAACTTGTGGTCAACAAGCTTCCTAGGACTGTGTCAGATCTAGGGGGAGATCAAATTAGAAGAAGCTCAAAAATACTATATTTTATGATATCATTATCATTTCAAATTTTTTTCGGGGCTTATTCTTTAAAAATTCTCTTCATTCCAAATTGAATTTTCTAAAATTATCTTCTTGAAAATTATCATACTATTATTCAAAACTATTCTCTTGATTCTGATAAACCCTAAAGACACAAAGGAGGTCTACTTAATGATCTACAAGGACTCCAAGGATATGTCAAATTTAGGGGGAGTCTAAACCAAAAGAAATTATTTCTAACAAGTATTCTCTTTAGCAATTATTTTTGAAATTATTAAATAATTCTTTTGATCCGAATTGACCCCTAAGGACTCAGAGGAAGAATACTTGTGGTCAACAAGCTTCCAAAGACTATATCAAGTTTAGGGGGAGGTTAAATTAAAAGAGTTATTGAACATTTCAAAATAGTATGTTTTAATACACTAAGTTTTCAAAATTCTTTTGAAAATACAAGCAATTTGCCTTTAAAAATATCATTATTCTATTTTTCAAAATGTTTTTGTGGTTTAGTAAATCATTTTTGAAATACCTTTTGAAATAATATTTGCTTAAGCCTTGAGAATTTCCAGGACACTTAGGAAAATATCCTTGTAGTTAATAAGGGTTCCTAGGATTGTGTCAGACTGGAAAAGAAACTTAGTCAAGTAAAATATTATGTTTTCAAAATGCATAACATTTTTTCAAAAGTACTTATATCTTCAAAAATGCATAATATTTTTTCAAAAGTACTTATATTTTAAAAAAATACATAATATTATTCAAAAGTACCTCTATTTTTCAAAATATAACGTTTTCAAAAGTACTAATACTTGTCAAGGCAATAGTGTTCTAAGTGCGTGAATTTTCTAAAAGACTTGCCTACAAATACAAAATATTTTTTTTAAGTGGAGCTTTGTTGGTACAATTTAAATCTTTTTGCTATGCTTTCAAGAATTATGCTAAGCATTTTTTCAAAACTCATAGGCTTTGATACACAAATTTTTTTCTCTTAAAAATTCTTCCTTAAAATTTTCCCCTTTTCAATGAAAGTTTATCTTAGAAATGGTTTAAAACATAAGGAGAAGAGTTCACATTAAGGGGGAGAGAAAGAAAGAGAAAAAGGACTTTTTTTTGGTAAAACAAAAATTTCTAAGTATCTAAGTGTTTCAAATTTTTTTTAAGTGAAATTTTCCTTAGTAAACAAGATTTGTCTGAGCAAAACTTTTTGAAAATTTTGGCAAATATTTCTAAGTAAAATTTACTTTGAGGAAAAACTTATCTAGAAATTTCTTAAGAATTATGTTTGTCAAAATGCACAAAGTGTTTCCAAGCAAATTGTCTAAATGTGCAAAATTTTCTTTAGTAAACAAATTTTTTCCTAATTCTAAAAGTTGAACTTTTTTTTTTTTGGAAATTTGGCTTCAAAAATGGAAATTTTGCCTAAGTAAATTCTTTTTGTAAGACTTATAAGTAAAAGTTTTTTTTTAAAATTTAGGCCTGCAAAACTTTTCATAATGGAAAATTATCTAAGTGTAAAAAGTTTTGTTAGTGAAAATACTTTTACTCTATTTTTTGAAAAACACTTTGTCAAAAACATGAAGCACTTAGAAAAACTCAAAAATCCCTGTCAGATATGTTGCTCACCCATAAATATTTTTTTTGATATATGTCAAAGGGGGAGGAAAGGTCAAAGTTAAGAGTTAAGTTAAATGTTGTTTTATAATACATTTATTCAGGGGGAGTATGAGAAAATTTTTCAAAATTACATTGGTTTTAGACTTTATACTGTTCAGAATTGTTGGTCTTAACCTTCTTGCTTAAACTGTTGTAATTTTTACTTAACTTTGAATTGTGTTACATTAAATCAAAAAGAGGGAGATTGTTGGTGCACGAAGCACCATATCCAACCTTGTTTTGATATTGGCAAAGGGTTCAAAGTTAAGTATTATTGGTGATCTAATGTTATTCACTAAGTGTGCAGGAAACAAACACCTAGCGAAGGACTGCTAGGCATCGGAACCCTAAGACCTAGCGACGGGCTGCTGGGCACCTAGCGAAGGACTGCTAGGAGTTGAAGACCTAGCGAAGGACTGCTGGGCACTAGGCGAAGGACTGCTTGGAACCAAAGACCTGGCGAAGGACTGCTGGGCACCAGGCGAAGGACTGCTTGAAACCGAAGACCTGGCGAAGGATTGCTAGGCACCAGGCGAAGGACAGCTTGGTCACGAAGACCTGGCGAAGGACTGCTAGGCACCTGGCGAAGGACTGCTGGGCAAAAGTCCAACCGGAGGAGCCGGTTGTCATCAGGTAAATTCTCCTGAGAGGAGTAGGTGAGGGCGCGTTCCCCGTCGAGGGAACAGTAGGCGTCGGTTCGACCTAGGGCTCCATTTTGGAGACCCAAAGTCAGAACCAAGACAGCTAAGGTTGTATAAACCTAATACTTGATTGCTTTGTGTTGTTTTGGACTAACCCTAGATGCAGGACCGAAGGAATGAGTTTCTGCCGCTCAGAACGCCTCAAAGGAGAGAGGCAACATGTAACGCCCGCCTTTTCCCCCACCTTATGATGTGGCGAGGAAGGCGTCGTTACGCTAAACATACATGGACTTACAGAACATCTTAATGCAGCGGAATCATTTTTTTTCCTAAACATGCCTTTAACCATGCAACTAATACATGAAACATTCATACATGCCTAAACTTGTCATTCATAGACTTACATGCATAGCAACATGACCTAACCGTTCCATAACTTATTCATCATCATCATAAGTAGCAGGTAACTTATCCATAAACATAGCATCATGAGTCTTAAGTCATTCATCAAGCATAACCATTATAAACGTAACATAAAAATCTAAGGAGGCGTTTCCAAACCCCAAGACATGCGACATATGTAAATAAGAGGAATCCTTCTGCCAAGTCACTGCCACACACACACATGCTTCTGCCTCTCCTGCGGCTTCCCTTAATAGCCTCTTGCTTGTTCTGCGGTACGAGGAAAATAAAACTATAAGCACATAGGCTTAGTAAAACCCCTTTCCTACTCACTAAAACCATGCGTCGCTTAAACATAAACATATCAAGTATCTGACGTAACATAACTTCGAACATAAGCATAAGCATAGTCATGGCATGAGTCATAAGCATATGAACAACTAACATAGCATGATTCTTAACATCACCATGATCTACAACCTAC
Organism: Boesenbergia rotunda; assembly: GCA_024364735.1. Lineage (NCBI taxonomy): Eukaryota > Viridiplantae > Streptophyta > Magnoliopsida > Zingiberales > Zingiberaceae > Boesenbergia > Boesenbergia rotunda. Next base: position 148,098 of record JAGFNQ010004958.1, read on the forward strand.
TTAGCATGGCATAAATCTTAACATACATGAACATGAAACATACATACATAGGCATGAAACATACTTATACATGACATAATTCTTAGCATACATGAACATAAGGTATACTTATCATAGCAAAATTCTTAGCATACATGAATATAAGACATACTTATCATAGCATAATTCCTAGCATACATGAACATAAGACATACTTATCATAGCATAATTCTTAGCATACATGAACATAAAACATACTTATCATAGCATGAGAATAAAATGTACTTACCCTGGCGCGATGCACAACTTGGATGTATGCATGAGTCAAATGCATGTACTACATAAGGATGCTTAATTTTAAAATCATACTTTTAAATGCTTAACATAATCATAACATCATTGGGGTCCCCGGCTTGTACCACATACATACATCATAAGCGCGCATCCCTAAGTAAATATGAGGTAACTAGCCTCAATCTACTAGGGTAAGGACAGCATAGTCGGTAGTCCTAGAACCGGGGCGTTCTTAAGGTGCCCATCCCTGTTGCACAGCTTCGGTAGTGCCAGAACCGTGGACAGCTTCGGTAGTCCAGAACCGGGGCGTTCTTAAGGTGCCCATCCCTTGGACCCTTACTTCGGTCCGGTACAAGCCTCATATATAAAAATAAATATGCATGCTTCATCATTCATACTTGTCATTCATACTTGTCGTTCATACTTATTTCATATCATCGTTATGCCTTCATCATTCATACTTATCATTTATACTTATCATTCATACTTAAGGCATAACCATCATCTTCATTCATACTTATCATTCTTTATTCATATAATAAGACATACATGCATAATCATGTTTCCCAGCCATAACATTATCTTGGTTCGTAAAACTTGCATGATCATAACACATAAATAGACATGTACTTCATACATGATGCATTTCATCTAGCATACATAGTCCTAGTATTCATCATAAAGCATGGATGGTAAGCTACATATATACATGACACATACTACTAGGGTTCATGGCATTCATCATAACACATGCATATACCTTCATGAATCATAAATCCATTATAAGCATTTATCAACATACATGCATCATTCTATTTATCATAACATAAGCGTCTATCATCATACATGCATCATTCTATTTACCATAACATACTCCTACATCAATTACATGTATCCATGGTGTATGATCTAAATATTCATGATTAAAACAAAATCCTAAAATCAACCATGCAAAGTCATGTTATATAACACATAAACTAAGATTTTAGTCACATGGAGACCCTTACATCATGCTTAACAATGTAGTAGCATCATGGTAACTTATAAACATGCATTCTTGAGACCTTAACCCAAACCAAACCCTAGGTTTGGGTCTTGACCGAAAGTCCTAAAGGACTATGGGTCCATGGAAAATTTGCCTAGATCATGATTAACATCCCTTACTTACATATCATGCTATAGAAAAATCATTTAAACCCTTGATTGGACTTAACCCCAAGCCCTAGGCCTAAGGCAAGGGTTGGCCGAAACCCTAGAAGGGTAACAAGCCCATGGAAAAGTTCATTTAACACCATTCTTACCCATAAGGTATCATAAGAAACATATTAATCATGCTTGGAGAGGTTGGAGTTTTCCCCTAGCCCCTTGACCTTGATGTGGCCGAAACCCTAGAGGGTTATTAGGTATCAAAAATTTCCCTAGATCATATTCTATGCCTTACATAACATCATGAAACATTTAAGAGCACAAAGGAAAATTTACATCATCCCTAAGCCCAAGCAATAGCCTTGGCCGAAACTTCCATAAGCCCTAATCATGGATTTTTCCAACATATCATGCCAACAAAACTTAGATCATGATAAATATCTTGAAAACCATCATACCACAGGTGAGGGGGGTTTTACCTTCCTTGATCTTGCTTACAAACTTTGAATAAAAGATAACAAGAGAACCTCCTTGTCTCTAAACTCTCCTTAGTCCTTGTATCCTTGTAGGGGGGCCTTAGATCTTCAAGATAGGGCTTATGTGAATTTTTTTCCAAGGGAGAAGAGGGCTTGAAGTTTTCGGCTAGAAGGGGAGGAAGAAGAAGTGAAGAGGAGAAGGGAAGTTGTAACTTCCTTGCCCACTTTATACCACTTTAAAAGGGGTAAATGAAGAGTCATGGTGTCTCTTCTCTTGGTGACTCTTCATTTTTCCCAAGACTTAACTAAGATCCACTTCATTCCCTCATAGCACTCCCTTGCTAGGTGAATTGGTTAGTGCATGCTTGGTTGTACAAGAGGTCCAAGGTTCAATCCTTGGTGCATGCACTAATTTTCTATTTTATTTTATTTTATTTTATTTTCTATTATTTTTCAAAAATTCCTTAAAAATTCCCCCATAATTATGTTAATATTTCTCATTAAAATCCATCTATTTTTATATTAAATTCTACCTAAAATCCACCCATAATAATGACACTAGAAAGCCCATATAAGGCCCCTTAGTACTTAGTTTCTCAATTTAAATGAGAAAACCATGGGTTTTTAGGCTAAGGTTCGTACTAATATTTCTAGGCCCTTCAGAAAATTATCTAGACATGCTTAATATTTTAAAGAAAATATTAAGAAATTTTTCTGGGTCGTTACACAACAACTGAGTAGGGCGCCCCTAGTGTCCCGGGCGCCCCCAAGGTCAAGGCAAAACAAGTTAAGCAAGAGTACGCTTCGGAAGCTTACTGGGCGGGGCGCCCCCATGCTCCCGGGCGCCCTCGTGCTCCCGGGCGCCCCCAGTGCCCAGGGCGCCCTGGGCTCAAGCCAATGAAGTGGATAAAATTTATCCAGCCGAGAAGCCCGCTGAAAGGGTCAACCAGGGCGCCCCCAGCGTCCCGGGTGCCCCCACAGTCAACCCTCAGCCCTATTCGAGTGGGATAAGGGCTGACCGAGACTTGCTCGGATCGGGTGACACGTGGGGGGGGGCGCCCCCAACGTTCAAGGCGCCCCGGGAGGCTATAAAAAGCCCCTCGACCCCAAGGCTTCAGACATCAAGTTTTCCAACGCCAACACGCTCTTCAACTCACGCGCTCTGCTCCAGAAATCCTTCATCTTGAGATTCTAGTGCCGGCAATGACCCTACGCACCGAAGAACGATCTACACCGAGCGTCGGTAACGAAGAGTCAATTGTTAATTGTATTCTTACTGCACTTACTACTGTACAACTGTTTGTAAGATTTTGCGCACATATAGAATTGCCCCCAGTAAACGGTCAACGACCGTGGGCCTTGGAGTAGGAGCCGACCGCGACTCCGAACCAAGTAAAATCTTGGTGTTTGTGTGTTGTTTAGTTTTAATTTTTCTGCTGCATATTCTCTTTTTCAATCCGAAACGACTTACGATATTCACCCCCCCTCTATCGTTTTCTCTCGATCCAACAGTAAGCTCCAATTTTGAATGGAATATTTTTATCTTGTCACTTTCTCGCCTGGTTCATTATCTGTACCTTGTTGAATGTACTCTAATATGTAAGCCCAAATTTTGAATGAAAATTTGTATCTTCTGCATCAATATCCATGTGATTTATTTTCTACATCTTGTTTCCTATCTCATACATTGCACTTATGTTGCATATTGCTCCTCGCCCCCTCTCATATAGACTCCTTTATACGCGTGAAGTCTAATGTTAAGGAGGAGACAAGGACTTAGTGCGTTGTTATTTGCCTGTGCTGGCAAGAACAGGACTCGGCCTCTTCCACACCTCAGCTAGGCTTATATATCTTGGGTATCGTCAGCACCTCAAGATGGTATAGGCCCGGGCTGCTCCCTAGTGGTGCTTCCACAATATCATACTCAGGTCTACTCATCTCGGGCATTCTCGGCACCATGAGATGGTAGGATCTTCGCCTGCTCCTGACCGAGTATCCTCAGCACCACAACCAGGTCTACACATCTCGGACATCCTCGGCACCACGAGATGGTAGGATCATAGCTTACTCCTGGCCGGGCATCCTAAGCAGCATGGTCAGGTCTACATGTCTCGGGTATCCTTGGCACCATGAGATTGTAGGATCTTTGCCTGGTCTTGGCCGGGCATCCTTAGCACCACGACCATGTCTACACATCTCGGGCATCCTCGACACCACGAGATTGTAGGATCTTCGCCTGCTCCTGGTCGGGCATCCTCAGCACCATGACCAAGTCTACAAATCTCGGACATCCTCGGCAGCACAAGATGGTAGGATCTTAGGCTGCTCCCGGCCGGGCATCCTCAGCACCACGGTCGGGTTTACATATCTTAGGCATCCTCGGCACCACGAGATGGTAGGATCTTCGCCTGCTCTTGGACGGACATCCTCAGCACTATGGTCAGGTCTACACATCTCGAGCATCCTCGGCACAACGAGATGGTAGGATCTTAGGCTGCTCCCGGCCGAGCATCCTCAGCACCACGACCAGTTTTACACATCTCGGGCATTGTTGCACCACGAGATGGTAGGATCTTCGCCTGCTTCCGGTCGGGCATCCTCAGCACCACAGTCAGGTCTACACATCTCGGGCATCCTCGGCACCTAGAGATGGTAGGATCTTCGGCTGCTTCCGGCCGGGCATCCTCAGCATTACGGCCAGGTCTACACATCTCAGGCATCCTCAGCACGTCGAGATGGTAGAATCTTCGACTGCTCCCGGTCAGGCATCCTCGGCACCACTGCCAGGTCTACACATCTCGGGCATCTTCAGCACCATGAGATGGTAGGATCTCGAGCTCTTGCATTGGGTCTTGGTGAGACATTTTCTTTGTTTCTTTAACTACTCAAACTGCAAAAAAAATACAAGTAGGCATACAAATACATGTATTGCTCACAAGACTCACCAAGTACGATACACATAGAGGTGATTTGCATGCCATGGCTTCTCCAGCCATTTGCCTCCAGCGTCTTGAAGATAATAGCTACCCCCGGTGAGCTTTTTGACAACGATGTAAGGTCCATTCCATTGAGGCTCGAGCTTCCCAGCAGCGCTGACCGGTTTGATTCTTTTCCAGACCTTATCCCCGACTTGAAAAGTCCGAGTGATCACTCGGCGATTGTATACTTGCTGCATACACTGACGATATACAACTAGTCGGGCAGCTGCTTTGTTTCGCACTTCTGTTACCAGGTCTAGGTCGATTAGCCATTCCTGATCATTATTTTCTTTGTTGTAGTGTTGTCGTCGGATTGACTCATCGCCTAACTCCACATGAATCACCGCTTCTGCTCCATATACCAAATTGAAGGGACTCTAACCGGTCCCTTCTTTTGGAGTAGTATGGTACGACCACAGGATGCTCCAAAGTTCTTTGACCCAACTGCCTCCTACATAGTCCAGATTTATTTTGAGCCCCCGAATGATCTCCCGGTTGACCACTTCTGCCTAGCCATTGCCTTGGGGATACGCAACTGAGGTGAAGGCCTGGTGAATAACTAGTCCTTCACACCACTCTCTGAGTTTGCGCCATGCAAATTGTCTGCCATTATCCAACACCAATTTATAAGGAATGTCATACTTGCAGACTATATCCTTCCATAGGATCTTCATCACAGCAGACTCCGTAAAGTGCGCAAGCAACTCAGCCTCAACTCATTTGGAGAAGTAGTCGACTAATACTAAAAGGAATTTCTTCTACTGAGGTCCAATTGGGAAATGACCCATAATATCCATTCCCCACTAATCGAAGGGGCATGCGACAGTGGAGGCTCGAAATAGTTCGGTCAGCGATGAGTGATATATTGATGCTTTTTACAGGCTTCGCACCCGACAACGAATTTGATAGGGTTGCTTGCAGTGTGGGCCAAAAATATTCGGTCAAAAAATCTTTCTAGCCATGGATCTTCCCCAATATGACTTCCACATATGCCTTCGTGTACCTCCCGCATGATGTAGTGACCTCCCTTGGACCAATACACTTGAGCAACGGTCGGGCAAATGATCTTTTATATAACTGCTCTCCGACCAGCGTAAATCTGGCAGCCTGCGACGGAAGAGCCGAGCTTCCTTATCACTCACCGACACGGTTCCACTGTGTAGGAACTCCACATAGGGTTCTCTCCATTCAGGTAATATAGTGTCAGCAGCTTCTTCTTCGATCTAGGCCACGGCTCCTTCCGAAGCGCTAGGCTCTTCCAACATCCATAATGCAAGGGAGCTCGCCAATTTGGCTAGCTCATCTGCCCTTGACATTATCAGCTCAAGATATTTTTTGCAGAACAACATAAGTGAAAGAAGACCTCAGTTGCTCATATATGGTCGCATACCTCTGCAGGCGCTCATTTTTAACTTCGAACTCTCCTTTTAGCTGCTGAGCTACTAGCTGAAAATCTGAGTGCAAGATAACCCGAGCAGCTCTCACTTGCTTGGCAGCATGGAGCCCCGTTAGGATCGTCTCATATTCGGCTTCATTATAGGTGGCTCGAAGTTGAGTCAGATAGATAGTTGTAGTATATCTCCTTTGGGAGAAATCATCAGAACTCCGACCCTACTATACTTGTTGTTGAAGGAGCCATCAACATAAATTTTCCACACCATCAACTTCAGGTCCTGGAACAGCCTCGAGCATAAAATCAGCTAGAGCTTGAGCCTTTATAACAGTACAGGGGTGGTACTCAATTCGATACTCGCTCAACTCTGTCGTCCACTTGATTAGTCATCCCGAGGCCTCTGGATTTGTGAGGATGCATCTTAGCGGACTATTAGTGAGTACCACAATGGGATGAGCCAAAAACTATGGTCTCAATCTTCGTGCCATTAGCACTAAGGCATACGTTAGCTTCTCCAGGGTAGTATACTGACTTTCTGCGTCTTTCATGAGGTACTCGAAGTAATAAATGGGATACTGAGTAGTACCCTCTTTACGAATAAGCGGAGAGCCCACAGCTTGCTCAGTTGCAGACAAGTAGACAAACATCGTTTCTTCTTCCAGTGGCTTATATAGGATGGGGAGTTCAGAGAGATATGCTTTTAAATATATAAAAGCCTTCTCGTATTGATCATCCCATTCAAATTTGACAGCTTTCCTCAGAATTTTGAAGAATGACAAAGTTCTATCAGCAGATCTGGAGATGAACCAGGACAGAGCTGTAATTCTGGCATTCAGCCACTGTACATCTTTGAAATTGCGAGGGAATGACATGTAGTGTAGTTGTTGTGGGAATTAAAATGGTTGGAGTTTTGATTAGAGGGAGTTTTGTAGTTGGAGTTTAGTGGTTCTTGATACCTTGCTGTATGTAGGCATAATTGGAATTGCTTAGGTGTATATGTAGTGTAGATTCTGGAATTTGATGATATGTTAAGATAAGTGTTAGTTCTTTGATTTGACAATAGCGTGTTTCGTTTGGACTGAATACTAGTTGCTACATGAAGTGAATGTGCTGACAGTGTTGAGAATTGAGGTTAGCTTAGTCTTTTAATATGGAGTTTAAACCTAAATTGAACAAAACCCTAATTGAGTAGTTAGGAATTAATCATTCAAATAGGATTAATTAAATGAACCGGATAACTAGAATTTGATTTAGTACGATTTAGTAGCTAGTTTAGCTATTATTATTGTGTAAATAGCTAAACTTATGTTTTTCGATATAAGATACTAATTGTTTGCGGATTATTTGGACTGGAGCTTTTGGATACGCATTATATTTTGAGGCGAATACTTCTTATTTGATTCTCGTAGATTCGTTTACCTTGAATGCATAGTTGCTTTATTATCTGAGTAGGTGTCACGCCCCGAGAGCACATGCTTACTTGAAAATCGGGCAGCATCTTCCCTGTACGACGGACAAGATGAAGCAAATATACATAATATCTAACCATATAACTTAGCCACAAGCGGCTAGTATCACAAAATATAGAAGATAAACACAACCACGCAGTTATAAGATAACGGGTGGCTCAGCCACCTTAGGCATAAAAGAAAACACAACTTAATAAGAAACTCCACAACGAATAAACCGACCAATAAGACATAACTACAAATTTGTCAAGACCATACCAGAAATAATATAAAATGCGGAAACAAAGAAACTACAGAGTACCAAATCTGAAACAACTCCAAACCAAAATAACCTGGTGAAACTGAGGGACTGACAACTGGATCATCTCCTGGCTCCAAGAAAAATATCTACTGCTACCTGAAACAAAAATAGGAGGTAGCGGTGGTGAGTCCGGGCGGACTCTGTGGGTATATGAGTAGACAATAACATGACATAATAAAGGTACAATAGGTAGAGAATACAACAGGGTACAGTCCATAAAGAATATAGAAACCTAAACATGCATAACATATATATAACAACAGGTTATAAAAACGAATAACAACTAAGCATGTATAAAACAACAGAACAACAATAAAACCAAAAAATACATGCATGTCAATCAAGTGCAACAACCATAGCTCATATAAATGCAACAATCACAGGAAAATGTATAAATGAAATACGTATGCACATGATGCAATGACATGTGTCACCCCTGACGCCAGTCAAGCCGCCAACACATCCCATCTGTGTGACCGAGTGGGTAGGGTTGTGACAACTATACACACTCCAACAACGAGTATCACAAAGGTGTGGTTGAGTGGACAGGATGCTGGGAGCCAACTATTCCAAAAACCCCGATACATAGGGGGAGCACCAACAGCTCTAATATCCTCTAAAAACAACGGTGAGGGTGAGCCACCAACGGCTCTAATATCCCTCTAAAACAACGGTGAGGGTGTCATTGTTTGTCATAACAGGATAATGCTCGCACTCTAACAACTACCACGACAACAATGGTTGAGTGAATCGAGCAACAATATGACTAACGACGACTTAACCAAATGTAAGCCCAACAGCCGTTAGTATGCATCGTGCAAGTATAGTGCATGTTATACGATGCACGAACAACCGGAGAAACAATGACGCAATAAAATCCAACGAGTATACGATGCATCAATACAACCAATCAGAAATCGAAAACCAACGATTATGCACTTACACTACTAGGTAGGGTATTTCTAATGCCAAATAAATCTATCTGTGTTTAATAGACTTCTAAGTACTCGCGTACAAGCAGTACTTACAGAACAAAAACCAACAGAGGACTGTACAGAAATGAATTTTGAATACTCGAATATCAACGAAGAATAAGTATCAATGACGATGTTAAAACAACAAACGACAAGGAATAAGGTCAAGCAACCTACTAGATATAAAATAGCCATGTTTTAAGGTAAACGAAACTACTCGAGTACAAAGGAGAAATACCCGCCTTTATTTTGTAGATGTTCATAAATGAGAAAAAACTCCCACGATCAACGACGTGAGTCCAAGGTCAAGGTCCTGTATAATAATTACTGTTTAGCTAATTATGAAATCAACACATTAGCTAAACTACATACTAAACACAAATTAGTAGAAATCTAAATCACGACCTCTCTTTAATTAACTCACAGCATACAACGGATTCCTTCTTAAACTAATTCATTAGTCTATAGTTCACAGCTACCCACAACATGAAAATCCAAAATTAATCCAGCCCTGAACATAATGCTCTACTTAAGCCAACAACCTAAACAACATTCAAAGCCAACGAACCAAAATCCAAACTCAATTAATCCAACTACACAACTCCATAACAACTGAAACCAAAACCCAACAACTCAAGACAGAAAACCAAACCCATGAAACCAATTCAAACGCTTGCTCACAACCAAGCACAGAAAACCAAAACAACTTAAATTCCCCTTACCAAAATAATGGCTCATGACATCCTCTAAAAATCAAAGGGAAACTAAAAATAGATTGTCTAAAATCACAGAAACTCATGGAAGAACCAAGAAGCTCAAAAAATCTGATCATCAACCCTAATTCAATAATTAAATTGCTCTCCAAGAATCTGAAACCAACAAGGCAAGAATAAAACCCAACTGGAAGAACCATGATCCAAAAGCAATCCATCTCATCTACTATCCTTTATTTGAAACCATTCAAGATCAACACTTAGAGAACCAATCCACTAGTTAACCCTTACCTTGGTTTCGGCCGGAGAGGAAAACCAAGGACGAGAAGCCAAACAAGGTGGCGCTTCCTCGGCTCATGACAGTGGCGTCGGCTAGGGCTTCTCGTGAGGGCGACGGCGACGGCGACGACGCTCTGCTCGTGCGCACCGGAGAAGAAGAAGGAGAAGGGGAGGAAGGGGTCTCGGCGGCGACAAGCGGTTTCGCACAGCGGAAGTCGACGCAGAGGAGATGGGCATCGGGCGGTTTTGAGAGGCTCGGGGGAGAAGAATACTTATCGAAGAATTTTTGGGCTTTTAGGATTTAAATAGGTTTTTAATAGTTTTACAAAAGGCCCCTAATTGTTGAAATTTACCGTTTAGCCCCTTTAAAAAACTCAGTATTTAACAGTAGGTCATTTTACCTTAAATTGTTTTCCTTGTTTTTCCTACTTGATACTTATTCTTGCTTGATCTTTGAGTAATTCAAATTATTCAATTATACAGTCTAATCTCTTGGCTTTTAATCTAAAGAGTACCGCTTATACGCGTGTACTGTAGAATTATCATTTGACCTATCTAAGATTTGGTTGACATTAGATAAACCCTACCAAGTAGATTAGTGCATGTTTATTTACTTTGGTGTTATTTATGTTTTCGTATCATATTGATGCATGGTTTTGGTTTGATTGAGGTTGTGCATATTAGTGACATGCATCATGCATTGTCTGCAGACCGACGACCACTAGGTTCCTTGTGGTTGAGATGGGTTGTCGGGTATATTTTCTTGTTGTGCCACGCTCAGTTGAAGTTGTGTGCAAACAGTTGATACTCCGCAGGTATTTTGAGTTCCCACAAGTATTTTGGGGGTTTAAGCAATAGGTGTTATGACTTTTCATTCAAGGCCACAGGTAGTGTGGTGTATTTGCATAGCCCCAGATTTTGGCGCTTGTATCTTGTCCACTCAACCTACCCAATGTAGCGGTGGTTGGTGTGTTCAGTGTAGGTCATGACATCATACACATATTATGCATTGTGGATTTGCTTGTCTTTGCTGCACTTGTCTGAGCTATGATTGTTGCATTTGCCATGCATATACGATTATGATTTGCATTATTATATGATCTGGATATGTTCGACAGTATTAGCAGTTTATTGAGGTATTAAGGGGATTTCTGAGCATCCCCCTATGTGGTACATTGGTTTCAGGTATGTTTTATTTGTACAAATATTTTTGGTTTTTTTTTTATCCCAGAGATTGTATACCTTTGATTTTCTTTATGCTTGTTTTACCCTTTTATATATCATGCATTTATCTATTCTTATACTCATAGAGTTCACCTGGAACTCATCACCCGCCCCCCCCCCCCCCCCCCCCCGTTCTCCTTTTTATTTCAGATAGTCGATAGTTGTGTCTCGTGCCGTCAAGAGAGGATCAGCTGCCAGTCTTCCCGTTTGAGTATTATTTTTATTGATTTTCGTACTCTTGTAGTAGTTTTATAGTATTAGTGTTATTTTTGATTTTATTATCATTTTGGATGGTATATGATTTTCCTTTGGACGTGTATTTATTTATTTCCGTTGGATTTCGGTTTGCTGCCCTTAGCTATGGAGATTTATTTATTATATTTATTATTTGTCAGTTATATTATTTAACTGTGTGGTTGTGATGGTGTGAGTGTCAGCCAGGTGCGAATGAGCTTTATATGTGTGGGATATATATGTATAAAAGTTTAGATTGTTCGCTGTATAAGGGAGATGTTGTTTATTTTTGAATGAGCACGGGCCTCTAGGGTCATGCCATTTTCTACTTCTAATTCATTGCATTCACAACACTTTAGTGGTTCTGAATCTTCTTCTCAATACACTTGCATTTGCATCAAGTATTTGAGTTGCAAAATAATAAAAGAACGGGGATGACGAAGGTGAAGGTGAAGGTGAGGTGAATCGGACGAAGGGTTAAAGGTGAGACATAAATCATGTGTTTGTTTCTCATATGGTGTTACTTGTCAGATGTAGAGTTAAGATTTTTCATTCCCCTCTTCCCTCCAACAAAATTCTAGCGCGATTTTTTTAGCCAGGAAATAGATAACGTTCCATTTTTATTTACAACAATTTAAAATCATTATCTAATTATTAAAATGACAACGATTTTATATATCGTTGTTCCAATTGCTATGAAAGTTTTCTCTTTGACAAATATTCATTTAGCTATTGTCCTAGTTGTTAAGAAAAAAAAACTCTATGAAAGATAACAATTTAGAAAATCGTTATCATATGTGTTGTTATTTAAAAAAAATTGTTGTGTTAACGATAATAGTGTAAAATCGTTGTCTTTGGTGCTATGTGTTTGTTAATAGATAATGATTTTATCAAAAATCGTTGTGTTTTGCAAAATTAACAATGATTTAGTCCAAAACTATTATAATCGTGGTGTTGTTAAAGTCTTTTTTTCTTATAGTGACAACTCTTAGCCTCTTATATCTTTTTCACTCAAATAAATTCATCCTTAAGTACTACATTGTTCCAATTGGCAGTAGTTGCATTCTCAAGAGCTCCATATCCTTCAAATATCCTTGCAATACCAAAATCTGTAATTTTTTTTTAATCATATCCTTATCACTTAGGAGGATATTGCCAACATGAACAACAGGGAGAAGATAAAAAAGGTTTCAGTGAGCACCAACTTTGAATTCATTTCACAGCAAAGGAGGAGAGGGAAGGAGAAGGAGAAGAAGAGAACCAATGTTGCGTGAACTAGCTAAACTGCAATACGTATGACCATTTTAATGACCTTTTAGAATGTCACATGAGTAATGTTGAATGGAAACAAGAAAAATACGACTGTTCTAATCTTCATAATCAATGCATGGATTGATCTCTTACACTTTTAGTTTTTTCTCTAGATATAAAATTGACATTAACACTAGTGCATAATATGAGATCGATTAATCCAATTGATTCAAGTTCAAATCAACTAGCACGTAGATAAATTGACATTTCAAACTAATGGAGTATTGGTAGGACAACATGAACCATTTCCTTTGAAATTAATTCTCAACTGAGGACCCTTTTAAGCAAATTGATTAGCTCTTTTAAATAATCATTAATAATGAATTTATCATCAGTCTATAAAATATACTTTCTACCAAAAAAAAAAGACTTTCAAATATGATAGTTTTAATCGTTTTAAAAATCATGGTCATATATTTAATATTGCCGGTCAACAATTTATTAATGTATAACGAATATCTAAAATTTTAAAACTCTTGAAAGAGAGGTTGAGAGAAAAGTGAGACAAGATTTTACAGCAAAATTTAATAATCCCATCTAGTGATACTTTTATAAAGTGAAGGGTTGGCCACAGGCCCACAGAGACGAAAAGAATGTTTAAAAAAAAAACTGGTCTTCTCTATAGCAATATTTTAATTAAACTAGTTATTCCCCACGTACGTTTCATTGAATCGGTCGTCGACTCAATGATTTTCGATCATTTTTCTAATCAAATGTTGGCAAATTGTTGAATCAGTCCGCCAGTCTGCAGTCTGCAACTTAGTTACGCACACGCATTTCTGTCAACGGCTTTTTACCCAAAAAAAAAAAAAAAAACATATCTGAAAATTAATATTTATCAAAATGCGTATCTAGATTTCTATTTTATTAAAAGGGCATATCTATTATAGTGATATTTCTCTTATACCTCTCCCGTCAAGATTTGCCTTTCTCACTTCACAATTCCGAGACAGCCGAACCACTTTATCAATTTTTTCAATTTAAAATAACATTTTTGTGGTTCGGATGACCCTGGGTGTCGACTTTTTCTCCTCTTTCTCTAAGCGCAGCATCCTATTTGTCGTTGTCGAAGTTGGAGAAGATTTTGGGTGCCTTAGCTGTGATATTCGTGAGCTCATCCCCAAATCCCTCCCCAAAACCAAAACTCTAGGCAAGGTTGTTTGTGTGTCCCTCAGGCGAATTTTGCGTGGATGTCGACAGTGATCGGCAATCTCCAGTTAGGGTTTCTGCACTGCATTAATTTTAGAATGACGGAAAAAAGGTTTGTGGGTGTTTCAGACTCTTCTTCCTTAGCATTATCCACCAAGGTATATTAATGAGCGGAATAGGTCAAAACAGACTGTTTTTGCGCATGATTTTATATTGATTTGTGAAATATGAAAATGTTTGGGTTGGTTCTTAATAAATTTGTAATGTTTACAATCTGTAGGCTTCAGATGACTTTGGACAAAAATTACATTGGTGCAGTGTGTTAGGTCACTTTAAGAATTTTTTTGAAGCATTTCAAATATTACATAGTCGATACATTGCGAAGATTAAAGAATCTCCCTTCAGTGTTTTCTTGGATATACAAGAATTGCAGCATATCCGTGGAATTTTGGTCAATATATTTGAAAGTTAGGATTCAACTTCGCAATTTTTAGATTCTAAGGTAACACTTTTAATTTTGAATTGTAAACACTAACAAATGTAAACACTTTTAGTTTTTACATTTCAGTGGATTTCACTTCAGGCCCACGGAGGACCTGAAATGAATTCACTTCAGGCCTCGATAGGCTTGAAATGAAAACATTTCAGGCCTACGGAGGGCCTGAAGTGAATTCACTTCAGGCCCTCGGTAGGCCTGAAATGAAATCATTTCAGGCCAACGTGAGCCTGAAATGATTTCATTTCAGGCCTATATTTTTGAAGATAACTAAATATTTCAGGCCTACCGAGGGCCTGAAGCCCTCCGCAGTCCCTCGATAGGCCTGAAATGAAATCATTTATGGCCTACCGAGGGCCTGAAATATTTTCATTTCAGGCCTACAGTAGGCCTGAAATCCTATCATTTCAGGCCTATCAAGGGCCTGAAATTATTTAACTTCAGACCCTCGGTAGGCCTAAAATGAAATCATTTCCGGCCCAACATGGGCCTGAAATGATTTCATTTCAGGCTTATATTCTTAAAGATAACTAAATATTTTAAATGTTTTAGGTGTACCGGTTGCATTCACCAGACAAGATGTTGCATTGTTACTTGGTATTGCTGATCGGGGTGTTTCGGTCCCTATTAATGCAACTAAAGCTTCGGGTGATATCTATCTTACTTACTTCTCAAAAGAAAAACAACCTGCCAGAACAAGAATTGAGGAATTACTTAAATATTATGCTAAAAGTGTTGAATCAGAGGATGATGTTGTATTAGTGTGTAAATTCTATATTTTGTATATATTTGTTTATGTTTTATTTTCATCTAGTACATATAAGGTCCCTCTACGTCTTGTTAATATAGTAGATAATCATCTTGGTAAATTCAAGTAGGTTGAAGTCATCCATCAATTTTTGTCTCCACAATTACCTAAGATTGGAGACTTATTTTCATCAAATCAGATATATCACACCAGCACCAACCTCCCTTACCTAAAGGGATTTGCTGACCTTTTGGCATTGAGTAAAATTTTATTGTTAAATTTTATAATATTTTGCTGTCGTTAATGTATTTGTATGTAACACTTGGTGTGGGCATGTTTTTTGGAGCATGTACCAATTCAAAACCATGCAATGTTCAAGGACCCCGAATAAATAAGTGGAGGAATATTCTTTCGCATATTAATAGGGTGAGGGCCCTTGTCGACCGACTCTCGTCTGAAGAGATAATTATTCTAAACTGTGACCTGTGTTAGTTTGATATGGAGCCAGTAACATTTGTGTACTTGTTAATTGACAAGTGATGATTGAATAATTCCTAACCTAAATGAAAAAAATATTGTTTGAGAACCTTGATATCGGTGATGACATTCCACGGCCAATGGAGACATCACAAGGAGATGACACAGAAGCTGTAAGACAATGTGCTGACTGCATTCTTAAAGACGACTAAATCAATGAGCTAACAGAGGAGAACATTTGTTTGAATGAAAGGGTTAAGGAATTACTTGCAATAATTGAAAAAAAGAGCATGGAGACTCAAGCAAGCTATCCTGTAGTCGATCCACTTTATGAACCAGTAGCTTGTAGAATAAGGAGAGGACGTGACCGAAGTCGGTATAATTACAGGGATACTCCAATTGGCAGTCCATTATAGCACCAACTATTACCTAAGGGGAAGCGGAGCAAGAAACAAATATCAGATGTCATGGACAAGGGAAAAACGAAAATTAGTGAGGATGATATGGATGAAGCAAGAGAAAGCATAATTGTAATGGAAGTCATGTCTGAAAAAGACATAGAGGAGGAAACTGTTGGTGCAGGCAGCACCTAAGTCGAACCTGGGTTTTGATATTGGCAAAGGGTTCAAAAGTTAAGTATTATTTGTGTTCTAATGTGTTCCTTAAGTGTGCAGAAAGAAGTCCTAGCGAAGGACTGCTAGGCACCTAGCGAAGGACTGCTAGGCAGCAAAAACCTAAGACCTGGCGAAGGGCTGCTGGGTACCTAGCGAAGGGCTGTTAGGAGTCGAAGACCTGGCGAAGGATTGCTTGGTAACGAAGACCTGGCGAAAGATTGCTAGGCACCAGGTGAAGGACTGCTTGGTAATGAAGACCTAGCGAAGGATTGCTAGGCACCTGGCGAAGGACTGCTGGGCAAAAGTCCAACCGGAGGAGCCGGTTGGAAACAGGTAAATTCTCCTGAGAGGAGTAGGTGAGGACGCGTTCCCCGTCGAGGGAAAAGTAGGCGTCGGTTCGACCTAGGGTTCCATTTTGGAGACCCAAAGTCAGAACCAAGACAGCTACGGCAGTAAAAATCACTAACATTCTTGCTTTATTATGTTTGGTACTAACCCTGGATGCAGGATCGAAGGAACGAGTTTCTGCAGCTCAGAACGCCCCAAAGGAGAAGGGCAGCAGCTGGGTTAGGCGACCAGGAGGTCCCGGGTGTTGATGCAGTCTGACCCTGATTGTTGTTTTGGTGTTGACACCGATTTTAGTTTAGGTGAATGATTATGATTATGATTAAGTCCTGATTGGGGATCAGGCATGGTATGGGAAATCCTAGCTTGGAGGGCTAGGTGTTGGAAAATCCTAACCTGGAGGGTTAGGTGTGGAAAATCCTAGCTTGGAGGGCTAGGTGTTGAAAAGTCTTAATTCGGAAGGGTTGGGTGAAAAGTCCTAGCTTGGAGGGCTAGGTGAAAAGTCCTAACTTGGAAGGTTAGGTGAAAAGTCCCAACTTAGAGAGTTAGGTAAAAAACCCTGGCTTGGAGGGTCAGGTCCTAGCTTGGAGGGCTAGGTATGGAAAGTTCTAACTCGGAAGGTTGGGTGAAAAGTCCTAGCTTGGAGGGCTAGGTGAAAAGTCCTAACTTGGAGGGTTAGGTAAAAAGTCCCAACTGGAGAGTTAGTGGAAAAACCCTGGCTTGGAGGGTCAGGTCCCAGCTTGGAGGGCTAGGTTGGATGAAACCCTAGCTTGGAGGGCTAGGTTGGAGCCCCTGGATCGGTCTGGTGATCGATCAGGGAGTTGGCACGGTGCTCCTTCGTGGATCGGTCTGGTGACCGATCCAGCGATGACTGATCGGTCTGGTGACCGATCAGGAAGTATGCGTTTCACCCATTTCTTGGCTCCTGATCGGTCTGGTGACCGATCAGGGAGCAAACAGTGAGGTTGAGTTCCCTTGCTGATCTGGTCCTGATCGGTCTGGTGACCGATCAGGATCACTGTGCAGATCGTTCTGGAGAACGATCCAGCGTCGCGGGTTCCTCTCTGTGATCGATCAGGATGGAGCCTGATCTGTCTGGTCATGACTTGATCGGTCTGGTGACCGATCAGGAGGCTCCTTGATCGGTCCAGTGACCGATCAGGAGGTTTGGACTGCGAAGCTCAGAAATCGCCTAGTAATAGGGTGGATCGGTCTGGTGATCGATCTAGGAGAATCCCAAAGAAATCACGATTTCTGATTAAGTGTTGGGGACCGATCAGGACGAAGCCTGATCGGTCTGGACCCAGCCTGATCGGTCTAGTGACCAATCAGGAGGCTCTCTGATCGGTCCGATGACTAATCACTTTAATTCAAAATGCACTGTCAAACGCTCTGATCGCGTCTGAACGTATCCGATTCTCTGCGCTTAACATCTAATACATAATTTTCTGCTTGATATGCTGTGCTAACACTCTGATTATGCTGTAGGTGACAAGGAAGGATTCAAACACTCAAGGAGAGTCAATGGAGGCCTTTCCTTGGAGCAGGTTTGTCTGTTTTTCCATCTCAGGTTGCAACGGGCACTGACGCTGGCTGGAGCTGCTGTCTGGGGCTGGTCTGAGGGAGGCTCAGGGAGTCCAGAGGAGCTCAGAAGTAGCTGGTGGTTGCAGGTGAGCAGCTGGAGGCTGTAGGGAGATGGTGTCACCTGATACTCAGTGGAGGAACAAAAGGAGCGGAGAAGAGCTGGCTGAAAAAAAAAAGAGTTCTGCTGCTTGAGTTCTTGCTGCGACTTTGTGTTCTCTACAACTTTCTTGCGTGTTCTGAAGTTCCATCATTTTGAGCAAGCTACTGCAATCTTGAAGCAACCATCCCTTGCTTGAGCACTTGGAGGAAAGAACAAGAGGCTTCGAGTCCATCAGCGATAAGACACGGGGAAAGGGTTCTTGTGTGAGATCGTCGCTGGGTGGAGCTCAGGAGGAAGCTTGCTGTGTTCTTGTCTTTGCTAGTGCTAAGTAAGATCTTTCTTGTATTTCATTGTGCTTAAACCTATATCTGTGATTGAAATGCTGTGGAGAGGTTTCTTCACCGAGAAGGAGGTTGCTATCTATCCGGTGTTAACCGGGGCTTGATCTGCCGACGATCAAGGGATCACCCACCTTAAGGGCACGCCAAGGAGTAGGGGCAAGTTATCCCCGAACCTTGTAAACCCTCCTTGTTAGTGATCTTGTTTGTTTGTTTGTGTTCTTTGCATTTCTGCATTTCTCAGTTTCAATTGTTTCTTTCGCTGTGCTACTAACAAATTGAGTGCAGAAGTTTGAAAAGTTCTAAGTCCAAGTGTTTGGCTATATTCACCCCCCCTTCTCTAGCCATCCGAACTCCAACAAGTGGTATCATAGCTTGGGGCTTTGTTTCTGCGGATTAACAACCGAGAGCTATCATCAATGGCGTTGAGAGAAGGATTTTCCACCACCCGACCTCCTTTCTTTGATGGCGCTGATTTCCAATATTGGAGATCAAAGATGGAGTATTATTTGAAGATGGACATCAACACTTGGTTTGCGGTGAAGGAGGGATTCACCCCTCCAAAGGATGATGAAGGCAAGGAACTTGAATCATGGCGGTGGACAGCCGAACAAACTCGGAAGAGTGAAGCCGACGCGAAGGCGGTTGTCACTCTACAATGCGGCATGAACAAAGACCAACTCATCAAGGTTGGTCCTTTCACAAGTGCAAAGGACTTGTGAAACAAGCTCATCAAACTCCACGAGGGCACCCGAGATTCAAGAATTGTAGATTGGAAGAACCGTGTTCTACAAGAGGCTGCACGAAGCATGCTTAATGAGTACTCACTACTGAGTTACTTATGGGCTGAAGCTGTAAATACAGCTTACTATGTGCAAAATCGAGTCCTCATCCATAGGTTTTTAGGAAAGACTCCCCATGAGCTTTGGTTTTGGAAACCACCTACGATTAAACACCTTAGGGTGTATGGTTGTAAGGTGTTCATCCTAAACACCAAGGATCATCTTGGAAAGTTCACGGCAAAGGCTGATGAAGGGATACTAGTCGGGTATTCCCTCGTTAGCAAAGCCTACCGAGTCTATAACAAGAAATCTAGATTAATTAAAGAGTCTTCTGATGTTGTCTTTGAAGAGATTCCAAAAGTCAATGGTCAACCAGAAGATGAAGTCCAGTTCGAACTTAGGAGACTAAGTTTGAATGAAAGTCCGAATGTTGTTGATGGTGATGAATCCGATGACGGTGAGCCTAGACCTCCCATAGATCAGCCGGATCCTGAGGCTGACCTTATGTCTAGTGAACCCATTCAAGAAGCACCACCAACACCAAGGCAAACTAGATTAGCCTCTAGTCATCCCCAAGACCAAATTGTTGGAGACATCCACCATGGGGTTAGGACTAGATCATTCTTCCTGAATGAGGCTAATGAAGTTGCCCTAATTTCCGAAATTGAACCTAGAAAAATTGATGAAGCGTTAAATGATCCCGATTGGATTATTGCAATGCAAGATGAACTAGGTCAATTCGAAAGGAGTCAAGTTTGGGACTTAGTCCCTAGACCTAAGAAGACCACCATTATTGAGACTAAATGGGTCTTCAAGAACAAATTAAACCATAAGGGAGAAATTATTAGAAATAAGGCACGCTTAGTAGCCAAGGGCTATAGTCAAGTTGAAGGCCTTGATTACGATGAGACCTATGCTCCTGTGTGCACGATTAGAATCCATTCGATTGATGCTAGCATTTGCAGCACATCGTGACTTCAAATTATATCAAATGGACGTCAAATCAGCTTTTCTAAATGGTTTGATTCGAGAAGAGGTCTATGTCGAACAACCTCCGGGGTTTGAGAATTCCGAATTTCCAAACCACGTGTTCAAGCTCAAAAAGGCACTATATAGCCTTAAACAAGCACCCCGGGATTGGTATGAGCGATTGCCGACATTCCTATTTGAGAAAGGCTTCGTTAGAGACCAAATAGACCCTACACTATTTTTACGTAGAGATGGTGACAATATTTTTGTAGCCCAAGTATATGTCGATGACATAATTTGTGGCTCAAACAATAAGGGCTATTTAAATGAGTTCATTGGACACATGGAGAGTGAATTTGAAATGAGTCTAGTGGGAGAGTTGACCTTCTTCCTTGGACTCGAAATCAAACAAACTCGTGATGGAATCCATGTGCACCAATCAAAGTATACACAAGAAATGCTTCGAAAATTCAACATGAGTGAGTCAAAAGAGGTAACCACTCCCATGGCCACAAACACAAGATTAGACAATGATGAGAGTGGTAAACCCGTTGACTTGACCCAATATCGAAGCATGATAGGTAGTTTGCTATACCTCATAGCTAGTCGACCGGATATTCTATTTGCTATGGGTATGTGAGCCAGGGATCAAGTGTGTGCCAATGAATCTCATTTAATCGCTGTTAAGCGGATTTTGAGATATCTCAAAGGCACAATTGGAGTCGGTCTTTGGTACCCCCGTACCGAATCATTTGATTTAATTGGCTATACGAATTCCGACTACGCTGGATGTAAGTTGGACCGGAAAAGCACAAGTGGGGGTTGCCAATTCTTAGGTTCATCCTTAATAAGTTGGTCAAGTCGGAAGCAACATTGTGTTGCTCTCTCCACGACCGAGGCAGAATATATTGCTATGGGAGAGAGCGTATCACAATTGTTGTGGATGATTCACACTCTAGAGGACTATGGGTTAAGTTACAAAAGTGTGCAAGTGTTGTGTGACAACATTAGCACAATTAACCTAACCAAGAATCCAGTCCATCATTCTAGGACCAAACATATTGAAGTACGTCACCACTTCATTAGGGATCATGTTGCTAGGGGAAATATTGTACTCTCACATGTAGAGTCCAAGTCAAACCTCGCTAACATTTTCACTAAACTACTCCCCGAAAATGAGTTTAGTTTCTTGAGAAGGGAGTTGGGAATGTGTCGCGCTTCATGAACTTCAAAATGCACTCAAACCCTTCATGATTATTTCAAATTGTTGAGAAACAATTGGGTAACTTTGGGGACATCTCACACAAACTATAAGGTTTACCAAAATATTTTTGTTTGCTAGAAATGGGGTGAGATGTTAGGATCAACTCAATTTCTCAAAATGTCATTGCATCCCTTGAGAAATTAAGTTGACGAGATAAAAATCACTTCGGTGACCAAGTATGGGGAAAACCAATGCATAACACATGTGTATTTGGCTCCATGATCATGCTTGGACATTCCAATCAAGGAAACTTGAGTTTGATACAATCTTGGTTAAACTTTGATTGAATGATTGTTGATTGAGTTTGACTCCACTTGGGTGGAGCAAAGTGATTGTTGAACCTATAAGGACCTTTGATCCTTGTTCAGGGATCAAGCTTAGTCGAGGAATCACTCCCGAGATCGATATTGTTCATCAGATTCCTTCAAAATCGTGTGAAAGCCTGATACTGAAAGTTTCAGATCGTATCAGGAACCCTGATCGGTCACCCGACCCATCAGGAGTAGAGCTGATTGGTCCCCGGACCGATCTGGCTCCCTCCTGAGTTGATCGGTCCACAGACCGATCAGAGGAATCAGCCGAGACTTTGCGGACTCTCGGCTAAATACTCTATGCTAGTATGGATCGGTCCCCGGACCGATCTGACACCTTGTCATGATCGGTCCAGAGACCGATCAGGAGGGCTTCTCGAAAACCATATGACCCTACTGTTCGCTTCCTGATCGATCAGCCGATCGATCAGGAGTCTGCCTGATCGGTCTCCCGACCGATTAGGACCAGGCCAGTCCGATCAGGCCAGAGCCTGATCGGTCTGGACGTTATCAGATCGAACGGTGATCTGTTCAATCGCATTAAAGTCTGGTTGGTGGACCGATCCACCAACCGATTAACTCTTCCAAAACCCCTCATTGCCGAACCCTAGCGCCGAATCACCACTTGTGCACTTCATCTGAGCGAGAAACCTCCCTGCGTCCTCTTCTTCCTCGAGAGAGCTTCTGTGCGTGTGATCCTGGGAAGGGCTACTACAAGTTCTTCCTTCTTCCTGTGAAGTCTCTCTTCGCTGAAGGTTTTCTTGCGCTCATCTCTTTCGGCGAGAGCTTTTTGGTGCGCAACCTCTTCTTCCAATCTTCAAGAAGTTCGTCAATGGCACCTAAGTAAGCTTTTGTCTCAGTTTTCCTTACAAATCAGTCTATAGTGTTTATATTTGAAGCTAACCATGTTTGGTGTGTTGTGTCTTGACCTTGTTTGGCCGTGACCTTTGTTTTGGCCGACCTTCTTGATCAAATGTTTCACCTTATGATTATGTTATCTGTGACCAAATCTCTCTTTCATTTCATTATTGTCCTTCTTTTGATCAAATGTTTTATCTTATATTCTCTGATTGGGTCTTTGATTACATCTATATTTTGATCAAACCTTAACCTTATATCATGATTGATTCACTCTCTTGATCAAACCGCTGTCATGACCTATTCCAATCTTTAGAAAATCATCAAAGGGTAAAGAACCCGCGGAGGGCAGCTCGAAGGGGAAAGCCCTTCATCCATCTGCGCCCTCCAGAAGGCCTCAGCCTTCCTCGAGCTCTCGCTTTCCAAATGCCGCCTGTGAGCAGGCTTTCCAATCAAGGACTTTAAATTGCTACCCTGCCGATCCATTGATGTCCCTTTTCTGACGAAGCACTATCCTCGGATCATGGAGATAGTCACGTTTTACAACCTTGGCTTTCTCCTCTCCTAGAGAGACTATCAATTACGACCTCGTCTCCTGAATTTTACAACAATCTTCAGCAGGACCTCAGGGGGCTTCGAGTTCACACTCGAGTGCCAAGAGGAATCTTGATTTCTCTTACGA
>JAGFNQ010004958.1:171812-224927 GCA_024364735.1 Boesenbergia rotunda
GCTGGTCTCGATGAGCTGGGCCCTGATTTTCCTACCTTTGCAGCTCTACGTCTGTCTCCAGTTGATTACATCCTATTCAAGATTATCACAAATTGTATCCTCCCAATTACTTCCAAGCCTTTAACTGAAATCTGACCCTACCATTGCCTTATGCTCTACGACATGCACAGTTGGATGGACTTTGATATCATGGAAAGTATCTTTCAGTCCATTTTGTCTTATAGAGAGCCGAGTCGCCGCACAGTCTACATGCCATTTGGTCATGTCATCACTGATTGACTTATGTTAGTTGGTGTTGATGTCACCAAAGGCAGGATAGTGCCTATAGTTCGACAGGACTGTCGGCTCGGTCAACGGGTATTTGCAAAATCCGACATTATTATTCGAGAGCATGATCGAGCCTTGGTCTGGAAGGATGGGAGAGGACTCGGTGACCTACCTGGGAGAGCACCACATTTTCAGGCACCACCCGAGGCGGCTGCACCTCATGAGGCTCCTGCTGCTGCTGATCACTACGATGAGCCCGAGCCGGATCTGCGCTGGCAGATTTCCGAGCTGGATCAGACCTTCCAGCATGATTTTCATTTGCGAGAGATTTACCGCGAGGAGGTCCGATCACAGTTTCGATCCATTGATAGCAGATTGGCCGGCGTAGAGTCCACTGTCTCTGGGGTGCAGACATTGCAGCAGACTTGGTACGCAGAGTGGCGCCGACATACATTTCCAGGGGATGCCCCTTCAGGCAGTGCTGCACCAGGATCTGCTGATGCCACGATGGATGATCTCATGCAGGATGACGACCCCTCCGCTGACAGTTGAGCTTAGATGTCCCTTGCCTCTCCTTGTGATCTGTGTATTTGACTGGTTGGTTTGTGTGACTTTCGGGCGGTATGCCCTATGACTTTTGTCTGTTATGGCCTTGTGCCGCACGTGTGTTGACTTTGATGCCTCTGTCTTGCATCTTGTTATTTGTCTGGATGTTTCCTGCCTTGACTTTGCTTTACATGTTTATCCTACTTTAGTATATTTATTGTTGATGCTATGCTGTTTACATGGGTACTATCCGCATGTTTGCTACGTTGCCATGATTATGCATACAATGCCATGTTCATATGATACATATGCTTGCTTTGCCATGACCTATTTTTGTCATATGTGATCATATGTTTTATCGAAAATCAATCAAATCTTTATTGTTTTGGGATACCCCTAGGATTGAGGGGGAGTATGGTTAAACTTAACAGCCCCTCTAGACCCTTTTCGGTGTTCGACAAAGGGGGAGAGTGTTGGTTGGTTAAGTTTAGGATGATTATATTGTAGGGGGATGATCTTGATTCCCCTATGATTCTGGAAGTTGAGAAATTGATTGAGAATCCCTAAACTTAAAATCGGATTGTCAAACAACAAAAGGGGGGAGATTGTTGATGCAGTCTGACCCTGATTGTTGTTTTGGTGTTGACATCGATTTTAATTTAGGTTGATGATTATGATGATTATGATTAAGTCCTGATCGGGGATTAGACATGGTATGGAAAATCCTAGCTTGGAGGGCTAGGTGTTGAGAAAATCCTAGCTTGGAGGGCTAGGTGTTGGAAAATCCTAACCTGGAGAGCTAGGTGTGGAAAATCCTAGCTTGGAGGGCTAGGTGCTGAAAAGTCCTAATTCGGAAGGGTTGGGTGAAAAGTCCTAGCTTGGAGGGCTAGGTGAAAAGTCCTAACTTGGAGGGTTATGTGAAAAGTCCCAACTTGGAGAGTTAGGTGAAAAACCCTGGCTTGGAGGGTCAGGTCCTAGCTTGGAGGGCTAGGTATGGAAAGTTCTAACTCGGAAGGTTGGGTGAAAAGTCCTAGCTTGGAGGGCTAGGTGAAAAGTCCTAACTTGGAGGGTTAGGTGAAAAGTCCCAACTGGAGAGTTAGTGGAAAAACCCTGGCTTGGAGGGTCAGGTCCTAGCTTGGAGGGCTAGGTTGAAACCCCTAGATCGGTCTGGTGACCGATCAAGGAGTTGGCACGGTGCTCCTTCGTGGATCGGTCTGGTGACCGATCTAGCGATGACTGATCGGTCTGGTGACCGATCAGGGAGTATGCGTTTCACCCATTGCTTGGCTCCTGATCGGTCTGGTGATCGATCAGGGAGCAAACAGTGAGGTTGAGTTCCCTTGCTGATCTGCTCCTGATCGGTCTGGTGACCGATCAGGATCACTGTGCAGATCGTTCTGGAGAACAATCCAGCGTCGCAGGTTCCTCTCTATGATCGATCAGGACGGAGCCTGATATGTCTGGTCATAACCTGATCGGTCTAGTGACCGATCAAGAGGCTCTCTGATCGGTCTGGTGACCGATCAGGAGGTTTGGACTGCGAAGCTTAGAAATTGCCCAGTAATAGGGTGGATCGGTCTGGTGATCGATTCAGGAGAATCCCAAAGAAATCGCGATTTCTGATTAAGCGTTGGGGACCGATCAGGACGAAGCCTGATCGGTCTGGACCAGCCTGATCGGTTTGGTGACCGATCAGGAGGCTCTTTGATCGGTCCGGTGACCGATCACTTTAATTCAAAATGCACTGTCAGACGCTCTGATCGCGTCTGAACGTATCCGATTCTCTGCGCTTAACATCTGATATACGATTTGCTGCTTGATATGCTGTCCTAATACTCTGATTAAGATGCAGGTGATAGGGAAGGATTCAAACACTCAAGGAGAGTCAATGGAGACCTTTCCTTGGAGCAGGTTTGTTTGCTTTTCCATCTCAGGTTACAACGGGCACTGGCGATGGCTGGAGCTGCTGTCTGGGGCTGGTCTGAGGGAGGCTCAGGGAGTCCAGAGGAGCTCAGTGGTAGCTGGTGGTTGCAGGTGAGCAGCTGGAGGCTGTAGGGAGATGGTGTCACCTGATACTCAGTGGAGGAACAAAAGGAGCGGTGAAGAGTTGGCTCTAGAGAGTTCGGCTGCTTCAGTTCTCGCTGCGACTTAGTGTTCTCCACATCTTGCTTGCGTGTTCTGAAGCTCCATCACTTTGAGCAAGCTACTGCAATCTTGAAGCAACCATCCCTTGCTTGAGCACTTGGAGGAAAGAACAAGAGGCTTCGAGTCCAACAGCGAGAAGACACGGGGAAAGGGTTCTTGCGTGAGATCGTCGCTGGGTGGAGTTCAGGAGGAAGCTTGCTGTGTTCTTGTCTTTGCTAGTGCTAAGTAAGATCTTTCTTGTGTTTTATTGTGCTTAAACCTATATCCTTGATTGAAACGCTGTGGAGAGGTTTCTCCACCGAGAAGGAGGTTGCTTACTATCCGGTGTTCACCGGGGCTTGATCTGCCGACGATCAAGGGATCGCCCACCTTGCGAGCACGCCAAGGAGTAGGGGCAAGTTATCCCCGAACCTTGTAAACCCTCCTTGTTAACGATCTTGCTAGTTGTGTTAGTTTGCTTTCGTTTTCGGTTTTTCTGCATACTCTGTGTTTGCTTCGTCCGCTGTGCTACTAACAAATCTAAGTGCAGAACTTTGAAAAACTTAAAGTCCAAGTGTTTGGCTATATTCACCCCCTCTCTAGCCATTCGGTTCCAACATTTTTGATACCGAATCGAATTTGTTTGAGTATATGTGAATGTAAGAAAGATTATATTTTTGAATTTAAATTTTTTAGTACTTGCATCCAAAATTTAGGTTTTTATAATATAAATTAATCTATATTAATGTTTAAAAAATTTCGAAAATCACCCATTCTAATCTAAATTCCTAGCTACGCCACTATATATATATATATATATATATATATATAATGTTATCCTGCACGGCCTTATATGAGCGACCGTGAGCAACATTTAACGTGGACGATCTGATACGATCAAAATTTAATTTTTTAATCTCTCTCATCTGCATGTAATAATTTTTCTCTCTTTTTCCTCTCATCTGCCTGCAACACATTTTTATCTCTTTCCTCTCTCATCTACATGTAATATTTTCTTCTCTATACAACTGTTGTTACATCTACTATGTCATAACAACTACTATATAGTAGCTACTACAACTACTATAGCATGTTATAGCAGCACTATGTAATAGAAGCTGTCACATAGTTGTAATAGCTACTATATATCTTTGTAGCAACTATTATATAGTAGCTATTATAATTATTGTAGCAGCTGCTACAACAGTCGTAGCAGTTACTATTGCTACAACAGTTGTAGCAATTAATACATAGTAAATGCTTCAATTGTTGCAATAGCTGCTACAGTAGTTATCACAGCTAGTATATAGTAGCTATTACAAAGTTATAGTAGCTGCTACACAATTGTAGCAACTACTACATAGAAGTTGCTACAACTATTGTAATAGCTATTATGTAGCAGTTGCTACAATAGTTGCTATAACAATTATAGCAGCTGCTACAATAACTATTATGTAGTAATTCCTATAACTGTTGTAGCAATTGTAATTGTAGCAGCTACTATGTAGCAGTTGTTAGAACTACTCTGCAACAAAGTAGCTGCTACAACTACTGTAGCAATAGCTATAGTAGTTGTAGCAGCTATAGCATAATAGCTAATCTATAGCAACTACTACATAATAGTTGTTATAACAATTGTAGTAGTTACTATCTATGTAGCTGCTACAACTACATAGTAACTGCCACAATCATTATATAGAGAATAAAATATGTTACATGCAGATGAGAGAGGAAAAAGATTAAAGTTTTGTATACAGATGAGAGAGGAAAGAGCTGAAAATTTTATATGCAAGTGAGAGAGCGCGTTACATTGCCAATGTCGGATTTCGCTCTCGATCGTGCAGGATATCAAATTCGTTATATATATATATATATATATATATATATAATATATATAATATATATATATATATTATATATATATATATATATATATATCAAATCGATTAATTAAAAGAGGCTCAGCTCCTTAGAAAATTTTTATTCACCATTAGGATATATCAGGAAGTACAAATTATGCACTACTCCACAACCATCATTCCATATTTATTTAACTTTCAAGAAATTAGTTTCACAGTGTACTATAGTTGGAATTGACCCATGAATATTTAATTAACTGTTAACAATAAAAATATTTTATCATTACACCATAGTTTTAGGGGCTCATACTTGGAATATGATCATCATGATGGTAGTAGCAATTATCAATTAATTACAATTTTTTCTTGTTCATAGCAGTAAAATAAATCTTATTATACACCAAATAATTATAACTTTATAATTATTCTTTTAGAGTTTTATATTTTGAAATACAATAATTTCATTATCAAATGTTTAAAATGTTAAAAATATATACACAATTAAAAATATATCTTTCTCTATATAGATAATAAATTTATCATTCATCCAATCATCTCCCATTACACAATTTATATTTCATTATTGTCATGATAAAAAAACACTCTCTTTACTATCACAATCACAATCAATTATATTAATATCAATGTTAAAAGGTTATAAACAAACCAGTTGAAGTTGCTGCAGCAACAATTGCAACTGATGATCTCCCTTGAGGGTGGTGGAAGCATCGGGTGGCGTCGCTTCCACTTCTTCTTCTCATAAGTATTGGTGCAATTGACCTAGGATCAAGATTGACATACGGGTTGACTCAAGCTTGGGTTCAAATGTTTGATCCATATGTGAGAGAGAAATCAAGTAGAACAAGGTTGTTCATGGTGTAGAAAGTTCAACGAGAAGTTGAGAAGGGAAATATCCAACAGAAAGTTAGCAAGGAAAAGTCCAACTAGAAGGTCGGCAAGAGAAAATTCCAAGTGAGTCAATGTTGACTGGGCACTTAGTGATCAGAAGTCTAACGGGAAAGTTATAAAAAAAAAGTTCATGTGGGTCAAAAGGTAACAGGACACATGGTGAGAAAGTTTAAGTGAGTCAAAAGTCAACTAGACCCTTGGTGAAAAAATTCACGTGGGTCAAGGAGGACTTGACACCTGGTGAAGAAGTTCTATTAGGTCACATATGATTGGATGATGGGCAATGGAAAGTCTCAATAAATAATGGATGATTGAATGTTAAACAGAGGAAGCCCTAGTAGGGCGAGGTTAACCAGATACCAGGCAAGATGCGAAGTCAGTCTTAAAAAGGTTGAATTTAGGGTTATCAATCAATGACTTCAGGTGACAATCGATTGGTAAACCTTAAACTCGGATTCCAGATTTAGCATTTGGTAATCGATTAGAGTAATCAATTTACCCAAAGTAATTGAATGGGCAAATCGATTGGCTGTGTTTTCTTGAGAGTATAGTAGGGTTTAGAATTGATTGATCAATTGATTGACAAGTTTTACACGAGGAAAGAAGGTTGTTGAATTGATTGACCTACTTGATTTAGCATGATCAATCGATTAGGATAATCGATTGGGAGTGTCTTCTCATGATAACCGAAGGCTTTGGA
Organism: Boesenbergia rotunda; assembly: GCA_024364735.1. Taxonomy (NCBI): domain Eukaryota; kingdom Viridiplantae; phylum Streptophyta; class Magnoliopsida; order Zingiberales; family Zingiberaceae; genus Boesenbergia; species Boesenbergia rotunda. Next base: position 178,218 of record JAGFNQ010004958.1, read on the forward strand.
ATCACTTCACTAAATCAATTGAGAGTTGACAATCAATTGGTATGACTCACCAATCAATTGGTCAGGAGAAAAAAAGTCGTTCTGCAGGTTTGAACGGTTAGATCTATTGTGACAATCGATTGAGGGTAAGACCAATTAATTAGGAGGTGTTTTTCAGCCCAAAAAGCAACCTTAGAAAAGGGAGTTTTGTGGAAATTTCAACAGGTCAGTTCTTAGAGATTCTGACTCGAAGTGCTGCTGTATTTCCAAGTCAACAAGAGACATTTCGTAGCAACAAGAGATCAAGCAAGAAAGGTTTTAATTGTAAAGTCATTTTTGATTATATTTATGATGTCTTCTTGTTGTTGTTATTGTAAGAATGAGTTTGTAGAGGCTTCTCCGCCTTCAAAATGTTCTGAGAATGAGAGAGTTTATAGTGAAAGAAGATCGCTGGTGTGAACCCTTTGATTAGTCACCTCAAAAAGGTGAGTACCAAGTAAACCAAAGTGTAGTGCATGTGGATGTAGAAATTAAGAAAAAGAAAAAAGGGAAAAGGTAGCCGTCATGATAAATCTCAAAAAGTGTTTTTGGAAAAATACAATACAAAGCCTTATATAGATGAGTTAAGAAATCTTATATCTTAAACTAAAAGAGAAAAGACTAAAATACCCTGAAGGTAAATTCTAATAATATATATATAAGCTAACATCCCCCTTCAAACTTACCATGCTATAGTTAGAAACATTGAGAGTTTGTTAAACAAAAATAGAAGTGTGAAGCGGAATGAGTCTTGGTAACATATCAACTATCTGCAGCGAGAAAGGAACAAAAGGTAGTGTGATAGTGCCAAGCTGTAGATGATAATGAGCAAAATGATAATCAATCTCAATATGCTTCATTCTCTCATGAAAAACTATATTTGTGCGCAATTTGAATGTCAAGTTGATTATCACAATGAAGAAAAATTTTCATATATGCAAGCAACCAATGTAACAAGACAATCTCACGAGTGGTGGTAGCCATGACATGATACTCAGCCTCTGTGCAAGATCTGGAAATGACATCTTGCTTTTTTACTTTTCCAAAAGATAAGAGAATCTCTAAGAAAAATACAGAAGCTAGTGGTAGAATTATAATCCGTAGGGTTGCCTACCCAATCAATATCAGAGTATACACCAACTCTAATGAGTAGGTAGAAGGGAATAAAAGACTCTGAAATTGAGTTCCCCAAGGTACTGGAGAATGCAAAGAACAACAACCCAATGAACTATGGTAGGTGCAGTAACAAACTGACTAACCACATGGACAACATACGCAATATCAGGACGAGTTACAGTAAGATAAACCAAACTTCCCACAACTGTACGATAGAGGCTAGGATCTGACAAAGGAGAACAATATGATAGAGAGTATCGAGTATTAGTCTCAAGAGGCGAATCAACTACCTGTTAGGACCATGACCGTCAAGCTAGAGGGGAGGGGGGGTGAATAACTTTTCTTCTATTCGTACTTCCTACGATGTTAACGTGCGCAAGTGGAAACAATAATAACAAACACAAACAAACGCTAACACCAAACCTTTTACGTGGTTCGGAGATGACGCTTCTACTCCACGACTGTCCGTAAAGTGGACAATCCCTTGATCCTTCGGTGGATCACTCCCCGGATGCCCTCTGGCTAGCTCCTGTAGCTCCTTGTGGGTGGAGAAACCTCGCCACAATTCAAGACACACTTTTGAGCACAAAGACTACTAATGAGCTCTAACCAAACTCATTTCGTCAAGAACTCTCAGCCAAAACCGAGCCCCTTTAAATAGTGCTCAAGGCTGAAACCCTCACTACCAGTCGACTGCCCCAAGGCCAGTCGACTGATCCCACTCAAATTCGACCGTTGCAATCCTAACGTTCGAATTCCCAGCCACTACCAGTCGACTGATGTTTTTGTGGTGTTTATCAGTCGACTGCCCAATCACCAGTCGACAGCCCCACCTAGGTTTTCCTTCTCGAGTACAATTCTCTCAGCACTCGACCCCTAGGATTTCCCGAGTATAATTCCCTCAGCACTCGAACCCTCACAACTTAGTTGACTCTTCACCAGCAGCCTCGATCTATTGCCTTCACACCCTCTTCGTCTTCGGCTCCCGTCCCTCAGATGTGCACACAAGCTCTCGGCTTGCCTCCATGCCATCCTTCACGCATACCTCGAAGTCCGTGTCCCTCTGCTCATCGTCCCTGCTATACCCATGGTCCCTCGGGTCACACAAGCCCACGACTTGCCCCCATGCCACCCTTCACCGTACCCGAAGCCGTCCAGCTAAGTCCATGTGTATCTTGCAAGACCTGCACACTCAAATACACATATCAAAACACAAGGATAAACCTAACTTAAACCCTTTGCCCAAACATCAAAACACATGGTCACTACGGACCATAGATTGCCGCAACACTACCCTGTTGTAAGTGAGAGGCGCACGCTCAAATATATCAACTATATATTTTGACTAAGACAAGAGATAACCTTTTGAAGAAGAGGCAATCTCGATCCCCAGAAAATAGCATAGTAAACCCAAGTCTTTCATAGCAAAGCAACGAGCTAATTCAAACTTCAAAGACTCAATTCCATCAAAGTCCAGTAATTATCATATCGTTCACATATAAAGATAAAAGTATGTGACCTACACGCGTACACTTGACAAATAAAGCAGAATCATGATTACTGGGATGAAAATCAAGGGAGGTAATCACCATGGAAAACTTCATAAACCAAACACGTGGTGCTTGTTTGAGTTCATAGAGAGTTTTACGAAGCCTACGAACTTCACTAGGTCGTTGAGCAACTCTAGGAGGAGGCACTATATACACTTCTTCTTAAAGATCACCATTTAAGAATGCATTCTTGACATTCATCTGAGATATTTTCCATTGACGATTAGAGGCAATAGTAATTAACAAGCGAACGATGGTTATTTTAACAACAGAAGCAAAAGTTTCCTCATAATCCATGTCATATTTCTAAAAGTAACCTTTAGCAATAAGATGAGCGTTGTACCATTCAATAAAATCATTAGATTTAGTTATGATCTTATACACCTAATGAGAACCAACAGTGTGTTTTCCTGGTGACAATAGTATCAAATACCATGTATAAGCCTGATGCAACGCAGTTAGTTCCTCAGCCATAGCATTCTACCAAAGTGGGGTATGAACAATTTCTCTATAGGATACAGGCTGAGAATAGGGGTGAGCAAAAATTTGAAAAAAATCGAATTAATCGAACCGAACCGACCAAATTCTGAAATTTGGTTCGGTTAATTCGATTTTCGGCTTTTTTCTCAAAATTAAGTTCGATTTTTGGTTAATTCGATTCAGTTTTCGATTTTGAATTTTGTAATTCGGTTAAACCAAATAACCCCAATAAACTGAATAAGAATATTAATTTAATTATTTTTTATTTAAAAATATAATTAAATTAAAAAATCTTGTTTTTTTATTTAAACCGAATAAAATTTTAAAATTTTGGTTAAATCGGTTAATTCAGTTAAAAACTAAATTAATCGATATTTTATCGGTTCGGTTTTCTCGATTTTTATTAAGAAATTCGGTCGGTTCGGTTATTTTAGAAAATATCGATTTATTCGGTTTTCGATCTATTCGGTTCGGTTCAGTTCGGTTTTAACCAAATACTTACCCCTAGCTGAGAAAGACAATGAATAGATGCAACAAAGAAACAAAAGAACGAGAATAATAAGAGTAAGCAAAATCTGGTAGTTTAGTGGACTCACGAACATGAGTGAACAGACGATGGTGAAGAGAAGGATCATCCACAATCTTAGAAGATGATTGAGTAGTGGCAGAAGGAGCACGTGGAGCAGATGTCATAGGAACCAAAGTACCAGATTTGGTTAAGCTATCAGTAGGGACTGTGGGGTAAGGTTCCTCAGTATCGGTATTGAAAGGATCAATGTAATTTGCTTAAGAAACATAACATGACGAGAGATATATAATTTTTGACTAACTGGATCAAAATAATGATATCCTTTTTGACCAACACTATAATCCAAAAAGACACATAGAGTAGACTGATAGGCTAATTTATTATGCTCTACATTTAGACGAAGGGCCAAGTAAGTACAACCAAAAACACACAAAGAGGAATAGGTAGGAGTATGACCATATAATTTTTTAAAAGGTGACAGACCTAAATTGTGTGAGGTTGGAATTTTATTAATCACATGAGTAGCGGTAAGGATTGCTTACCCCCCAAAAGATACCAGGAACACTTGTAAACAATAGAAATGAACGGGTTATTTTAACAAGATGTCTATATTTTTGTTCAACCACACCATTCTATTCAAGAGTATCAGTACATAAGATTTGATGAACAGTACCATCAGAAGCAAGCAAACATAAGAATTCATTCGTAGTGTATTCACCTCCTAGATCACAATGAAAGTACTTTATGATACTAAAATGTTGAGTTTTCACAAGAGCTCTAAAGTTAATGAAAATGATAAGATAATCAATCTGTGTTTCATAAGATAAATCCAAAAGTAACAATTAAAATTATCGATAAATGAAACATAATATTTTGACCTCCTTTTGTAGGAATAGAAGAGGGTCCCTACACATTAGAATAAATAAGATCAAATGGAGCAGAGAAAAGAAAGACCTTTAGAAAAGGATAAGATAGAAAATTTTATCAATTTACAACCACTACAATCATAATATCAGAACTTTTAAAGGTCGTAATACTCTTGTAGAAGCTAACAACCGCAAACGAGACACTGAAACATAACCTAGACGAGAATGTCACAAATAAAAATCAAAAGATGAACGATTCAAACGAAAAGATGATAAACCTACACTCGAAGCTACAACATCTGGTACTGATCTAAAACATAGAATCCTCCTTGCTTATAGCCTGTCTTAATCAACTTCTAAGATCGCAGGTCCTGAACATAATAATTGGATAAAAAAACCAGGTATCCAGACTCACATAATTGACTAACAGAAATAAAATTTAAAGTAAGACTCGCAATATAATAAACATCTATGAGAGATAAACCAGCATAACAATAAAACCAATACTTAATAAGGGCATAGGAGTACCATTAGCAGTCACAATAGTGAACTGGAAGAAAAAGAAACAAAAAATGATAAATTAGGTGATATATGATGAGAGATATCAGAGTCCAAACTCACAAGGATGAAGAAATACCTGAAATACCAGATGATGGAAAACTTGTATCAGAGAAAGTTGACATAACAGAAGGTTGTGAAGCAAAAAAACTATTGAAACTGCTCAAACATATATGGATCAGGTTGTTGCTGATGATATTATTGTTTCGGTGATTTACTTTTATTCAACAATAATAAACATTGTGACCTCCAATGTCCCTTGTTTTTTGCAATAAGCATAGTCATCTCTTGAAACCATCGAAGTTGATCTATTTTGATTATGAATCGGAACCATCCAGAATTATACGAATGCACCATATAATCTAACAAGGCCCAAACTTTCCTTGACAATAAACCAAATAACTTAGAAGAATCAATATGATCCGTGGAAAGGGTTGTGCATTCATCGAGCACAAGGAACTAGGGAGGAAAGATGCAAGGGAATCTAAAAACAAATAACACAATAATTATAGATTGCAAAAACTATCTACAAATCCAAAAAAAAACTCACCACCGAATCAAGCAAGTAAAAGCCACCACAGAATCCAAACCATGATGAAGAAACGACATCGACGATGAAATCAGAGAGGAAGAGGTTCGCGAAAACTATGAATCAAATTAACAGTCCTTTAATTGAATTATCAAAACTACGAAGAAGAAGAGTATCACGTAGAAATTAAGAAAAAAAAATAGCCATCATGATAAATATAAAAAAATATTTTTTAAAAAATAAAATATAAAGTCTTATATAGATGGGTTAAGAAATCCTAAATCTTAAACTGAAAGAGAAAATATTGAAATACCCTAAAGATAAATTTTAATAAAATATATTTAATCTAACAGTGGAGTCAAGTTTGAATCAAGATTTTCACTATGCATACAACAACAAACACAAAACAATTACGAAAAATGATCAAAACTATTCACCCCTTCTAACTCATATGGGACTTAACAATAGATGATGTCACAAGCCTTGACCCGGCTCTTCCTCATCTCCTTGAGGCAGGCCTTGACCACCAAAGCGCCGAAGGGGGTTGGGGCCTGCGCCTGTGGTTGTTATGTTATTGTAGTAGGTGGCGGCGAGCAACCAAGGTGTCGAGGGAGCCCTAGGTGGGTCAGCCGTAGGGGTTTGGCGGTCGGAGGAGGCTGAAGTGGGTGCACTTGGTCATGCACATCTTCCCGAACTAATCCAGGTACTTGGTGCCGCACCGAACCTTTGTGATATATAAACTACTTAAGAATTTTATGGGCCTCTGTTTGGCCCATAAAATAGAGGCACAACCAAAATTTATATATGTATATGTCATTTCAAAATTTGACAGATTTATTTTTAAATCAAATTTATAATTAATTGATTTTCCTGTGTTTCTCTGTAACCCTTTGTACTTATTTCTATAAGACGTCATTTACCAGAAAACTAAAGATAGTAACTTACTGTCGTGTTTTGCATCGACAGTAGCGTAACCTCTCCACGTGTGGATATGAGATTTAAAATTTTTGTTCAGAAGGCATGCTAAAATTTAAATTTATTTTTTTAGAGACAATAGAAGATTTTTATATTTATGATATAGTATATTAAAAATTATAAAAAAATATATTTAAAACTTTTAACTATTTGAAGATTCACAAGCAAATGTCATGATCATAATCGATTTTTGGTGAACTTATTAAGGGTGTCTTCATTAATGCGTCGCTCAATTGAGCTTTAAAGAATACTATTATTTTAGAAACGATAGCTACGAGGATCCTTCAGACAAATAGGTGAAATTTCTCGTCCCCAGTACCTCCGTCGCACCCGTCTCAAGGCCATTACGAAGGAGGTAAATCATGATCTCCGGAGTAATTAGTCCATAGTTGGGCCGAGAATTGATACACCAAACGTTTAAAGTTTTAATCCAGTATGTCTCGCACGACTCAAACTCAAGACATCTTAGAGAATACTCCCATGTACTAACATATGTTTGGTTGTTGAAGATGGATTTTGAACCTAAAAAACGTTTACTAATTGACAAAGCTCGACATAGAAGAGCAATATATAATAAAAGAACAAATTGAATGAACAGATTCAGAATCCAAATTAATAAGAATGAACCCGTCAGAAACTTCGGCAATTTACCAAAGGACGTATCCAACTATTCGTAATTACCGAAAGGAATACCATAGTTTCTATTATACCAAAGGGCGCATCCCATATAGTGAAGTTACTTTTATACCCCTTCTGCCAAAGAATGGTTTTATCAAATACATTTTCGAGACAACCGAACTATTTTATCAATAAAATATTAATTTGTGGTTCGGATGGGTAGCAGTCGAATTTTTCTCAGCCAATATATATATTACTACTTTGCACAAGTCGAATGATCACGAAGGTACGTATATATTGCTTCCTTGCATAACTCGATTCATCACCAAAGCACCTGAGGAAAATAGGTTGTCGTAGGAGAAAAATGAAACAACAGATTGGTAATTAAGAGAAATAGGAATGCACGTATGATTGTCATCTTTGATATGGTATCAGATATAGTTTTAATCAAGATAAACTCTTTCTACTATTTTTATGTTTGGAGGAGGCTTAGGGTGATATGCATTACATGATATCAGGCCCTGGGATTGCATGATCTCATTAGGTTTCAGGCAATAGGAGAGGCTGAAAAATTTTGTTTCAGGCCCTCGGAGGGACTGAAATAAAAGGAATTCAGGCCCTCCCAGGGCCTGGCCTGAATTTATTTTATTTCAGGGCCAGGGAGGGGCTGAAATCAAATGATTTCAGGCCCGCCCTGGGCCTGAAATGTAATGATTCAGGCCCGGAGTGGGCCTGAAATCAAATGATTTCAGGCCCTGCCTGGGCCTGAAATAATTTGATTTCAGGCTCGACCTGGGCCTGAAATAAAATGATTTCAGGCCCTGGTAGGGCCTGAAATTAAATCCCTGGACCTGAAATCAAATGATTTCAGGCCCTCAGGGGCTCCTAGGGCCTTTATTATCAATTTCAAAGTTTGATAAAGTTAATTGTAATTTTTTTTCAGGGATGATAATGTTGTTGACGAAATTCTCTCTGAGATATGGAATATTCTTGATGATAATGTGGTCACGGGGAAAGGATTAGAAATAGCTAGTAATAATATTCCATTATCTTCCCAGTATGGTGATAATAGCATTACAAGGAATTTGTCAATTGATCTAAATGAAGAAGCAAATAATATAGAAGATGAGGGTTTGAATTCTTCTACAAGAGTAGTTGAAATCTTTCAGCCAACCTGGAGTGGGGAGGAAGAAATTGAAATCCGGAATGCAGAAGAATTTGTACCCAGTACAAGTGTAATAGAATTCCAAGCTGATGATATGCAGATTGAGCAATATGAATTCTCCCCAGATCAGTACAGTGACTTAGAGGAGGAGTTTCCATTAGCTGAAGATCCATATATTTTGAATTCTCGATTGCTTTCTGGGCCAATTCGAGAGCTAGAGGCAAGAGATGAGCATGAATTTTTTGTGGGGCAGATATTTCCATCTAGAGAAGAATTCAAGAATGCACTTGTTAAACATGCGATGGTTAAGCATATGAGATATAACCCAGTTGACACCCGGAAAAACAGAGTTAAAGTAGTGTGTTTTAACCAACCATGTACATGGAGAGTAGTAGGAAGGGGGGAAGTAGAGTTCACTGTTACAAAATATATAAAGGAACACCAATGTCGAAGTGTTAGGGAAAGTGCTGATCATCATGCATGTTCTTCATCATTTGTTGCTTCTTTTGTTGAAGAGCAATTTCTTCATAATGAACAATACAAACCAAGTATGATTATTTCAGATATTAAAGCTAGATTTGGAGTGACGATATCATACAGAAAAGCATACATAGCTAGGGAGAAAGCATTGAAAAAGGTTGTTGGAGATTATGATGAGGCATACAGAGATCTCCCACAATATCTGCGTGAGTTAAGAGCTAGAGATTCTGAAACTTATGTGGCACTATGCACGAATGGTGACAATCAGTTCCAGAGGTGTTTTTGGGCTTTTGGTGCTTGCCGAAGGGTGTTCAGGTCTTATTTGCGTAGACTTATCGGAATTGATGCGACACACCTAAGAGGAAAGTATCCAGGAGTATTGTTGATTGCTACGGCGATTGATGGTAATGACAATGTTCTCCCAGTTGCCTTTGCAATAGCTGAAGTAGAATGTGGGTCTGCTTGGGAGTGGTTTTTGGAGCATACAAAGAGGTTCTTTGCTGTTGATGATCACTCACTCACCATAGTATCAGATAGACATCGGGGCATTATATCAGCAGTCAGAAAAGTATTCACAAACGCGCATCATGCTTTTTGTTGCCACCACATGTCTTGTAATATGGTAACTGATATTGGAAGTAGAGCTAGTGTAGGTTTGTTTTGGGCAGCAGCACGAGCCAACACAACACTCCAATATGATATGATAATGCAGACAATGCTTGAAAAACATCCAGATGCTCATAAGTGGCTTCAGAACATTGACCCTAAAAGGTGGGCAAATGTACACTTTACTGGGAGAAGGTACAGAATGCTTATCACGAATTGTGTGGAGAGCTTGAATGCTTTGTTTAAGTCTACACGTGAGCTTCCCATAAATAGGTTAATTGATAATACAAGAAGAAAGGTAGCTCAATGGTTCTATAACCGTAGAGAGGAAGTCTCCAAATGGCATGTTGCTTTGACACCTCATGCTACAAAAGAAATGGAATCAAGGAGAGAGAAAGCTAGAGCTTATAAGGTTCACCCTTACTCTCAATCAGAAATGGAGGTAGAAACATGGGGCACTTCATACATTGTTGATTTGGAAAAAAAGTTTTGTCATTGTGGGGAGTTTCAAATTTCAGGACTCCCTTGCTCACATGCTATAGCTGTAATAATTCACAGGAACATGGATACACTCCGATATTGTGAGCATTATTTTTATTCTGAAACTTAGAAGTGGGTTTACATGGATCGTATTTACCCTTGTAGAAGCAAGCAGTTTTGGCCTAGTGGAGTAAACAACATTACAGTTCGATGTCCCCGTAGCCTTGTGCAGCCTGGTAGACGAAAGAATGCACGGATTGAGTCAAGACACAATGGCAAGGTGAAACTTAAATGCAGCCGGTGAAAACAACTTGGCCATAATAAAAGGACATGTAGAATGCCGCCAGCCCCAAGGTCTTGAGTTAATTGGTTTATGTATTGCAGAAATTTTCTGATGGAAGTGTTTATTTTGTAAGGAGGATAACTGAATGTATAGTATTCTTTTAAAAAACTAGTTGTTAATGTTGTGACTTATAGAAGTATTTCAATATTATGATACATTTTATCTTGTGTCCAATCAATATAAGCAGAATATATCAGAATTGAAGTCGTATCATTTGTAAACCCAAAATAATGTTATTTCAGGAACTTGAAGTCCTGAAGTCCTATGTTTTCTGAATATCTGTTGTTTAACCCTCTCAGATTTTTGCTTTGTTGAATCATTGTTGTGTGCCAACTGATACTGTATCAACACAGTTTTAGATAATCATTAGGACTATGTTTGGAGACTCAAAATAGCATATCCTAGCTAAAATACCAATAATTAGGTAAAGTCTGACTACTCAAAATGAGGTTTGAAAAATTCAAATATGCTAGGTCCATCATACAAACCTCCTGATGTGCCAAATTCTGATAATATGAGGTCTTGATGTGAATGAAATTCGATTGTGGTATGCAATGTGTATTTAGGTACTCTCCTTCTTGTTTATCTTTTAAAAATGTGGTCACAACATGTTCATTTATTTAAAAGATTGGCGTATAAATATTTAATCATACTGTAAATAATTTTTTTGCAACCAGAGGCGTGGGCCTGAAACAATATGTTTCAGGCCCAGCTTGGGCCTGAAATGATAGCATTTCAGGCCCAGTGTGGGCCTGAAATAAATCATTTCAGGCCCACGCTGGGCCTGAAATAATGTCATTTCAGTCCCAGATAGGGCCTGAAATAATATCATTTCAGGCCCATCTTGGGCCTGAAATACTAGCATTTCAGGCCCAGTGTGGGCCTGAAATAAATCATTTCAGGCCCACTCTGGGCCTGAAATCCAAATAGGTCCCTAAAAAATTACTGATATTATCGACAACAATTACAGATTAAAGATTAGAGATTATAAAAAAATAAGGATCGAAAGAAATGCTCCATTGATTTCATTATCAATTACATACATTATAACTACAAATATACAATGTTTGTCATTACACTTACATATATGGATTGTAGCAACTAAAAAAAAAATTACAGATTTTGCTTCCAGAACTTGTCTCTCATTATTTTGTATCCCACCTGAAAACGATAAGGTTTCATTTGTTTTTGGCTAAAATTGGTAGATCGTTGAAAGACCATACTTTCAGCAAACCGCATGATAAGAAAGCACAATCCAACCTGAAACAAGCATTATGAGTCAGTGTTGTTAGCATATAAATTCAAGATGTGACAGAATATTCTATATTTACCTACAAGATGTGACAGAATAGATCATTTGACACACAACAGGGCAGCAACTGGCACACAACAGTGCATTATCAGTTATTATATCTGATCGTATCACTTGGCACATAACAGTGCAGCAACTGGATTTGAATAAACATCACCCAATTGTTTTGTTTTTATTGACAATATATTATATAGAATAACAACATCTACATAATCATAACAACATCCACATAATGAGATTTTTTCATACAAATGGAGGTCAATCGACAGCAATGGATTTTTACATCACTAATACAGCATTCACATTATCTCAAGTTTTACAAAACATGTCCCTCAGAATATTAACTGTCAGCTCAAATCTGATTCTACTCATGTCTCCTTGTTTGAAATCCATCTTCACATCGAACTAGTTGTTAATGTTGTGACTTATAGAAGTATTTCAATATTATGATACATTTTACCTTGGCTTATAAGCACAATATATCAGAATTGAAGTCATATCATTTGTAAAGCCAAAATAATATTATTTCAGGAACTTGAAGTCCTGAAGTCCTATGTTTTCTGAATATCTGTTGTTTAACCCCCTCTGATTTTTGCTTTGTTGAATCATTGTTGTGTGCCAACTGATACTGTATCAACACAGTTTTAGATAATCATTAGGACTATGTTTGGAGACTCAAAATAGTATATCCTAGCTAAAATACCAATAATTAGGTAATGCCTGACTACTCAAAATGAGGTTTGAAAAATCCAAATATGCTAGGTCCATCATACAAACCTCCTGATGTGCCAAATTCTGATAATATGAGGTCTTGATGTGAATGGAAATCAATTGTGGTATGCAATGTGTATTTAGGTACTCTCCTTCTTGTTTATCTTTTAAAAATGTGGGCACAACATGTTCATTTATTTAAAAGATTGGCGTATAAATATTTAATCATACTGTAAATAATTTTTTTTCAACCAGAGGCGTGGGCCTGAAATAAATCATTTCAGGCCCAAGCTGGGCCTGAAATAATGTCATTTCAGTCCCAGATAGGGCCTGAAATAATATCATTTCAGGCCCATATTGGGCCTGAAATACTAGCATTTCAGTCCCAGTGTGGGCCTGAAATAAATCATTTCAGGCCCAACGTGGGCCTGAAATCAAAATAGCTCCCTAAAAAATTACTGATATTATCGACAACAATTACAGTTTAAAGATTAGAGATTACAAAAAAATAAGGATCGAAAGAAATGCTCCATTCATTTCAATATCAATTACATACATTATAACTACAAATATACAATGTTTGTCATTACACTTACATATATGGATTGTAGCAACAAAAAAAAATTACAGATTTTGTTTTCAGAACTTGTCTCTCATTATTTTGTATCCCACCTGAAAACGATAAGGTTTCATTTGTTTTTGGCTAAAATTGGTAGATCGTTGAAAGACCATACTTTCAGCAAACCGCATGATGAAGAAAGCACAATCCAACCTGAAACAAGCATTATGAGTCAGTGTTGTTAGCATATAAATTCAAGCATGAAAGATTAGGTAGTGTTAAACCAAAAACAAAAAACATTAGCTTACCATTTGCTTTGGGTGGGTCCTTGTACTACAATTTGATTAAACTCTTTCCCCTGGATTTCTGGCAAACCTTTATTCCAATTCAAATAATATGACCAGTTCAAACTTTTGAAAAACGCCACCTAGATAGAAATTACATTAGTCAAAATTCTAGCTCATCACATAGTTTTTGTAAAGGTTTATATATCAAATAGAAAACTTACAGTTTTTTCATATTTGGCTGTGTACCCTTTTGTGGCGCCGAGAGAATTATAATGAAGGAAACTACTTTCCTCCAGGTCAATAATCAATAGATGCCAATGATCATCTAAATTATTTAGAGGACAGAAGATATATCTAATTGACTTATTTGTATCAGTAGCAATTGTTTGTTTAAATGCTGTAGCATGTATCACCTCAAACAATTCCTATGTTTATTAAAAAGGAAGTGTTAGTTGACTCAATCCTTGTAACGCCCCAAAATTTCCATTTTTAGTTCTTAAAGTCCTTAGAATTATTTAAAAATGGTTTAGAAATATTCTAGATATTTTTAGGAATTTTTAGAATATTTTTATGGAATTTTCCGAGTCCGTTTGGTATTTTAGAAAAAGGAGAAAGAAATAAAAAAGGAAAAAAATTAAAGGGGCAGCTGGGGGGATTGAACCCGCGACCACAGGGAGGAAGGGAAGCCAGCGAACCAGCTGGGCTAGGTATCAAGCACAGAAAAAGAAGGAGAGAAATTATGTTATCGTTGAGTTAGGCTTTTTCATGAAAGGGTATATCAACTCCCGCTTAAGTCGCGTGAAGCCGATTAGGTTTTCGGGAGGAAGACAGAGGAGGCGCGTGGGGAGGGCTGCGAAACCAAAGGAAAATCAAAGGATCTCTTCCTTCTTCTTCTTCCTCTTGAGTAGAAGCATCTAGGGTTCCTTCCTAGGGCTAAAGGTGGAAGCTTTTCACAAGAAGGAGGGGAAAGGATTTCGTAGGGAGTTTTTCTCCCTGTTTTTGTGAGTTTTTCTTCAAGAACGATGTAAGTAAATCACTCACCTGCAATAGGAGTAGTTTTCATTACGAAATTCTTGCTATAAAGCCATGATTTCGAAAAAGAAGCACGTTTTGAGAAACCTTGCTAATTGCATGTTTAGATTGTTAAAGTTGCATGTTTTCTTATGTTAGAAATCCAATTAAATGGTATTGAATGTAAGTAGGCCAAGCATGATAAGTTTTAATATGAGAAAGGACCCAAAAGTGAAGTTTTGGGTTAAGGGCACATAGTGTGCTTGATGGAAAGTTTAATGTAAGGAAGGTTAAGCTCTTTTAATGCAAAAGAAAAGTTAGTTGATAAGTATGAATAAGTATAGTAAGAAAAGTATTTTACTTTTGTGAAAGAGACATGTACCGGGCAAATGTAAGGCCCACAGAAAGTTAGTAGAAAGTTCTAATAGGATGCGGTGGCTAGCTACCTCGCAACCTATTAGAAAAGCGCGCAGTTGGTACACTGATACCATGGTACAATGTCAAGGCCTAAGAGAAAGTTGATTATTTATTTTCAAGTATATAAGTATGATCAAGTAGTTTCTTTTTTTGAGAAAGTGTTTAATTATTATATGTGTACCTTGATACAATGCAAGCATGATAAAGTAGTTCAAGTAGTAAGCACGGTTAGTTGTGTACTTTGATACATTAACAAACATGATAAAGTGTTTCAAGTTGTAAGCATGTTTAGTTGTAAGTTTTGAAGTAAGTAAAGTTTTAAATCATTCTTCGAAATGAGCATGTTTAGTATTGACATCATGATTTTGTGAGTAGGGATTTACTTACTAAGCATTGTGCTTATTAGTTGCATTTTCCTTCTATTGCAGATAAAGGAAAAGAGAAAGCGTAAGTTGGGAGGCGACAGGACTTGCATTGATGTTCAGAGGAGGTGGAACCGGGGTAAAAGATCCGTTGGGTTGAGTATGAGTAGAGTTTGGTATTTAGAAACATTTAGTTTTATGTTTTGAATAGTAAAGAGTGAACCAATGTGTTTAATTTCCGCGTAGAGTAAGAAGTTGATACAACTTGAAGATGTTTACTTATGTTTTTCCATATGCTTGGTTAGTTTGGTTAAGTTCCGTATTAGTTTCAATTTCAAGAGTTTGGATTGGTTTTGAGTTGCCAATGTGCCAAATAAACTAGTATATATGATAGATTTGAAGTTATATCTTAATGCGAAGTGATAGTATGTGATTTGTGGATGTTTGAAAGGGATTTTCAGGTCTGAAATTTGCAGTTTCAGGCGTGCCAGTCGACTGGCTCAGATACCAGTCGACTGCTATATCGAACAGAACCTTCTGTTCGATATGGCAGTCGACTGACCATATACCAGTCGACTGACACCAGTCGACTGATATAATAGCAGTCGACTGCTACCATTAAAGAAAAACTGGGTAGAGCAGCTGGTTAGTGCTTTAGTGTTACAACTAAGAAGTCTAGGGGTCAAATCCTGGCAAAGCAAATAAAATGAAAGTTGTTTTGTTTTTTTTTGAAAAAAAAAGAAGGAAGAAAAAAAAAATTCAGAGCAAATTAAGGGGACTCAAGTAGGTGTAACCTAAGGCTAAGGATAAGGTAAAGTTAAGGTTAAGCAAATGTGACGTCCGCTTTAAGAGAGAAAGTTAAGAGAAGTCTGGTCGTCACAGAGTGGTATCAGAGCAGGTCTCCACCCTTCCGCCACACTGACATCAAGCATCAACCCTGCCGCCTACCAAGTAAGAAATTTAATGTTGTTTTGTTTTTGTTAATATGCTTTCTTTATTGACTGCTAGTATTAGTAAGTGCATGATAGTAGAAAAGCATGATAGTATTACTATGATATGATAATGTATGCATAGAGATAGTGAAGCAAGTTAGTAAGAAATAATATGCATTTATTTCTTATTTATTTTCTATACACCATAGAGAAAGAGAATGGCAAGAGGACGTCCCAGAACTGTCCGAAATGAGGAGCAGACTCCTAGAGAGCAGGAGTCCACTGAGTCAGCACCACCCACAGATCTTCAAGGAGTGGTGGCCCAGCTTCAGAGGCAACTTGCTGAGCAGCAGCAAGTCATTGCTGCCTTGATGGCTAATCAGCAAGCCACCCCTGTTGCCACGCCAGTGGCGCCAGTGGCACAAGTAGCGACACCAGCGGTGACAGAGACTCCCCCAGTACCTCTGACAAGAGAAGTGAGACAGGAAGCATATCTGATCCAGTGGCAGAGACTGAAGCCCGAGAATTTTTCTGGCACAAGTGAACCATGGGATGCTCAGGCATGGTTCAAAACGGTGGAAAGTATAATGGAGTTACTGGACTGGCCCGAGGTGGAGAAGATAAAGTGCACATCCTTCTGCCTTACTGGAGATGCTAGGATGTGGTGGGAAAGAGTGAAAGCTAAGAGGAATGTGAATCAGATGACCTGGGCCGAATTTGAAGCAGAATTTCTGGAAGAGTACTTTCACATGAAAGTGACAAACAAGCACTATGATGAATTTACTGAGTTCCGTCAAGGAGATCTGACTGTAGATGAAGCAGTGAAGAAATTCAATCGACTAGCTCGCTTGTGCCCAGAGCTAGTTAGTACTGAGAAGGAGAGAGTTAGGCTGATGCTCAAGATGCTGAGGCCCCAGATAGCTTTGAACGTGGCCGGCAGTGGTAACAGACCACAAACTTCAGAGGAGTTAGTAAGTAGTGCTTTGATCACTGAGCACTACTTAAACAGTATAAGGGTTACACGGGCGCAACAACAACAGACCTCAGCTCAAAGTCCCAAGGGAGTACACAGAATCAACAGAACTGGAAAGGGAATTCAAGCAAGAGAAAGCAGGGGGACCAGAAGACTTCTGAGGGAAGTAAAGGAGGCACCTCAAGCAAGCAGCCTAAGTATCCTCCTTGCCCAAAGTGTGGAAAGACACATCCTGGAGTGTGTCGTCAGGGCATGAGTGGATGCCATATATGTGGAGCAGAGGGACACATGATGAAGGCTTGCCCTAACAAGTCAAGTGTTGGAGCTTGCTATATATGTGGAGTAGTAGGGCACATGGCCAAGGCTTGTCCTAAAGCAAAGCAACCTCCACCCCAGTTTCTTCAGTACGGAGGTGGACCTGCTCAGCTGCACCAGATGCAGCCAGTTATGGAGGGACCTTATTACAGCCAGATGAGGATGGAAGCCCCACCAGCCACAACCAACGCCAGGATTTTCTCCATTAGCAAGGAAGATGTGGCAAATGCTCCTACTGTGGTCACAGGTCGAATACTCATCTCATCTCAGTATGCTATTGTGTTATTCGATACTGGGGCAACCCATTCTTTTGTATCTATACTATTCTCTAAAAAGCTAGGGATCCCACCAGAGAGTTTAAGTCAGGAGTTTCTAATAACTCTACCATCAGGAGAAGTTATGGCCTCTACCCAGAGGCTAAGGGCAGTACAAATCTGGATTTCCAACCGAGAGCTCTACAGTGACTTGGTAATCCTTGAGATGAAGGATTACGATGTCATTTTAGGGATGGATTTCTTGAGCAAGTACAGTGCTTCTATAGACTGCCGCAAGAGAAGGGTCAAGTTTACACCAGAAGCAGAACCTTCATTTGAATTTATTGGAGACCCGAAGAGAAAGACAAAAAGGTTTTTATCTACCTTACAAGCTCAGAGGATGTTAGAAAATGGATGTTCTGGTTTTCTAGCTCATATAGTGGATGCAAGTCAAAGGGAAGAATTAAAGAAAGAAGATGTGAGAGTAGTCTGTGACTATCCTGAAGTGTTTCCTGAAGAGCTACCAGGACTCCCTCCCAATCGGGAAATTGAGTTTGAAATTGAGTTGGCCCCAGGAACCAACCCAATTTCGAAAGCACCTTATCGCATGGCGCCAGCAGAACTGAAAGAATTGCAAGAACAATTGCAAGAGCTGCTTGACAAGGGTTTCATCCGCCCTAGTCATTCACCTTGGGGAGCTCCTGTACTGTTCGTCAAGAAGAAAGATGGATCTATGCGAATGTGCATAGATTATCGAGCTTTGAACAAGGTAACCATCAAGAACAGATATCCTTTGCCAAGGATAGATGATTTATTTGATCAGTTGAAGGGAGCTACAGTGTTCTCCAAGATAGATCTGCGATCAGGTTACCATCAGCTCAGAGTGAAGGAGAGTGATGTGCCAAGGACTGCTTTCAGTACAAGATATGGGCACTATGAGTTTGTGGTTATGCCCTTTGGAGTGACAAACGCCCCTGCGACGTTTATGGATCTAATGAATAGAGTATTCAAGGATTTTCTGGACAAGTTCGTTATTGTCTTCATTGATGATATCCTAGTGTATTCAAAGACTCAGCAAGAACATGAAGAACACCTGAAGATAGTGTTGCAAACCTTACACCAAAAGGAGTTGTACGCCAAATTCTCAAAGTGTGAGTTTTGGCTTGATCGGGTGGCCTTCCTAGGCCACATTATTTCCAAGGAAGGTATTATGGTAGACCCAGCCAAGATTGAAGCAGTTAGTAACTGGAGTCAACCAAAGAATGCTAGTGAGATCAGAAGTTTTCTGGGTTTGGCAGGGTACTACAGAAGGTTTGTGGAGGACTTTTCAAAGATAGCTTCACCACTTACATCCCTTACCAGAAAGAATAAGAAGTATGAGTGGACTGAAGACTGTGAGCAGAGTTTTCTTGAGTTGAAGAAGAGACTAACAAGCGCTCCTATTCTTACAGTACCCGAAGGTGATAAGAGCTTTGATATATATAGTGATGCATCAAAGCTAGGACTTGGAGCAGTCCTTATGCAAGAAGGCAAAGTCATAGCTTATGCTTCCAGGCAACTCAAGGACTATGAAAAGAATTACCCCACTCATGATCTGGAGTTGGCAGCTGTAGTCTTTGCTCTAAAGATATGGAGGCATTACTTGTATGGAGTGCAGTGTAAGATTTATACAGATCACCAGAGTCTGAAATATTTCTTCACTCAGAAAGACCTCAATATGAGACAGCGAAGGTGGCTCGAGTTAGTGAAGGACTATGACTGTGAGATTCTTTACCACCCTGGTAAGGCAAATAGAGTAGCAGATGCACTGAGTAGAAAGACTTGTGCCACTTTGATGTCCTTATCATCATTGGCACCACCATTACAGAAGGAGATAGTAGATTATGGAGTGGAGATTATTGATGGGCAGCTAGCTCTATTGACACTAGAGTCGACTTTGCTTGAAGAGATACAGAAAGAGCAAGCTGAGGATTCTGATATCCAAAGGATCAAGCAAGAGGTGCAAGAAGAAGAGAGTAAAGGGTTTAGAGTATCTGACAGTGGGATACTCTACTATGGTGACCGTTTATGTGTCCCCAATCATGAAGAGCTGAGAAAGAAGATTCTTGAAGAAGCCCATGGAACTCCCTACTCAATGCATCCTGGTTCCACTAAGATGTATCAGGATTTGAAAAGAAGATTTTGGTGGTCAGGGATGAAGAGAGACATAGCTAAGTATGTCAGCACCTGCCTGACATGTCAGAGAGTTAAAGCAGAACACCAGAGACCAGGAGGTGTCCTACAGCCTGAATAAATTTTAGTACCTTATTTAAAAGTGAATGAATAAATTTTATTAATGAATGACAATAACCATCATTGTTTTACAAATAGATGCAACCGCAATAGCAACTAACTCACTTTAATTTACTAAGCTTTAATAATGTTTCTGCAATCTCCGCATCTTTATTCTTCTTAAAAATTGCCTTGGCTTTCTTCAAGATGTTGCTTTTGACCTTTTGGAGTTCTTTCCCTTTAGCAACTTGTTGATCAGATAAATTTGTTTGAGTAGAGGTTGCAGATTGTGTTGTTTGCGATGTAGATTGTGACATTGATGGGGCAGGAGCCTCCTCATCTTCAGCTTCATCCTCTCCCCTCATCCTCATCCTCATCCTGAACAATTTCTTTTTCTTTGCCTTTGTCCTCGTTGGGTGGTCTTACCTGAGTTAATTTTGTTTTTTTTGGAAGTGGCTGAGGGTCATCTGAGCCTTTGCTTTCCAATTGTATACTCAGTTGTCGGATTGTCTCGTCAGGCTTATCTTTGATTCTATCTTGATCAACTATCATTCTTTTGAACTGATCATCTTTCTCCTTAAGCTGGGAATCCTTATCAGCAATTATTGTCTCCTTCTGAGCAATTATTTCATCTTTTTCTTTGACCAGGGAATCCTTTTCAGCAAGTAGTCTATGGCTCTGAGCATTTATTTGATCCTTGTCCCTGACGGCTGTTGCCAACTCAATTTTCACATCCTCCAAACTTTTAAGAGCAACATTTAATTGTTGCTATAAGGTATCAATATGTTCTTGCTTTTCTATACATTCATTGCAGCTTTCCTTCTCTAAGGCCTGTAGTCTATCTTCTGCAGCCTGGCTTCCTTCGGCTGCCTGCTTTAATACCTCACTGTGTACCTCAAGTGCTTCAGTTGGAGGAGAGTAGTGAGGTACTAAATCCAGTTCTATATCAAATGGGATTAAATCAACCAGAATTAAATTTGTGGGCACACGGTCGATCATCCTTTTGATACTCTCTACATGAGCATTAGGCCAATTCCAGCGAAGAATTCTTGGCAATCTATGAGGATGATGAGGAGCAGCAATACTAATATGTTCAGTAACCCAAACCTGTAACATGATTATATTCAGTAATTAGTATCCATCATATCATATATTAGCAGGCAGATGTACTTTAACTTATAGCTAAAATATTTGGAAAACCCTTGAGCAAGGGAGCCTTGGCCGGTTGGCTTGTATCACCTACATGTGTTGTACGCCTCAATGTGACCTCCTTTCCAATGGCTTCCAACTGAGGAGCCATGAAATTGTACAGAGCATTGCACCAATTATAGTTTGGTAGATTGTCAAAATCATCAACGCAATCAATGAGTGACATTGCTGGAATGGCAAGTGTGCTGCTTGTACCACAAAAAAGAACTGTGGAAAAAAATACAGTATATACATCTGACAGTACAGCTTGTCATTGGATGTAGACTTCGTTATCAGTTTCTCCAAATGCTTTGCAGAACAACTGGAATCTTCAAAATATTCCTTGTACAGTGGGCTAGAGGCCTCATTAAAATCAAGTTGGATTACCTCTCCATTGTCAGGTAGCCCTAGAATAAGTGATAGGTCAACCTTTGTGAAATTGAGTTTTTTCCCATGGAACACAAAGCTCTTTTCTTCTTCATCCCAATTATCAAACATATTTTGAACCTGAGGTCTTACACAAGAACTAGTGGGGAGGTCGAGGACCCATGAAAAGGGTGTTTGTCGAAGCAATTGTTCTTGTGCTGGTGTGGGTGGAACAGAATCTATAAAATTTTTGAAATGGCAAAGGCTACTTTTCCAGTTCATTCGTTTAGTTCGACCTCTGTTGGCAAAACTCATATACTCGCTTGGCAATTTGATTTTTCGTTGTGGTTGTTGTTTTTTCCCATGACTTCTCCCAGGACCTTGATGTTTCTTTGAATTTTTAGGAGCAGCTTGCTTTGAAGATGATCTTTTCGGAGCCATCCCGAACTTAGGAACCTCAAACAAAAATTATTCGAAACTGATGGAAAAATGACACTTAGATTTCGTTCGTCAAGGGTATCCTCATATTCGGTCATTGAGTGGCAACAATCGCTAACCCTAGGTCAGAAGCAAAAACTACACTGAAATGAAAAAAACAAAAAATTTGGTTACGTACCTTTCGACTAGTCCGATGAAGAGGATGTCGGCCACCACAACTCCAATGGAGGTAAGCACGCTAACTTCAAATGGCAACAAATCAGGATCTACGAGATGATTGCTTACCACTAGGGACCCAAGGACCCTATAAAGCTGACTAACTGCTGGGCCTGATAATAGAGGATTTCAGGCCCTAAACGATAACTTTTTTTTCAGTTATTTTACATATAACTTAGGTATATTTTTTGTATTTCAAATATATAACACATATCAAAATTAAAAGGAAATTTTTAATTATCAAATATTTATCTGATTTTCTACAAATCAACCTGAAAATTAGAGGGATTAGAGGAATTTGTTATTTATCAAATATTTCAGGCCCTCGGATGATTTTTACAAATTTACCGAGGGCCTGAAATAAATTTATTCAGGCCCACGTTGGGCCTGAAATAACTTTATTTCAGGCACACGTTGGACCTGAATGAAGACAATTCAGGCCCATCGTGGGCCTGAATTAAAAATTATTTCAGGACCACCCTTAACCATATAATATTTTGACTTCATCCCCCAAGTTGGATTACATATTTTATCCCTAAACCCTAAAATACTCTCTCCAACCTCACCCCTAGCTATTGATAATGGTTTTGTAGAAATCCAGATATGGGAGGTCCATCAGTGGGTTTTCAGCAAAACCCACTGATGGAACTAAACTAGACCTATAGCTTTGAACAAAATTATAATTTGAGGTTTCGGACACCTAATCTACATTCTCCAACCTCAACCCTAACTACTGATAATGGTTTTTCAGAAATCCAGATATGGGAGGTCCATCAGTGGGTTTTGCTCAAAACCCACTGATAGAACTAAACTACACCTATAGCTTTGGACAAATTTATAATTTGAGGTTTAGGACACCTAAAATACTTTCTCCAACCTCTTCCCTAACTGTTGATAATGGTTTTCATAAATCCAGATATTTTTTTTCCAAAGCTATAGGTGTAGTTGAGTTCCATCAGTGGGTTTTGCTCAAAACCCACTGATGGACCTCCCATATCTGGATTTCTGAAACCCCCTACATAAATAGTTAGGGATGAGGTTGGAGAAAGTATTTTAGATGTTCATAACCTCAAATTAATATTTTTAGTATTTTAGGTGTCCATAACCTAAAATTTATATTTTTTCCAAAGTTATAGGTGTAGTTTAGTTCCATCAGTGGGTTTTGCTCAAAACCCACTGATGGACCTGCCATATCTGGATTTCTGAAAAAACATTATCAATAGTTAGGGATGAGGTTGGAGAAAGTATTTTAGGTGTCCATAACCTAAATTTTATATTTTTTCCAAAGCTATAGGTCTAGTTTAGTTCCATCAGTGGGTTTTGCTCAAAACCCACTGATGGAGCCCCCATATCTGGATTTCTGAAAAACCATTATCAATAGTTAGGGATGAGGTTAGAGAAAGTATTTTAGGTGTCCATAACCTAAAATTTATATTTTTTCCAAAGCTATAGGTCTAGTTTAGTTCCATCAGTGGGTTTTGCTCAAAACCCACTGATGGAGCCCCCATATCTGGATTTCTGAAACCCCCTACATAAATAGTTAGGGATGAGGTTGGAGAAAGTATTTTAGGTGTCCATAACCTCAAATTAATATTTTTAGTATTTTAGGTGTCCATAACCTAAAATTTATATTTTTTCCAAAGCTATAGGTCTAGTTTAGTTCCATCAGTGGGTTTTGCTCAAAACCCACTGATGGACCTCCCATATCTGGATTTCTGAAAAACCATTATCAATAGTTAGGGATGAGGTTGGAGAAAGTATTTTAGGTGTCCATAACCTCAAATTTATATTTTTTCCAAAGCTATAGGTCTAGTTTAGTTCCATCAGTTGGTTTTGCTTAAAACCCACTGATGGAGCCCCCATATCTGGATTTCCGGAAAACCATTATCAGTAGTTAGGGTTGAGGTTGAAGAAAGTATTTTAGGTGTCCAATCCTCAAATTATTATAAGTACCATTGCAGTAGGTGTTGTTTAGGTATAACACTTCAGGGCCACGGTGGGCCTGAAATTAATATATTGGGGCCTGAAATAGCTTCATTTCAGTCCCAACTCGGGCCTGAAATAAATGTATTTCAGGCCCAAGTTGGGCCTGAAATTAATATATTTCAGGCCCAGTGTCGGCCTGAATTAACTGATTTCAGGCCCAGCTTGGGCCTGAAATACATTTATTTCAGGCCCAACGTGGGCATGAAATCATTTGACCCCATCCACCATCTTTAAATTTCATTTATATAAAATATATTGATGATTAAATTATATAATGATTTTTAGAATAATATTCTATATTTACCTACAAGATGTGACAGAATAGGTCATTTGGCACACAACAGTGCAGCAACTGGCACAGAACAGTGCATTATCAGTTATTATATCTGACCGTATCACTTGGCACACAACAGTGTAGCAGCTGGATTTGAATAAACATCACCCAATTGTTTTATTTTTGTTGACAATATATTATATAGAATAACAACATCTACATAATCATAACAACATCCACATAATGAGATTTTTCCATACAAATGGAGGTCAATCGACAGCAATGGATTTTTATATCACCAATACAGCATTCACATTATCTCAAGTTTTACAAAACATGTCCCTCATAATATTAACTGTCAGCTCAAATCTGATTTTACTCATGTCTCCTTGTTTGAAATCCATCTTCTCATCGTATAGGAGACATCGAACATATTGCATGACAAAGAAGGCACAGTCCACACTGAAATTAACAAACACTTTTTTAGAATTCTAATTAAGTCGGTTTATAAAATACTTTCTTATTTTTAAAACTTTTTAACCTCTTCCTCATTTAGTTACCTATGTTCTTGTTGGGGACATTTTTGTCTGACGGAGGGCCATTTGTCCAAGGGATGAAGACTTTGTAGATACGGATGAATAGCCGTAAGTTCCTCGCGAGTATATTGTTTAAGTTCTTTTACCTGTCAAACATATCATGAATTTATTAATCACCATCAATGACATTTTAGACAAAATGATGACCATATATAAGAATAAAGGAAGGTAGCTCACCGCTGTGTCAAATTCATGCTTATATTTACGGCCACTAGCAAGAGAATTAAAATGATTGAAAGTCATGGATTCTATATCCACCGCCAACAAGTGAAAGTGTGTATTATCACTGTACAAAGGGATTAAAATAAATCTAAACCCTTGTTCTAGCATATCAGTCTTCATCACTTGTTGCAGGGAAATCTTTCTTGACGATCTGATTGATGTCTACAAATATGCATTCACAAAATTAATAATACCCATATCATAATATTAGATCTTCTACAATATATCTGTTTAATTAATATACATCACTTACTGTGAAGAAGGTTGAACAATATATTAACTTGTTGTATGACCTACCACATGCTGATGCTCCCCTAAATAAAATTTTACAAAAGGCATCAATGACCTCGCCTTTTGTAAAAACCTCTCCATTGAGGATTTGTAAGAATGAATGCAAATTCAAAGCAAAGGGTGCATCCTCCCAGATAAATTCATTTGCCAACCTGCCATGTAAATTGATAAGACTATATATTACATAAGAAGATATATTAACTAAAGTAAACTATAATATTTTGTAACTTACTTTAGATTCTCCAATCTATTTATCAGGTAGGCCACTTCTTTATCTTGAATTTTCTTCTTTGTATTCATAAAATGTTTCTTCACAAACTACATCGATAAAATTTATTTAGACCAAACTAATTATTGACCAAATTCAATACAATTGACTTATTTTAAATGAAATTAACACACTTACATCAATGCCTTGTTGCCTCATTTTGTATAGTTCGGAGGTTCTTCTTGTTTCCTCCTCTATGTCTTCTTCAGACATGACTTCCATTACATTAATGTTTCTCTTGCTTCATCCATATCCTCCTCACTAAGTTTCCTTTTTCCCTTGTCCATGACATTTGATATTTGTTTCCTGTCCCGCTTCCCCTTAGGTAAAAGCTGGTGCCATACTGGACTGTCAATTGGAGTATCCCTGTAATCATACCGAGTTCGGTCACGTCCTCTCCTAGGTGTACAAGATACTGGATCAGAGAGAGGATCGACTACAGGATAGCTTTCTTGACCCTCCATGCCTTTTTTTTCAATAATTGAAAGTAATTCCTTAACCCTTTCATTCAAACATATATTCTCCTCTGTTAGCTTCTTGATTCGGTTGTCCTTAAGAATGCATTCACCACATAGCCTAACATCTCCTTCTGATGTCTCCATTGGCCGTGGTATGTCATCACCGATATCAAGATTCTCAAACAATGTGTTTTCATGTAGATTAGGAATTAATTCAACAATAACCTGTCAATTACGAAGTACACAAATGTTACTACCTCTATATCTAACTCAGATAGATCACATTTAAGAATAATTACCTCTTCGGACGAGAGACGGTCGACAAGGCCCCTCACCCTACTAATAAGCGAAGGAATATTTCTCCACTTATTTATTCGGGGTCCTTCAACATTGAATGGTTTTTGAATTGGTACATGCTCCAAAAACCATGCCTACACAAAGTTTTCCAGCCAAATACATTAATGACATCAAAATATTATAAAATTTAACAAGATAATTCTACTCACTGCCAAAAGCCCTGCAAAACCCTTTAGGTAAGGGAGGTTGGTGGTGCTCTGGTTTCCCTGAGTTGATGAAAATAAGTCCCCAATCTTAGGTAATTGTGGAGACAAAAATTGATGGATAACTTCTACCCAGTTGAATCTACCTAGATTGTCATACTCATCTACTATATCTACAAGACCTAGAGGAACCTTGTATGTACTAGACGAAAATAAAACACAAACAAATATATACAAAATATAAAATTTACACACTAATAACACATCATCCTCTGATTCAACACTTTTAGAAAAATGTTTAAGTAACTCCTCAAGTCTTGTTCTTGTAGGTTGTTTTTCTTTTGAGAAGTAAGTACGATAGAGGTCACCCGATGCTTTAGTTGAATTAATAGGGACCGAAACACCACGGTCCACTATACCCAGTATCAAAGCAACATCTCGTCTGAAGAACGCAACCGGTACACCTGAAACAATTATAATATTTAGTTATCATCAAGAATATAGGCTTGAAATTATTCCACGTTGGGCCTGAAATGAATTCAATTCAGGCCCAACGTGGGCCTGAAATGAATTCAATTCAGGCCCGACGAGGGCCTGAAATGAATACATTTCAGGTCCACGTCGGGCCTGAAATAAATTCATTTCAGGCCCGAGGTGGGCCTGAAATGAATTCATTTCAGGCCCGAGGTGGGCCTGAAATGTATTCATTTCAGGCCTACCGAGGGCCTGAACTAAATTAACTTCAGGCCCTCGGTAGGCCTGAAATGATTTTATTTCATGCCTACCGAGGGCCTGAAGTCAATTTCACTTCAGGCCCTCAGTAGCCCTGAAATGAATGATTAAACTTTATCAAAAACTAATCATTTTAGGCCATCTATATTACTGTCTTATCTTACTATAGATACTATAGATATTGTCTACAATTCATAACAAAAACTATTACATGAGAATTTAAAAACTTGCGAGGTTAATCCCAACTTTCAAATATATTAACCAAAATTTCACGGATATGCTGCAATTCTTGTATGTCCAGGAAAAAACTGAAAGACGACCCTTTGATCTTCGCAATGTGTCGATCATTTAAAATTTCAAATGCTTCAAAAAATTGTTTAAAGTGGCCTAAAACACTGCACCAACGTAATTTTTGTCCAAACTCATCTGAATTCTACAGTTTATATACAGTACAAATTTATTCAGCAAAATAATTTTAAACATGTTGACAAACTATGCTGGTTTGACCTAAGCATATCGCTAACATACCTTGGTGGATAATGCCAACGAAGAAGACGCTGAACCACCCACAGACCTTTTTCCTGACATTATCAAATAAATCAAACGTGCAGAAACCCTAACCCCTTGGTGTATTATGCCGATCAGTCTCGACTTCAACGTTAACACGAAAACCCACCTCAGGATCACACAGAAACGCTTTCGAGCATTGCCTAGGTTTTGGTTGTCCGCAGGGATTCGGGGGATGAGCTCGCAACTATATCACAGCTAGGGCACGCACAATGTCCTCCACCTTCAAACCTTCCATTTACGTTGTTGCGCTGAGAGAGAATGGAGAAAAATTCGACTGCTACCCATCCGAACCACAAATTAATATTTTATTGATAAAGTGGTTCGGTTGTCTCGAAAATGTGTTTGATAAAGCCATTCTTTGGCGGGAGGGGTATAAAAGTAACTTCACTATATGGGATGCACCCTTTGGTATAATAGAAACCATGGTACTCCTTTCGGTAATTACGAATAGTTGGATACGCCCTTTGGTAAATTGCCGCAGAAACTTTAGTTGAAGCTCCAATGCAAAACTAGCATTGTATTACATCCTATTTGGAAAGGAGGGAATTGGAATTTAATTCCCTCCTTTGGTAGCAATTTTTAGGAAGGAATTGGATTCCAATTCCTTTCACCCCCCAAAATAAATCAGACCTCTTTGGGTCTGATTTGGGAAGGGAATTCCCTTCCAAATTTTAAATTACTAATTCACCCTTCTTAATAAAACAAATCAGCACCTTTTCGGACTGTTGCATCCCTGCTCATTGCTCAGCGCCGTTTCGGACCACGCTCTTTTTAATAAAACAAATTTCATCTTCATTTTGCTTGATGATTTTCATTTTGCTTGAAGGATAATATGGTAAAAGTATAACAATTGATTTCAATTTTGATTGATTCCAAACATGAAAATTCAATTCAATTCAATTCTGTTGTTTATTAATTCATTCCAAACATGAGAATTGGAATTCAATTCCGATCGGAATTGAATTTCGATTCTTTAATTAAAAGGTTNAACCCACTGATGGACCTCCCATATCTGGATTTCTGAAAAACCATTAAATAGTTAGGGATGAGGTTGGAGAAAGTATTTTAGGTGTCCATAACCTCAAAATTTATATTTTTTTTCCCAAAGCTATAGGTCTAGTTTAGTTTCATCAGTGGGTTTTGCTCAAAATCCCACTGATGGACCTCCCATATCTGGATTTCTGAAAAACCATTATCAATAGTTAAGGATTAGGTTGGAGAAAGTATTTTAGGTGTCCCAAGCCTCAAATTATAATTTTTTTCCAAAGCCATAGGTCTAGTTATGTTCCATCAGTGGATTTTGCTCAAAACCCACTGATGGACCTCCCATATCTGGATTTCTGAAAAACCATTATCAATAGTTAGGGATGAGGTTAGAGAAAGTGTTTTAGGTGTCCATAACCTCAAATTTATATTTTTTCCAAAGCTATAGGTCTTGTTTAGTTCCATCAGTGGGTTTTGCTCAAAACCCACTGATGGACCTCCCATATCTGGATTTCTGAAAAATCATTATCAATAGTTAAGGATTAGGTTGAAGAAAGTATTTTAGGTATCCCAAACCTCAAATTATAATTTTTTCCAAAGCAATTGGTCTAGTTTAGTTCGATCATTGGGTTTAGCTCAAAACCCACTGATGGACCACCCATATCTAGATTTCCGGAAAACCATTATCAGTAGTTAGGGTTGAGGTTGGAGAAAGTATTTTAGGTGTCCAATCCTCAAATTATTATAAGTACCATTGCAGTAGGTGTTGTTTAGGTATAACACTTGAGGCCCACGGTGGGCCTGAGATAAATATATTGGGGCCTGAAATAGCTTCATTTCAGTCCCAACTCGTGCCTGAAATAAATGTATTTCATGCCCAAGTTGGGCCTGAAATTAATATATTTCAGGCCCAATGTGGTCCTGAATTAACTGATTTCAGGCCCAGCTTGGGCCTGAAATATATTTATTTCAGGCCCAACGTAGGCATGAAATCATTTGACCCCATCTACCATCTTTAAATTTGATTTATATAAAATATATTGATGATTAAATTATATAATCATTTTTAGAATAATATTCTATATTTACCTACAAGATGTGACAGAATAGGTCATTTGGCACACAACAGTGCAGCAACTGGCACACAACAGTGCATTATCAGTTATTATATCTGACCGTATCACTTGGCACACAACAGTGCAGCATCTGGATTTGAATAAACATCACCCAATTGTTTTGTTTTTGTTGTCAATATATTATATAGAATAACAACATCTACATAATCATAACAACATCCACATAATGAGATTTTTCCATACAAATGGAGGTCAATCGACAGCAATGGATTTTTACATCACCGACACAGCATTCACATTATCTCAAGTTTTACAAAACATGTCCCTCATAATATTAACTGTCAGCTCAAATCTGATTTTACTCATGTCTCCTTGTTTGAAATCCATCTTCTCATCGTATAGGAGGCATCGAACATATTGCATGACAAAGAAGGCACAGTCCACGCTGAAATTAACAAACACTTTTTTAGAATTCTAATTAAGTCGGTTTATAAAATACTTTCTTATTTTTAAAACTTTTTAATCTCTTCCTCATTTAGTTACCTATGTTCTTGTTGGGGACATTTTTGTCTAACGGAGGGTCATTTGTCCAAGGGATGATGACTTTGTAGATACGGATGAATAGCCGTAAGTTCCTCGCGAGTATATTGTTTAAGTTCTTTTACCTGTCAAACATATCATGAATTTATTAATCACCATCAATAACATTTTAGACAAAATGATGACCATATATAAGAATAATGGAAGGTAGCTCACCACTGTGTCAAATTCATGCTTATATTTACGACCACTAGCAAGAGAATTAAAATGATTGAAAGTCATGGATTCTGTATCCACCGCCAACAAGTGAAAGTGTGTATTATCACTGCACAAAGGGATTAAAATAAATCTAAACCCTTGTTCTAGCATATCAGTCTTCATCACTTGTTGCAGGGAAATCTTTCTTGACGATCTGATTGATGCCTACAAATATGCATTCACAAAATTAATAATACCCATATCATAATATTAGGTCTTCTACAATATATCTGTTTAATTAATATACATCACTTACTGTGAAGAAGGTTGAACAATATATTGACTTGTTGTATGGCCTACCACATGCGGATGCTCCCCTAAATAAAATTTTACAAAAGGCATCAATGACCTCGCCTTTTGTAAAAACCTCTCCATTGAGGATTTGTAAGAATGAATGCAAATTCAAAGCAAAGGGTGCATCCTCCCAGATAAATTCATTTGCCAACCTGCCATGTAAATTGATAAGATTATATATTACATAAGAAGATATATTAACTAAACTAAACTATAATATTTTGTAACTTACTTTAGATTCTCCAATCTATTTATCAGGTAGGCCACTTCTTATCTTGATTTTTCTTCTTTGTATTCATAAAATGTTTCTTCACAAACTACATCGATAAAATTTATTTAGACCAAACTAATTATTGACCAAATTCAATACAATTAACGTATTTTAAATGAAATTAACACACTTACATCAATGCCTTGTTGCCTCATTTTGTATAGTTCGGAGGTTCTTCTTGTTTCCTCCTCTATGTCTTCTTCAGACATGACTTCCATTACATTAATATTTTCTCTTGCTTCATCCATATCCTCCTCACTAAGTTTCCTTTTTCCCTTGTCCATGACATTTGATATTTGTTTCCTGTCCCGCTTCCCCTTAGGTAAAAGCTGGTGCCATACTGGACTGTCAATTGAAGTATCCCTGTAATCATACCGAGTTCGGTCACGTCCTCTCCTAGGTGTACAAGATACTGGATCAGAAAGAGGATCGACTACAGGATAGCTTTCTTGACCCTCCATGCCTTTTTTTCAATAATTGAAAGTAATTCCTTAACCCTTTCATTCAAACATATATTCTCTTCTGTTAGCTCCTTGATTCGGTTGTCCTTAAGAATGCATTCACCACATAGCCTAACATCTCCTTCTGATGTCTCCATTGGCCGTGGTATGTCATCACCGATATCAAGGTTCTCAAATAATGTGTTTTCATGTAGGTTAGGAATTAATTCAACAATAACCTGTCAATTACGAAGTACACAAATGTTACTACCTCTATATCTAACTCAGATAGATCACATTTAAGAATAATTACCTCTTCGGACGAGAGTCGGTCGACAAGGCCCCTCACCCTACAAATATGCGATGGAATATTCCTCCACTTATTTATTCGGGGTCCTTCAACATTGAATGGTTTTTGAATTGGTACATGCTCCAAAAACCATGCCTACACAAAGTTTTCCAGCCAAATACATTAATGACATCAAAATATTATAAAATTTAACAAGATAATTCTACTCACTACCAAAAGCCCTGCAAATCCCTTTAGGTAAGGGAGGTTGGTGGTGCTCTAGTTTCCCTGAGTTGATGAAAATAAGTCCCCAATCTTAGGTAATTGTGGAGACAAAAATTGATGGATAGCTTCTACCCAGTTGAATCTACCTAGATTGTCATAATCATCTACTATATCTACAAGACCTAGAGGAACCTTATATGTACTAGACGAAAATAAAACACAAACAAATATATACAAAATATAAAATTTACACACTAATAACACATCATCCTCTGATTCAACACTTTTAGAAAAATGTTTAAGTAACTCCTCAAGTCTTGTTCTTGTAGGTTGTTTTTCTTTTGAGAAGTAAGTACGATAGAAGTCACTCAATGCTTTAGTTGAATTAATAGGGACCGAAACACCACGGTCCACTATACCCAGTATCAAAGCAACATCTCGTCTGGAGAACGCAACCGGTACACCTGAAACAATTACAATATTTAGTTATCATCATGAATATAGGCTTGAAATTATTCCACGTTGGGCCTGAAATGAATTCAATTCAGGCCCAACGTGGGCCTGAAATGAATTCAATTCAGGCCCGAGGTGGGCCTGAAATGTATTCATTTCAGGCCTACCGAGGGCCTGAACTAAATTAACTTCAAGCCCTCAGTAGGCCTGAAATGATTTTATTTCAGGCCTACCGAGGGCCTGAAGTCAATTTCACTTCAGGCCCTCAGTAGCCCTGAAATGAAATGATTAAACTTTATCAAAAACTAATCATTTCAGGTCATCTATATTACTGTCTTATCTTACTATAGATACTATAGATATTGTCTACAATTCATAACTAAAACTATTACCTGAGAATTTAAAAACTTGCGAGGTTGAATCCCAACTTTCAAATATATTAACCAAAATTCCATGGATATGCTGCAATTCTTGTATGTCCAGGAAAAAACTGAAAGACGACCCTTTGATCTTCGCAATGTGTCGATCATTTAAAATTTCAAATGCTTCAAAAAATTGTTTAAAGTGGCCTAAAACACTGCACCAACGTAATTTTTGTCCAAACTCATCTGAATCCTACAGTTTATATACAGTACAAATTTATTCAGCAAAATAATTTTAAACATGTTGACAAACTATGCTGGTTTGACCTAAGCATATCGCTAACATCCTTGGTGGATAATGCTAACGAAGAAGACGTTGAACCACCCACAGACCTTTTTCCTGACATTATCAAATAAATCAAACGTGCAGAAACCCTAACCCCTTGGTGTATTATGCCGATCAGTCTCGACTTCAACGTTAACACTAAAACCCACCTCAGGATCACACAGAAACGCTTTCGAGCATTGCCTAGGTTTTGGTTGTCCACAGGGATTCGGGGGATGAGCTCGCAACTATATCACAGCTAGGGCACGCACATCCTCCACCTTCAAACGTTCCATTTACGTTGTTGCGCTGAGAGAGAATGGAGAAAAATTCGACTGCTACCCATCCGAACCACAAATTAATATTTTATTGATAAAGTGGTTTGATTGTCTCGAAAATGTGTTTGATAAAGCCATTCTTTGGCGGGAGGGGTATAAAAGTAACTTCACTATATGGGATGCGCCCTTTGGTATAATAGAAACCATGGTACTCCTTTCGATAATTACGAATAGTTGGATACGCCCTTTAGTAAATTGCCGAACAAACTTAAATACTACAAAACTTGACTTGGCTTGCTTATTTATAGCCTTGTCCGAAACTGCAACAATGCCCCCAATCGGAGATGTATGTGTCAAAAACAAATACTATATCAGAGCATAATTGTACATGGAAATGGAACGCCTTTTGATAAAAAATCAACTTGGGAGGACATTTTGATGGTTTGGAAAATAAGGATGCCCTTTTAACTTTCTTTCAATCATCTATATACTTTTCTTCAGTGTAAATGATGACCTTTGAAGTAGTTCATCATACAAGTTGCCCAGAAAGGAAGATTATCCCATCGAGGATGATTATGAAACTTATATAATTCTCTTCTGGCACAATCTCTTTTGGAAGGAAACGAAAGAACAAGTGTGTGTTTTGACAAGTGCCCAGTATTAGGGAGTAATTGAGCACATGTTGTCGCCGTCGACTGTACGGGGAAGATGTTGGTTTATGCCGAAGGGATGCCAAGTCGCGCATGGGAAACCTCTTCATGTCCTCGGATTAAAATTTTCAATCCAAATGAAGACATATTTCTCAAACGACCGTCTCATGGTCGTGCTAACCGATTCGAGCGATCGCTTGAACAACCAACTTGTTCTAGCGATCGATCTCGTCCAACCGATTAGCCGCGGAATAGACGACGAGCGGATCACCGATTTTTGTGTTTATCATTGGGGTCCAAGATAATTAATTATCATAATTAATTAACAAATAATTAATAACAATGATAATTAATTAGACCACATAAGATAATAGAAATCAAAGGAACCAAAGGAGAAGTTATACCTTCCCTTTTACCTCGCGATCTTCTATTGTATAACCCTCCCTTATTGGACGTCATGTGGGCGACGATCTACCAAGAACCGAAGTCACCAAGGCGCTCTTTCTTCTTCGTAGCTTGGCCGAAACCCTAGGATTCCACTTCTCCTTGCCGCTGGCCAAAACCTTGGCTTTGGTTGCTTTCGCCGCCCCTCCTCCTTGCTCCCAGCTCACACACGGCGAAGAGGGAGGGGAGAAAAAGATGAAGAAGAAGAAGAAGAGATGAATTCTCTCCACAAACCAATCCAAAACCCAACTCTCCTTCTTCCTTTCTCCTTTGCGTCGGCCAACTTCAAGCTTGAAGAAGAGCCGTCAGCAACCACTTCTCCTCCTACAAACTCGCGCACACCCTTAAGGAAGGAAAGGAGAAGGCAACCAAGGGAGAAGGAAGAAACCAAAGCTTTTCCTCTTCCCTCACCAAGCTCCTTCTTCCTCCTTCTAATCGACGCCGCAACTTTAACCTTGGAAAGAGAATATGAGAGAGAGAAAGAGAGAGAGGCTCAAAGGTTCTCTTGGATGATATATCTTAGTCTCATAACTCCATGAGGTATATATATAGGGCTACAATAGGAACTATGAGGAGGAGTTAGGTCTTGGCCACCTAATGGATCAAGACCTGATCCATTAATGAAGATTCATTCCACTAAAGGTTCTTCATTGAACTACCTCACTAACCCCCATATTTAAATATGGGTTCCACCTATTATGAGTACAAGTATCTCCCCGTGTTTAAGATATTGAATGTCCGTTGATTAATTTAAATTACTGACAATTTTAATTAATCAACATCTAACTCCTTAACTAGTATCACTCATCCTTATCATCATGTCGGACTAAGTCCACCTGCAATATTTAACATGATAAACTTTATGAGCTCATCAAGGGGCATCATCATCCCGACTCACCAGGACACGATTTCCTTTTATAATCAACGACCACCATGTAAATAATTTTATTTTACCAATTTACCGGGCCTATCGATTTAACAGAATAAATCTCGTCCATTGGTAAATAAAAGAAATAAATATTAAGTACATATGTCCGATATTATATCGGGATTAAGAGCATATACTCCATAATAAACTAAAGTCTTATTCAATTATAAAATCAGTATAAATTGAATCACCTCTATGTCGTCCAACTAAATGCACA
This sequence comes from Boesenbergia rotunda, assembly GCA_024364735.1. Classification (NCBI taxonomy): domain Eukaryota; kingdom Viridiplantae; phylum Streptophyta; class Magnoliopsida; order Zingiberales; family Zingiberaceae; genus Boesenbergia; species Boesenbergia rotunda. The sequence continues at coordinate 214,074 of JAGFNQ010004958.1, forward strand.
CAAAGTGCACTAGTGTAATTCTATAGTCAAGATAAACCAACACCAAATTACACTGCAACCATCCTGATGGTTTGCCCAAATTCATCTCAGTTATGAGCCTCTACTTATACTTTATAAGGAACTGATAACATGATCTTCTGTGTGACACCACACACCATGTTATCTACAATGTAAAATATGAGACAATATGCACATACTAATATAAACATGCAAACAGTGATCTTGTGATTCTCTTTCAAAATGAAGATGTCTATATAAAAGCAAGGCTTTTAGTATACATCCTAACAATCTCCCACTTATACTAAAAGACTCTGCTGTCCTCACAATATCATACATCTGACTCTCATATCCTCCACATGCCTATCAAAAGCTCTCGCTGGAAGGGCCTTAGTGAAAGGATCCACCAGGTTGTCCTCCGATGCAATCTTAGCGACAATAACTTCTCCTCGCATTACGATCTCTCGTATCAAATGGTACTTGCGCTCTATGTATTTACTCGCTTTATGGGCTCGTGGTTCCTTCGAGTTTGCAACTGCACCACTGTTATCACAATAAATTGTGATAGATCTGAGCAAACCAGAAGTCACATCCAAGTCCATCATGAAGTTCCTGAGTCATACAGCTTCCTTGGCCGCCTCAGAGGCTGCTACATACTCAGCTTCCATAGTGGAGTCTGTCACGCATTTCTGCTTGACACTCCTCCATAGTATGGCTCCACCTCCTAAAGTAAACACATACCCTGAGGTAGACTTATTTTTGTCTCTATCTGATTGGAAGTCTGAATCCGTATAACCCACAGGGAGTAATTGGTCTGCCTGGTACACCAGCATATAATCCCTGTCATTCTCAGGTACTTTAATATATGTTTTACCGCAGTCCAATGTCCCTGTCCAGGGTTACTCTGATATCTGCTAACCATACCCACGACAAAGCAGATATCTGGTCTCGCGCATAGCATAACATACATGAGGCTTCCTACAGCCGAAGTATAAGGAACCGCCTTCATCTCCTCTATCTCCTTTGATGTTTTAGGACACATCTCCTTAGATAGAGGAACTCCATGTCTGAAAGGTAGAAAACCTTTTTTTGGAGTTTTTCATGCTAAAATGAGCTAGAACAGTGTCTATGTATGAAGCTTGGGATAAGCACAACATCCTTTTCTAGCGATCCCTTATAACATTGATCCCAAGGATGTGTCCCGCTTCTCCCAAGTCCTTCATATTAAACTGTTTGGACAACCATACCTTTGCGTCTGATAATACTTTGACATTGTTGTCAATGAGCAAAATATCATCTACGTATAGTACAAGAAATACCACTACGTTTCCGTCACATCTCTTGTATACACATAACTCATCCGGACTTTAAATAAATTCATATGACTGAATTACCTCATCAAAGCGGATGTTCCAAGATTGTGAAGCTATCCGGACATTAAATAAATCCATATGACTGGATTACCTCATCAAAGCGGATGTTCCAAGATCGTGAAGCTTGCTTCAAACCATAAATTGACCGAGTAAGCTTACACACAAGATGCTCTTTGCCCTTCCAAATGAATCCCTCTGGTTGCTTCGTATAGATGGTCTCCTCAAGACTTCCGTTAAGGAAAGTTGTCTTGACGTCGATCTGTCATACCTCATAATCCATATGAGCGACAATAGATAAGAGAATCCGGATAGACTTAAGCATGGCTACCGACGAAAAGGTCTCCTCATAATCGATACTCTCTTTCTGAGTATATTTTTTCGCAACAAGCCTAGCTTTGAAGGTCTCAACCTTCCCGTCTAATCATCTCTTTCTCTTGTAGATCCACTTGCATCCAAGGTCTTCTACACCATTGGGTGGTTCTACTAGCTCACAGACGTGATTAGAATCCATAGATTCTATTTCAGAATTCATTGTCCTTTGCCAAGATTCTGCATTTGTATCTTGGAGTGCCTCGTCATAGGTCCAGGGATCCGGTTCATGCTCGCCAGGGACCGAGTTCAAAGACTCTCCCAAGAACATGAATCTTTCAGGTTGTCTAACAACCTTCCCAATACGACGAGGTACCACCTGTGTATCTTCTATGACACGCGGTGCAGTGACTTGTGGTATGTCCTCTTGTATTGTTGGTACTATGGTCGGAACGTCCTCTCTTAATTCCTCGAGAATAATTCTACATATGGGCTTGTGGTTCATCATATAGTCTTCCTCTAAGAATCGGACATTCATGCTAACGATTACCCTCTGATCCTTAGGACTATAGAATAAACCACCTTTTATTCCTCTAGGATAGTCTACAAACAAGCGTACTTCTGTATGAGATTCCAACTTATCAGTATCTCCCTTCAGCACATGTGTTAGACTAGGCTTTTGCTCAGTCCACAATTCTGTGGGAGTAGATGGTACTGACTTAGATGGTACTAAGTTCAGTATGTACGTTGCCGTTTTCAAAGCATAACCCCAGAACGAATCCAGCAACTCAGAGTAACTCATCATCGATCTAACCATCTTCATAAGAGTCATATTCCTTCGCTCTGCTATACCGTTCTGTTGGAGCGTACCGGGTGCAGACAATTGGGATTGAATCCTAGCCTCTAATAAGTAAGTCCTAAACTCTCCCAAGAGGTACTCGCCACCACGATCTGATCATAGTGTCTTGATACTTTTACCTTGATGTTTTTCCACATTATCCATGAATTCTTTGAACTTATCAAAGCATTCAGACTTACGGCGCATCAAGTAAATGTATCTATACCTTGAATAATCGTCCATGAAAGAGACGAAATATTCAAAGTCACCTCTAGCCTGGATAGACATAAGAACACACAAATCAGAATGAACCAACTCTAACACATCTTTAGCTGTATACCCCTTGGCATTGAAAGGCCTCTTGGTCATCTTATCTTCCAAGCAAGATTCATAGGTTGGGAAGTCTTCTACCACCAATGAACCCAAGGGTCCATCGGCTATCAACCTTTGAATCCTACTAAGGTTAATATGACCAAGTCTTAGATGCCAAAGATATGTTTAGTTCATCTTCGAAGGTTCTTTTCTCTTATTTTGGTTAGATGATGAGTTATTTACTTTTATTTGCATCGTGGGAGATTTTGGTTCTAAAGTATACAAATTGTCAACCAATTTACCTGAACAGATAATCTCTCTATTCCTTTTTATAACAACACGGTCATTAAAAGAAATAGAATACCCATCCTTTATTGTTTTGGAAACTGAAACAAGGTTCTTTCTAAAACTAGGTACATAAAAGCAATTTCTCAAAACCAAAACTTTATTTGTATCAAAATACAAATAAACGTCTCCCACTGCAATAGCCGCCACCTCCATAGCATTGCCCATGTACACGGTAATATCTCCATCAGCTAGTCGTCAGATTTTCTGGAACTCTTGCAAAGAATTACAGACATGATCAGTGGCTCCCATATCTACACACCAAGTACCAGTAGATAACACCGCTAAGCATGTTTCAACAACTAAACAAATATATATACCTTGATTATTCTTCTGACGGCGGGGATAGTCCGTCTTCCAATGTCCAGTCTGCTTGTACGTGAAGCACATGCCTTTCGGCTTCTTCACGCCATCCTAAAGTCCCAGTAATCCAGCCACTTTCTTTGCCCCAACTTGTTTCTTCTTCTTCTTGCCTTTCGGTTTAGAAGAAGAAACCTCTTGAGTAATGAAAGCATGTGCACTCTGAAGAGTAAACCCTTCTGCCACCTGGAGTTCTGTCAAAAGTTACATCAACGAATATATACATTTGTTCATATTATAGCTTAGGCGAAACTGCTCAAAACTCTTTGGTAGAGATTGGAGAATGATATCGACCTGAGTTTCCCCATCGATCTCTGCTCCAAGGATTTTCATCTCATTTAACCGAGCCATCATTTTGAGAACATGTTTCCTCATGAGCATACCCTCAATCATGGTGGTTGTCATCAAGCTCCTCATGACCTCTTTCCTAGCAGCCCGATTATGATGTCCGAAGAGTTCTTTGAGATTGAACGTTGTATCATAAGTAGTGGTAGAAGCCTGATGTTGATGACATTGGGTCATCTCGTCTGCTTTTATCCACTGCCTAAAACGTTCCTTCTCCTCTTCATCATAATTTACGCTAGACTTTTCAGCACAGAACTCGAAAAGTACACATTTGGATTCCTCGATAGTTAAGATAATATCCAGGTTCGGTTCCCAATTGTTATAGTCAAAGACAGTAAGTTCGTTTTCTTTACAAACAAGTAGGTTAAAAGTCATTTTGAAAATTTTCCTGAGAATCACAACGATCACAAACTTTAGATTTCAAAAAAATATTGATTTCTCAAAACAATAAATTTTAAAATCAACCAACACCTCAAAACACCGAAAATTTCGCATGCCACAATAGTATGGACATATACGAATTCTACATTTGTAAGAGTAGATTTTACCAATTAATTTTATTATCTTGTCAACCTAACTTTTTGACAAATAAAATTAATAGTTGATTCTCATCGACCCTACAAATAATAGCAGTGACTTCGATGGGGAGGATATTATTATTTGCATCTAAGTGGTTACCATTACACGATACTAAGAAAATTATCTCGGATTATGTGTCGTTCGATGGAGAAAATCACACGCTCCTAAATAATTTTCTATAATCATGTCTGACCCAGTGATCCACAGAACAAACTCATTCGATAGGGAGGAAGACACTCAGAGCCGACGCGCAAACTTGTTCGTATCACTTGTCAAATTAGTAATGGAGGTCATTGGGACCCTTAGAGTCCCTCTTCCACTTTGTTATTTATATTTGAGGAATTTTCATGCAAGCACATAAACTAAAAGCAATAAACAAGAAAAATCTAATTTTTCCAACTATCATGGCTTTAGTCTTCAATATGTCTCCAGTCGTGTCGCCACTTCGTCCGCTCCTCCCTCTCCATGCGCAAGCCACCATTGAAGGAATCTCCGAGCCAAGATAAAATGCTATTTATTTACATCCATTGATCCTATAGTCCATAAAGAAGTGTATATCAAATCTAGATCGAAAGTAAATAAAAAGCGCGGCTAAACATGTGTCGTATTTAATTACAAAAATCAAATACTAATTTAGCCTCGTCAACCCCGAGGATTCAAATATTACAACCATGCACAACCAATCACATACATACATTATTTAAGCCATAATAGTTGGAATCTCATGCCTGCAACCAAAGAGTTAGCCTACACACATCCTACGATTATCCGGCAAAAATAAAATACTTGATAAAGTGCAAATGTAACAGAATCCAAACACACAAAATCGAAAAACTTGGCTCTGATACCAGTTATTGGTTTATGCCGAAGGGATGACGGGTCGCGCATAGGAAACCTCTCCAAGTCCACGGATTAAAATTTTCAATCCGAATAGAGACTTATTTCCCAAACGACCATCTCTGTAACACCCAATAATTTTCTGGTATTATTAGGGATTTTTCAGAATTTTTCTAGCATTTTTCGGAATTAAAATAAAAAGAAAAAAAAATATAAGGGGTCGGGCGAGGTTTGATCCCGCAACCACAAGGCAAGAAAAGCCTTAAGGGCATCCGGGCAACCAGCTGGGCAAGGGTATCAAGCACAGAAAAGGATGAAGCGAAATAATATTATAGTTGATTTAGCCCGTTTCATGAAGAGGTATTTAAACTTCCACTTAAGTCACGTTAAGACACGATTAGGGCTTGGAGGAGGCTGCGCGAACAGGGGTGGGAGGCTGCGAAAATAGGGAGAAAAGAGAGGAGTTTCCTTACTTCCTCTTCCTCCTCTTGAGTGGAGAACCTAGGGCTTCTTCCCTAGGGCCAAGAAGTGGAGTTTTCTTGCAAAGGAAGAGGAAAAGAACCCTACGCTAGGAATTTCGAGATACTTAGTGAGTTTTCTTCAAGAAAAGGGTAAGTAAATCACTCACCTGCAATAGAAGTAGTTTCGCCATGTATTTCTCGTTGTAGAACCATGTTTGTGATCTAAATGCATGCTTTAAGATTATGGTTTTCTTATTTGTGTGTTTTAAGTCCCTAAAGAATACATGTATTATCATAGAATATGAATTGGAGTAAGTTTTTGTGTATGTGACCTAAGTATGACAAGAGTAAGTTCTTGAAAAGTCCCAAAAAGGAGTTTTGGGGTTAAGGGCACGCAAGGTGCTCGATGAAAGTTCCAAGTAAGAAAAGGTAAAGGTTTATAGTGCAAGATTTATGAAAAAGAAAGTTAGCTTGATAAATACAAACATTATGAGTAAGAAAGTATTTTACTTTTATAAAGTGACATGTACCGGACAAATGAGAGGCCCACAGAAAGTAAGAAAGAAGCTCTAATAGGGTGCGGTGGCTAGCTACCCCGAAACCTATTAGGGATGCGCGCATTGGTACATTGATACCATGGTACAGTGTCAAGACCTGAGAAAGTTAATTATTATTTTGAAGTATATGAGTATATGTAAGTGTTTTCAGTTTAAACATATGTTTTGCTAAGTATATTAATATTGTTATGTTACAAGCATGATAAAGAGCAAGAGCAAGAAAGTTAGTGGTTTAAAGTATGGAAATGCATAAGTAGCAAGTCTCAAAAGAAATTATGAGCATGTTAGATTTGCCAATGTTTTAATGCTAGTAAATGTTTTCAAGCATGATTGAGCATGATAAGTATGTGAAAGTTTCCATGTATAAGTATTTCAAAGTGCATGTGTTTTGAAGCAAGCATTATTTGAAAAGAGCATGTTTATCATTGATCGCATAGATTTGTGAGTTAGGATTTACTTACTAAGCAAATCGCTTATTAGTTGCATTTCCTTCTATTGCAGACAAAGGTAAAGAAAAAGCATAAGCTAGGGAGGCGAGCGGGACTTGCGTTGATGTCAGTGGCGGTGGAACCGTGGAAGAGATTCTTGGTATAAGCTTAAGAGGCAATTTCTGAAATTTAGAAACCTGGAGTTTGATATCTTGATTGGTAAAATGTGAACATGGTGTGTAAACTACGCATAGAGGTTAAGTTTGGTACAAACTCTAGAGTGTTTTGCTTACGTTTTGATAGTTTTGTTAAATTCCGCAATGATTCTAATTTCAAGTTATTGGATTCGTTTTGAGTTGCTAGGATGTTTATAAAACTAGTATAGAGTATAGAAATGAAATTATTTCTTTATATACATTGAAGGTATGTGAATTGTGGACTTTTGAAACTAATTTTCGGGTCTGAAAATGCAGGTTTCAGGCGTGCCAGTCGACTGGTTCAGAACCAGTCGACTGCGATATCGAACAGAACCTTCTGTTCGATGCACCAGTCGACTGCCATGAGGTCAGTCGACTGGTGCCGGGCACAAAAAGTTTCTGTGGCCGATACCAGTCGAGTGGCTATCTATCAGTCGACTGGTACCATTGAAAAGAAAGTGTTGTAGGGCAGATGGTTAGTGCTTTAGTTTTACAACTAAGAGGTCTAGAGGTCAAATCTTGGCAAAGCATATAAAATGAAAGTTTTTTTTTAAAAGAAAAAAAAAATCAGAGCAAGTTAAGGGAAGTCAAGTAGTTGTAACCTAAGGCTAAGAATAAGATAAAGTTAAGGTTAAGTAAATGTGGCGCCCGCCTTAAGAGAGAGAAGTTAAGGTGGGTCGTCACAGAGTGGTATCAGAGCAAAAGGTTCCACCCTTCTGCCACACTGACATCAAGCATCAATCCTACCGCCTACCTAGTAAGAAGTTCATATGTTGTAGTTTTTGTATACTTTTCATTATTGACTGCTAGTATCAGTAAGTGAAAATGATAAGGAAGTATGTTAGTATTATTATATGCTATTATGTGCATGATCAGTATATGCTATATGAGTAAGATGACATGATATGACATATCATGATATGAGTATGATGATATGAGAATGATGATAGTAAAGTAATGTAATGTCCTTAGTGAAGTAATGTCATTATTCTCTTTATGAGATAATAGTATGAGAATGACAAGTTGACGTCCTAGAAAGGCTCAAAACGAGGAGCGAGCTTCTAAAGGGTAAAAGGCAGAGTCAGTACCACCACCAAATCTCTTAGAGGTGGTGGCGCAGTTATAGAAATAGTTAACAGAACAACAACAAGTTATTGCCACCATGATAGCTAACCAGTAGGCCACTCCTGTTACCCCGTTGGTAGCGAATGTAGTGGCACCAGTTGTGACCAAAGACCCATCGGTTACTTCTGTAATCCCGGCAAGGGGGGTAAGGCAAGAAGCGTACCTCATTCAGTAGAAGAAACTGAAGCCAGGGAACTTCCCAGGCACAAGCAAACCATGGGATGCTTAAGCATGATTCAAAACGTTGGAAAGAATAGTAGGGCTACTGGACTGGCATGAGGTAGAGAAGATAAAGTGTGCATCTTTCTGACTTACGGGAGATGCTAGGATGTGGTGGGAGAAAGTTAAGGCCAAGAGAAATGTCAGCTAGATGACATGGGCCGACTTCGAGACTGAGTTCTTCGAAGAATATTTTCACATGCGAATAACCAACAAGCATTACGACGAATTCACGGAGTTCAGACAAGGAGACTTATCCGTGGATGAAGCAGTGAAGAAGTTTAATCGGTTAGCTCATCTGTGCCCAGAGCTAGTTAGCACAGAAAAAAGAGAGAGTCAGGCTAATGTTGAAAATGTGAAGGTCTGAGATAGCGTTAAATGTGGCCAGCGGTGTTAAGAGGCCGCAACCCTCCAAAGAACTGATAAGTAGTACTTTGATCACTGAACACTACTTAAACAGTACAAAGGCCACCAGAAATGTTGAACGATGAAGTTCTTAACAACCTTACCTTCGAGAGAGGTCATGGCATCTACTCAGTGGCTACGAGCTGTATTAATTCAAATTTCCAACCGAGAGCTCTATAGTGATTTAGTAGTCCTTGAGATGAAGGATTTCGATCATTTTAGGGATGGATTTCTTGAGCAAGTATAGTGCCTCTAATGAATGCCGCAAAAGAAAAGTTAAGTTCACACCAGAAGCAGAACCTCCATTCGAGTTTATGGGAGACCCAAAGAGAAAAACAAAAAGGTTCTTATCTACCTTACAAGGTCAGAGAATGTTAGAGAAGGGGTGCTCTGGTTTTCTAGCTCATATAGTGGATGCAAGTCAAGGAGAAGGATTGAAGAGAGAAGAAGTGAGGGTAGTCTGTGACTATCCTGAGGTGTTTCCTGAAGAGTTACCAGGACTCCCTCCCAATCGGGAAATTGAGTTTGAAATTGAGTTGGCCCCAGGAACCAACCCAATTTCGAAGGCACCTTATCGCATGGCGCCAGCAGAACTGAAAGAATTGCAAGAACAATTGCAAGAGCTGCTTGACAAGGGTTTCATCCGCCCTAGTCATTCACCTTGGGGAGCTCCTGTACTGTTCGTCAAGAAGAAAGATAGATCTATGCGAATGTGCATAGATTATCGAGCTTTGAATAAGGTAACCATCAAGAACAGATATCCTTTGCCAAGGATAGATGATTTATTTGATCAGCTGAAGGGAGCTACAGTGTTCTCCAAAATAGATCTGCGATCAGGTTACCATCAACTCAAAGTGAAGGAGAGTGATGTGCCAAGGACTGCTTTCAGTACAAGATATGGGCACTACGAGTTTGTGGTCATGCCCTTTGGAGTGGCAAACGCCCCTGCGACGTTTATGGATCTAATGAATAGAGTGTTCAAGGACTTTCTTGACAAGTTCGTCATTGTCTTCATTGATGATATCCTAGTGTATTCAAAGACTCAGGAAGAACATGAAGAACACCTAAAGATAGTGTTGCAGACCTTACACCAGAGGGAGTTGTACGCCAAATTCTCAAAGTGTGAGTTTTGGCTAGACCAGGTGGTCTTCCTAGGCCACATCATTTCCAAGGAAGGTATTATGGTAGACCCAGCCAAGATTGAAGCAGTTAGTAACTGGAGTCAACCAAAGAATGCTAGTGAAATCAGAAGTTTTCTGGGTTTGGCAGGGTACTACAGAAGGTTTGTGGAGGACTTTTCAAAGATAGCTTCACCACTTACAGCCCTTACCAGAAAGAATAAGAAGTATGAGTGGACTGAGGACTGTGAGCAGAGTTTCCTTGAGTTGAAGAAGAGACTGGCTAGCGCTCCTATCCTTACAGTACCCGAAGGTGATAAGAGCTTTGATATATACAGTGATGCATCAAAGCTAGGACTTGGAGCAGTCCTTATGCAAGAAGGCAAGGTCATAGTTATGCTTCCAGGCAACTCAAGACTATGAAAGAATTACCCCACTCATGATCTGGAGTTGGCAATGTAGTCTTTGCTCTAAAGATATGGAGGCATTACTTGTATAGAGTGCAGTGTAAGATTTATACAGATCACCAGAGTCTGAAATATTTCTTCACTCAGAAAGACCTCAATATGAGAAAGCGAAGGTGGCTCGAGTTAGTGAAGGACTATGACTGTGAGATTCTTTACCACCCTGGTAAGGCAAATAGAGTAGCAGATGCACTGAGTAGAAAGACTTGTGCCACTTTGATGTCCTTATCAGCATTGGCACCATCATTACAGAAGGAGATAGTAGATTATGGAGTGGAGATTATTGATGGACAGCTAGCCCTATTGACACTAGAGTCAACTTGCTTGAAGAGATACAAAAGAGCAAGCTGAGGATTCTGATATCCAAAGGATCAAGCAAGAGGTGCAAGAAGAAGAGAGTAAAGAGTTTAGAGTATCTGACAGTGGGATACTCTATTATGGTGACCGTTTGTGGTCCCCAATCATGAAGAGCTGAGAAAGAAGATTCTTGAAGAAGCCCATGGAACTCCCTACTCAATGCATCCTGGTTCCACTAAGATGTACCAGGATGAAAAGAAGATTTGGTCCGGAATGAAAAGAGACATA